>CAJNDT010005932.1:222872-450372 GCA_905221615.1 Symbiodinium sp. CCMP2592
TTCCACGCGCTGGGAATGTATATTGAACTGGAGTTGCGGGCCCGAGCATGTGTGGTGATTCATGGATCTTCGTTTTGGTCGAGAATGTACAGCCAGATGAAACATGCGTCATCAGGCGTGCATACACTGTCAGCCGAAAAGGTGCCAGCACCGGACAATCGGGTCAGGTTCAAATTGGGCTTCGCTATCTACGAGAAGCAGTTGTTCTGCGAGAAGATGGTATCCACGTGCTTCGTTGAGGCATCGAAAGTTCGCTCATGGGACGAAACTGTCCGCGCCGACTCAGTCGCTCACCCGTCGCTTGTCGAGATTTGGGAGGACAAGAGTGAAGTCAAGACGTCCACCAGGATTTCGCAGACATGGATTACGGGAGAACAGCAGCAACAGATCAGGTCGGGTGCCCAGGGTGACACGGTCGCTGAATCGTCCACAGTCACCTGGCAGGACTTTGACATCGCCATGACCGTCCCCGAAGCCTACTATGACAACAGGCACTACTGGTTCCGGATCGACACCTATGCGACCCCGAACACCGGTTATGTCAAAGGGAGAACGTTCTATTGCCCTGGATGTGACGCGATGAAGTTGGCTGAGTGCTACGCACAGGCCTTCTTCAAGCCGACCGGAAACGGGTATCCTGGACACTGCATTGGGTGCGCGCATACTTCAGCCTTGAAGATGCAGCATCAAATCGGCTCCTTCAATGACTTGGTCGCGTCCCAGAAGTACACCTTGGCTTGCGCAAAGCACCTTTATGACCTGAGGCTTCAATGTGTGGACCCTCGCATGGACATCAAGGAGTTCCTCAAAGCTTGTGCGGAAGTGGTCTACGAAGACATTGGCAAGACGGTTTCTCACTACGGTGGTCTCCGAATCACAGCCAGTCAGGCCATCGAGTACGCGGCATGGGGAAAGGCCAAACAGTTGGCATGGGACAGAGGATACGACTCCGAAGGCAAGACATGCTACATCTGCTACTACGATGCCGGGAACTGCGCTTATGCTGGTTTCATGAGAATGCTTTTGACTCCGGAGGAGCGCCAAGAATGCTACAGAGGGTCAGCCTTGCCCAAGGAGGAACTCCTGGGTGACACTGTGGAGCTGGCGCTCGGGCTTCTTACAATTGCAATGAGACACCCAAGTCATTTTCCGAATTGGGGTGGCCTTGAGGGAGCAAATGCGTGCGTGAGGGGAATCGAAAGATCATTCTTCCGCTACGCGTCGGCCGAAGCTATCGAGCTGATCACGGTTGACTCCCCACGCAAAAGGACACCGCCCAAGAAGAATGAAGCAGTCGCTGAGATCGTCAACAACATGTCCGCTGACCTCGTGATTGATTTCACAGTGATCGTCGATGGTGATATCTACCCCGTAGAGATTGCGAGAACCGACGAGACACAGGCCGCTGACAACGTCACGGACGATCCAGGGTTCTCCGTTGCTCCACCAATACCTGCACAGGATGTAGATGTGGATGCGCAACCCGAAGAAGAACAAGGTGCAGAAGGCCCTGATCCCAGGCAGGCGATTCGTGAAGGATTTGTCGCACAGCTTCAGGACTATGTGGGAGTACTCGCTCAGGGCGAAATGTCGGTCGGAAGTGACCGCCTCACGTTCTGTATCGCTTGTGGCAGTGATCTACACACTCTGTCCAATTGCACGGAAAATGCTGCAACCCGGGATCTGGTACTTCGAGGCATCCAGATCATCAAGGAAAGCCTTCTTCGATATCCACGTCGAGTACCTCCACAAGAGGCTGAGCCAATGGACGTTGACACCACAGACCATGTGAGTGTTGCATCCTCGGACCGACGACCCAAGGCCAAAGCCCGACCGCGACGCGGAGGCGAAGCCGTACGGGGTGATGTGGTCTTGATCCGTTATGAGAACAAAACACAATCTCTGCACGGATGTGGAGAACCGTCGGGGCCTACATGATGCTTGTGGCGTACCACTGCAGGAATCAGGACCAGAGAATAGCCAGCGGGTGGTGGACCTCATTGAGCAGCTTTCGGACCATCGCGACCGACGCCTACCTCAACGAGGAGACCGTCCTAGCTTTGCTTATGATGATACCACTCAGGGCTACACCAATGCAGGCTACGAATGCATCGGCGGCGGAAGGCCAATCCGGTGCGGGATTCTCGACCTGATCCCAACCAAGGGTGCAAGCTTCATCAACAATCGATGGGACATCGTGAATGAAGTTGTCCTTCGCAACATCACCCGTCAGCGCAGAATAAACGCGGATTGGGCGCTATCATGCATCCAATCTGACCTGCGTCACAGAATCGCCAGGCGCCCAGGCTCGGAATGGCTTGACAACAGGTGCCAGGTGGCATTCAGCAGCGTCATTCGATGTGATGAAGGAGGGTGGGTGCTGATCGAAGACTTGGTGAGGCATGAGCAACTATGGACCCATGAAAGCAGACGCATCACCGAAGCGGTCTCAAGGACCGATGAGCAACAGAGGAAGAGAGTGTACAATGAAAGACTTCAGCTATTGTTCCAAGGGAACATGCTCGCAGCCACGAAACGCCACAAGGCCAAGATTCGGTTGCAGTTCCTGGGAGTGAGAGTGAAGGACCCCGGCGTGGAAACTCTTGGATCCGCAGGTTCGAACATGTTGGTATCGGTTCCTGACCAGATCACGGAGATCCAGAACAATGATCGTTGCCGGCACAACCAGAGGTACCTGAACGTTTGCAACGGCTGGGTGAAGCCATGGGCAGTTCGGGCTACAAGTGGTCACTCTGCGCACTCAGATCCCCAGAACAATTTGCTTCAGTTGGACAAGAACAGGTTCGCAATATCTCCATCTATGACCCTCTTGCAACGTCTTGGAGGCGCGTTCCACGCTACGGCATGCCGCAACTTGGATTCCATTGTCACGCAAGGCATCATGCCTGGTTCGGAGGACCCCGACGGGGACTTCGACCATAGGCGCCAATTTCGAGGCAACCAAGGCGGCAGACTCCACAGCTATTGGGGGGTGTTTGCACCGTTCGATCACCGGAATGCGACAACCAAGATGCGGGTACATGGACGAGATGCCAAGCACATGCCACTGGCGGTCCTCCATGTCCCATCGCAGGACCTTGCACGAGAAGATGGACGTATCACAGACAGCGGCATCATGATCGTTGGCCGAACGATACCGTTCCAGTTCGTCAAGGAGGTATGGTTTTGCGTCCCGGATCCTCAAGATACACACTCTTTCGCTCTGGTGGAAAAGATCTACGATGAACGGTTGGAGAAAGAGCTGGTGTTGGACTACAATGCATCACCGTTGCTCCCTGAGTTCGAGAGATACCGAACGCCGAGCAAGATCATGGAATTGCTTTGCGAGATGCCTCCTGGACCCCACGACACCAGCAAGGAGCAGATCATTCGAGACCTTACGACTGTCCTGGAGTCCCACAGGGAGAACACGGTTCGGCATCACTACATGGACAAAGGGATCAAGTTTGTCATCAAGAATTGGCGACCCGAAGACCTACGCAGAGACGAGGATGGAAGGAGAATGATGGTGTGCCCGGCATGCTACAACATCGTTCCAGCATGTTTCTCCCGATGCACGTCTTGCTGGTCACAGTTCGTTTCTAGCGGATATTACCAAGGTTCTCCACAACGGGAGACTCCTACGGAGATCCCCAGTGACTTCATTGCTCAGACAATGGAAGCCGCGGCAGCAGCAGTGCCTGAGGCGCCCGAAGAGGAGCAGGAAGCCATGGAGGTAGAGACCGTTGCGGAACCTGAGGAAATCCCCGAACCATCTGTCATCGCGGAGGACGATCCAGAACAGGAACCTGATGAAGAAATGGACATAGAGCCAGGAGAGGACTTTGATGACGCAGTACCAGATGCAGTTGCACAGGAACGCCGTCCTGTCTTCATTACCGGCCAGTCTTTGAACATCGATCCTGAGCTACAACTCGCACGTACCGCCATGCAGCCATCCTACTACTCAGGGAAGCGAAATGCCCATTGCATCGACGCCAACATGGTCGCTCTTTCGTATATGGCTTTCGTGGTGTGCAGGACCATCTACAAGGCTTGGTCAGGCTTCGCGAAGTGGGCTACTATGCCGTTGTTTCAGATGAAGGAGAATTTCGCACTTGGCCAACGCTATGATGTGCTTGGAAAGTGGGGATCATTGGCTGTAGTGGACAGAGAGACTGGTGTGAGCAGGGATGTGACTGATGAGGAGATCATTCGCTTTGCCAAGGAACCTGAGAACCTCAAGCAGTACGATCCCAACGGGACTTACACTTTGAAGCGCTTCCGGACGAATCAGATGCTTTCTTTGATTACGCGAGGAGCCAACATGATGGGAATTGGCAGGGACAACTTCAACCCTACTACGTACTTGAAGAGCAACAGGGATGAAGATGTGAAGGCTATGCACTTTTGTTGCCTGAATGTCCTGTGCGAGGTGATTCCGATGGTGACAGGACACCAACAATTCTCAGTGCTACGACCAACGCCAACTGGACCGGTGGACTTCTTGTACACCGACCCCGTCGGTATCCTGCTGACTCATGCCGATCATTCCGTCCAGACCATTGGATTGCTGGTGGACCACAATGTGCAAATGCCTGCGCATTTCATGGACAGATTGAACAGATCCAAGGCTGAGAGACAGCAAAACCCGACGACCAAGCGTACTGAAGCCCTACACCATATTTCGGCCGCTGACTATCTCCCTCCAGGTGGTACTTCCATTCTGGACACGCCTGTCACAACGGAGGAACGTGCAAGCGCTTCTTCGGCCAAGGGACCTTCAAAAGGGCGTGAGAGAACCGGAGGTGAACAGCATGGAGGATGGAACGCCAACACCTACTATGACTACACCGCCGGCAAAGGCCGAAACAAAGGCAAGGACAAAGGAAAGCAAAGGGAACAGTATCCAGAGGAGAACCTCCGGCCCTGGGACCGCGATCCTGCGACCACGCGAAGATGGAGATGAATCAACGCTTGGTCCTCCTCGCCTATCAGTTCGTGACCTCTGAGCTTCGCCCATGGAATGCCATCGCGAATGCTTCTTTCTTCGGTGACGCCTGATTCGTTTGTCATTTCAGGGGATCGTTACTGACGTAGATGAGTGTCACAACGTTTCTAATTGGGATGCAAAGCTCTGATTTTCAATGTCAACGTTGCGGCGGAACATTTTCTGTTGTCCTATCGTGCCATCTTCCGGGTGAGCAGCGTCGGAGACGCAACTCATGGGGGTGCGAACGGACTGCGATGCCTTGTCAAGTTCTAAGGTGTCACTATAAGAGCTGTGAGCAAGACCGTGTAAAGTGCAAGAGAAGGGGGCACGCTACGCGTCCCTCGACTCTAAGGGGGCACGCTACGCTTCCCTCATCTTTACCTTTCTATGTGACCGCCCACGCAACGTTTGGCTCAAGTCAATGCCCATAGCTAAGTGCTATAAGTGTCTTCTATCCTGAGCAATCAGAGCTATCCCGTTGCACAGACGACCCGCCGCCGGCAGTGAGTGCAAAAGGAACGGCCGCCGGTTCTGCCTGCATAGGATTGCACGTGTGGAAGTGTGAGAGAAACAGGGTCCAGTCTGTGGAGAGTGCAAGCCAGCCACACCTACATTCATTACAGCTCTGGTGGGGAGAGCAGCAACCTAGTCGAGATCAATCCCCCACGCACATATTGACATACGCTTTATGAACGACAGCGGCATTGCGCATGCGTTTTGGCTGCTGAAACGGTTGAAGTCTATAGTGAGGCCCGTTGAAGGAAAGCTCCGGTGGTTTGCCTGTTCTTGGTTTCCGTCGAGTCGAGTATGGGTGTGGGATAAGGGCTTTCGGGTTGGACTGTATGCTTTATTAGTGCATCCTCAGCCGCTAATCGGCTTCTTTTGTGTACCGCAGCTCGCGAACCGACAAAGTCGAACACCCTAAACTTTCTCCTCAGACATTGGCGCCCCGAGCCCGAACATCCCAGAACCTAGATGCCTGGACCGAGACGAACCCCGAGGATCGAAGCTCCACCGGCAGCGGTCCCTGCCACGGTGCGACGCCCTTGCATTTCTTTGCTCTTTGGGGCAGCTTAGGGTTGAGCGTGTAGGTGTCAGGGGTAAAAAAGGACTCCAGTCAAGTTCAGTTCTTCAGGGTTCTTGACTTCCATAGACTCGACGGTGCACGCGGTCGTAAACGGGTATTTGTTTTATTTTCATCTGAGTCCACCCACTGCCGGTCAGCGGACAAAGGCAGAACAACATCATTGTTGTCCAAGTGCTGCATGTCCACATCATTCACGAGCCCGTGTGGGACAAGAGGCTGGACGTGAGGCCCTAGTTGCGGTTGCAAAGCGGCACAAGCTCGACCAGAATCCACACATCAACTACACGATCGCAGGCATAAACAGCCCTGGACCCTAAACCACCACTGGAACCGACTTCCGAAGTTGGGAGTAAGGGGTTGGGGACTTGGAGAGAATGACCTGGTTGTTTAGGTCTGCAACACAAGCGACCTTGAGCCAGTGGGAAACCACAAATAAGTGTTAACTCTTTAAGACCCCAACCCATGAGCGCGCCACTGACATCTTTTGCCCCAAAGTCTTACACCACAAGTCACTGATGACCCACACTAAGAGCGCGACAGTCTTAACGACGGCAACATCGTACACCCTCATCCTGAAATCTTGAAGCCTGGGGACAGTTAACATTCAACTCGCAATCAAGGGCCCTAACTCGATCCCTTCGGCTTACGCCGGAGGCTCCGGCCAAGCAGTTTCAGGTTCCAACACGGTCATTTTGCAGGGTGCCGGAATTGTCCTTGTTTTCGATTGTTGCTGCCAAGGTGCCACAGCCGGCTCAGACAGCCCAGCCGGAACCTCTGTCACTGGAGGCTTTTTGCCGGAAAGTCATGTGGAAACTCGAAGCCCAGGAGCTTCCGCTTTAGATACGTGGTTGAAGCTTCCTGTGTGACTGAAATATGAAATCAACAGCTTCAGGCTGTATGTTGTCAATACAATGTATTCTGTCATTTTCATATTGCATTATGTTATGTCTTGTAATCCTTGGAAGACTGTTCATGAGAGGGCGCCGTACAATAGGTATACCGTGCTACACTATCTTAAACTGTATTACATTGCATTAGTTGTATTTTGCCGCAGTGTATTGGTGTACCTTACCTCTGTTTTCTTACCGTCTCTCATCATCACTAGTCGTATTTGTTCGTATCATATTATCTTACCCTATCTAACATTATGTCAGGCTGCATGCAACAATTGTATTGTTTGATGTCGTGCTATACAACACCAGGCCATGTTACATGAGCGCATAGCTGTCATAATATGTTTATACATAGATGTATACATGTTTTGGTTATGCTATGCACTATATTTGCATATTGCATCAACTTCACATTATGCTTTATCATAATATTGTACCATCTTGAAATGCTACAGAACATAGTTGATTATATTGCACTAGGAGAATCACATTAATGTTATGTTTTACAATATGATACGATGTCATGCTACATCATGTCTCGCTGTTTGACCATGTAATGAGTCAGACCATTTCATGTCATATCAGACTACATTACATTCTGTCATGCCATAGTACAGCGTACGTACTCATTTCAAGCCGTGGTATGTTGTGTAATGTCGAACCATCTTTCGATAGACCATGTGCATATTATAGAATATTGCAATAGATGTGTTTTAGTTAGAGTGTGTCATCTTGTATCATGGGTCACTGTATTGGGGTATGTTGGGCTTTATCATCTTATGTGACACTTTCAACACGTCATCATGTTTTGGTGTATGTAATTTGTTAATTTTTTGTTCCAGAGCCTGGTGATTTTGATATCGTGCTATATTGCCCGATAGTTTCATCTGCGATTTCACACGTTTTCTCATTCATTTTTTACATATTATACCATCTCTTCTATGCGTTTTATTGTATGGTGTTTTACTAGAATGTATTGTGTCATGTTACTGTTTCTTCCTAAGTTGTGTTAGAATCTAATCAGTCCGCTATGTAGTGTTGTTTTAGTTTTACATGGTTTGTTGTTCGATACATCATATTATGTGATACAAAACAGAAAACTTGCATGTTAACCAATGTGATGCCGTTGCATATGTTGTTTCATCGTTCCATTTTTTGTATAATGCTGCAGCAATACCGTATCACATCATATGTTATCATATGGTGTACTTTTTCTCCTTTGTATTACATTATGATGTTCTGAAATCTATTATCTATTTTACTATAGCATACATAGTACATGGCATCAAAATTTTGATACCACATTCTTTTGTATATTAGCATAACGTGCGACATTGCGTTATCATATCTTGTATTCCACTCTACTAGGTATGCTACCTTATAGGCTCTTGTGCTCAGCTGCGTGCTCTCGTATGTTATGTCGTGTTGTGCTCTGTAATGTAGTGTTCTAGAATGCAAGGATTCTTTATGTTTTGCTATATATTTTTATCGATTGTGCCTGACTGTGCGATAACATGTTGTTCTATGTCACCTATACTGAGATACCATATATTGTGCTGTACTACTTGTCATTGCACTGGATCCGATAATGCTCTGCACTTTTCTGTTTCATGAAAATGTACTATACGGATGTTAAACTATATTGGGCTATGCTGTGTGATGTTAGATTTGTTTTGTTATGTTACATGATGTTATTTGATGCCAAGTTGTCTTAAGCTATGCTGTGGTGTATTATGTCATTCTATGCTGTGTTGTGTTATGCCAAGTCACTTTGTATAATGTGTATGCTTTGGTGTATATTTTTATGCCACGTCATGTAATGCAATCTCGGGTTTTGCTGTGCTATCTTATGATATATGTATATATATACACACATATATATATATATATATGTATATATATATATATATATATATCATTTCGTGTTACGTTCCATGATAGTCATTCTGCTATACCGTTTAAGCTTTTTGTTGTGTTCTATTGCGCTATACTCTGTTGGGTTGTTTGTGAATATGTTCTATCATGTTAGATTACAGGCTCCGGAGCCGGAGTTGCCAAAGCCAGCGCTCGTTGGGATGCCGATCCCCTCGGCCACTGGGCAGTTCGTCTAGGGCCAGTTCCTCTGCTTTGTGCTGAGCAGCAGCAGGATAATTAGGCTCCAAATGTCTGCCAGTTACTGCAGGAGTCCTCGAGCTTGCAGGAAGGTTTCGGTGGGGGCTAGGGTGTTCCGGTGTTTATAGTTGTTCACGAGGGCTGGCAATGATTACAAAAAGTTTCTGTAGGGTTGCTGAAGGGTTTCATGCATGGGAGTCGCGATAAGGGATTTGGAAAGTTTGGGATTGAAGGCTTCCGCTTTAGTGTTTGGGATGTATGGTTTGGTGGTCCAGGCTTTAGGCCACAGTGTTGGGATTGATCCGAGAGGTTCACATTTGATCAGGTTCCCTGTCTTCAAACTTCAGGACCTTTGGGTGCTGAGGTGACGATACGAGCTTCTTTATTCAAAGAGTGCTGAGCCAACCTGCAACAAGGACCACAGAAATCTCAAGAATGCGGGAAGCATCGACAGAGACAGTCTCGCCAAATGCGAAACGGTAGACCCGAAAAACCCTCTGCACGCGAAGCGCCGAACAGCAGCCCCAAACACGCGAGCTCAAAAGAGCCATATGCGAACCCGAGCGAACACCCTGCTGGGTGCTTCTGTGCAGTAACCCAGTTTATATGCCATACTTCGAGGTGAAACCCTCAAGCCCCAAACCGGAGGTTCAAGTCCTACACTCAGTGAAACGGTGCAGCAACTACACTGTTGCTACGGTGTATCTTTCGCTCGTAGTTGAAACCCAAACCACCAGCCTCGATCTACACCCCTAAACTCGAGGAAGGTTTCCTTAGCTTCCACGCTCCTGTGGCGGAGATCCTGGGTGATCCCACCGCAGCTCTTCTGCGGTGGAAATTAACAAAAAGGCTGGGGGTATCTGAAGGTTTAGAGTCCAGTGTGTCCAGTGTTTGGGGGTTCAGGGCTTTGGGTGGAGAGATTTTATGGCTCAAGATACATCCTAAGTCCGAGTTCCGTTACAGGGTCTTGATGCCTCTTGACTGCCATCCGCACGTGAGGTGGAAATCGCTGCATTTGCTTTCAGACCGAAAAACCACAAATCTAGAGGCACACACAGTTTCTGATGCTCGAAACCCCAAGGTCCTAATGCTTTAAATCCCAAAGCTTCGCGCCGTGGATCGTAGCGCACGAGATTCATCCACGAGCGAGATGTTCCAAGGTAGTGGAGAGAACTCCAAGCACACAGCAGCAGATCAGGCACGGAGACTGTCGCAACGGCTTGATCGTGGGTTTGACATCTAGGTTCCGGGTTTTACGTTTTGGTCGGCTTGGGTCTAGGGTTTAGGGCAAAGAGGACTTTGTACGGGCTTTTTTGCCTTTGGGCTTGGAGTTCCGGGGTTTCGTGGCACTCAAATTGAATCCCTACACGGTGTAAGAGTTTGTCCATCTGGCAGACCGGTGGCCGCCGCGAAACCTCTGGAGCAGCCTCCAGAACCTCCAGTTGAGCCGCCGCTTGGGCTCCAAAGGAAAAGGTGAAGGGCAAACAAAGGGTGGCGCTTGTGGGTTGAGGGGGGTGCATGGGGTTTGAGAATTTTGTGTTTCTGGGTGTAGGATGTAGGGAGGCTCGATCTTTGAAGTTTCCGCGAACGTGGCCGGGCAATCTCCCAATTACCAGTGAGGTTTTCTACTGCTCTGCCACAGTCTTGTATCGTAAACCGATACGACGCAGGACTTTCGCCTGAGCCATAGAATCTTTCGGGAAGTAGGGGCCTGAGAACTGTAAACCCGACAGCCCTGAGCTCAGCTTTTTTAAAGGCTGATGGTTAGTTGTCAGCATGGTTGGAAGCAGGGCACAACAGCCCTAAGCGCAGCTGCTTATCATACGAGCAGCCCTACTTCTTGCTTAGCCATGAACCTCAAAGTGCTACTCGTGCATTTGGGTTCTTTCAGGGCTTTTCGGATTTTTCAATGCTGCCTCTCCCCCGGGCCTAGCAGCTGATCGGGCTGAGGGATTACAAGGGTGGGTGTGGACCCTGGGGCGGTACTAAGGGATTTGATCCCGACGAGCACCCCCCACCCTCGCCAGTCCCCTGCTGGGGCGACAGTACCGATACCTCCTCTGGGGATCTCTGGGACCTGCATGTGCTTCTAAAATTTTCCTTCGTGGTGCATGTACACAACACTTCATTGATAGGCAGACTTGCGGAACGCACACCGGGTTGCAGATTCGAGACTGCTCCTTGTGACAACGCCAATGTCGGGTTGCAGCGGCTGGCTCCCTTGTCCCTGCATCTGGGACTCACCTCTATGCCACTGTAAATTTTTCCGAATTGCAAAGCCGGGATCGGAAAATTTCTATTGCTATTGATTTTCAATCCAGGTTGCAGCAGTGGGGCTCCCTGGTCCAGGACATCGTATGTCTATCCCAGGTTGCAGCAGTAGGGCGGGGGGGCCGAGGGGGGGGTCTGAGAGGGGGGGGTCCGCCAAAAAATGTGTCAATTAGAAACTATTCCTGTTTGCGGTGAGGCTCCCTGGCATAGAGCTACAATGGGCGCGGATGATGGAGAAGACCATGGACTCATAAATTGCACATGCAGCTTGCTTGCTTGCCTGCCTGCCGTGCACGGGGCCATGACGCTTTCGGAGCTCCGTGCCCCGCTCTCTTTCTTTCTCTCTCTCTCTCTCTCTCTCTCTCTCTCTCAAAGCTGTCTCAGGCCTGCTGAAGTTGTTGTAGGCTGCAAGTCCAGGGTCGCAACAGGGGGCCTGGCAGTAAGAAGGTCCCATACAGATGTAGCAGCTTGCACTCTACGGTTTAAGATGGACATTTTTGTTCAAGCCTTTCACTTTTGGCTGTGAAGACCGCAACTCGTTGCCCTGATGTCTCTTGGCCATTGAGGCGCAGGTCTACTGCCGAGGAGATGATGGCAAGGCAGGGCGAAAACCCGTTGTGGGCGCTTTTTCTGAACAGGAATGTCGGAAGGTACAGGACCTCATAGTCACACTGGAAGTTTGGACAGTTTGCAAACTGACTTCTTGAAGGATGGCCTTCCGTGTCGATAATTGTCGCGCGGACTGGACCCGTGAGCGACGTAGCGACAGCGTTGGTGCATACACAGGAAGACAGGCACACGGACACACATGCACTCTTGCACATTGTTAAACCCAAGTGTTTATCACAACACATTTTCTTTGATACAAAATCGGGTGTTTATGAAAAGCAGCCCACAAAGCATATCTTTCTCATCGACAGAAGCGCTGTAGATGCCAGAGTTCTTATAACTTTCTCACAAAGGGTCTTGGGGTGAGTGAGACGCTGGTGTAAGCCACGTAAAGCTGACACATGGAAAAATCCAACGGGTCAGTGTGCAAGATTTGCAGTAAGGCAAGTTCGTGATCGCGGTAAGTGGCGGCACGGGCTGCGCGCCTCTGCGATGGTGGATGGTGGTGCTGGCGGGGGCTGGTTGAGGAGGGGCAGGGGGTGGCAGGGTCTTGGAACGCACCCTTGCAAGCTTAAGCCTAAGCTCATGGATTCGTGTTCATGGGCAAAACCCCGTGCTCATGAACACGATGGGCCCAGCCGGGAACACACGCCAGGAAATTGACACATGCATCAATCAACGTCCAGTGACCGTTCGAAACAGTGCTTGCAAACTACACATGTTTGTATTGTTGCTGTTCTTCACAATACTATGTCCCGACTGGTCTGAGCGTCGTTCAGGTGCATGGCCTTTGCCGAGGAGAAGGCCAAAGCGTCTTCTAAGGCGGACACGTGGGTTTAACGAAAGTGCGAGAGGTTTAGGGCTTTCGGTTCAAGGCTAGTGTCGAAAAATCGTTCGTCACTACCACTCCAACACCGCCATTGCCACAACCATCATAATCTCCTTGCCAACAGTGAGGTCACCGAACCCCTTGCACCTTGCCCCCCAATGACCTGAGTGATTCTTGTTTTAACTTCGCGTCCCAAGTGTCTCAGCTTGAACTGAAGCATTGAGCGTCCCTGAGCCCCAGATCCGGAAACTCAAGACTTTTAAAAGCTGCAAACCCAAAACCTAAAGCTCCAAGCCCTAAGCTCATCAATGTTGCTTTCAGCCTGTCGGCAGTAAACATTAGGGCATTATTGCCGATCTGATGTCGGAAGTTTAGTGTTTAGGGATTCGATGGCAATTGCAGGTTACGTATGTTGCGATCCCCCTATCTGCGATACACGCCATGGGCTTCGTTGCAGGGATCCTGCAACCCGCGACAAGCCCGTAGCCATCCGCCTGAAGCTCCATCAACTCTTGCCTGCCTCCCTTTACAGACAGCGACGCTTCCGGAGTGGACCGAGCCTCCACCGCCACCTGAGGCGGATAGGGGTTTCGGGGGGTTTTCAATGTTGAGAGGTTTCGGCTTTGCTTGATTTTGGCGGCTAAAAGGTTGGAGATTCACGTTCGAGAGCGGCCTCGTGGAAAAACTGAATGTTTGCCTACGTAATCACAACCAGGAGCTGCCGTAGGGCATTTCCTCTGATTCAACACTTCCTGTCACCGCAGCCGTCAAGCAGGCCCAGTCAAGCTGCTGTAAGCTCTAAGCTGTGAGCTGCAAATCCGAATCTTGAGCCCCACGAGTTCCAAGTCCG
The DNA here is from genome assembly GCA_905221615.1 of Symbiodinium sp. CCMP2592. Lineage (NCBI taxonomy): Eukaryota > Dinophyceae > Suessiales > Symbiodiniaceae > Symbiodinium > Symbiodinium sp. CCMP2592. The sequence continues at coordinate 236,517 of CAJNDT010005932.1, forward strand.
ACATTTCACCCCAAGCCGGAACCTTGAATCCCAATTGCCACCTCAAATCCCTAACACTCTGAACACTCAACCACCCTTGAACTTAAACCCAAAACCCTAAGAAGCCCCAAACCTCAAAAACTTAAATGAAACCTGCAGGAGCCACCCGAGATGGAGACGACGGAGCCTCCTCCGCGTCCACAGGAGCCCGCAGAGGCGCCCGTTTAGGAGCTGAAAGGGTCGCCGACTTTTATGAATAAAGTTTCGGGAGTGAGTCAAGCAATTCGGGTGGAAGCTGTTAGGCGATTAGTGTTGGGCTTAGGCTCCAGAACTTGCAAATCCTTTGCTGACATATGGGCTTCGAGGTCATCTTGACACCGGATGTGCAACAGTGCAATTGGGAGATGTGAACTTCCATCAAGGGCAGGGTCGAATGCGAGGTGTTTGGACCTTTCTCAGCACAAGTGTCTAAGCCAGACGATCGTGCCTCAGTGGAAAGCTTCAACAAAGCAGGAGAGCCTTGTGCTCGGGCCATCTAGCCGGAGAGTCCTGAACCTCCCAACCGAAGCCGAAGTTTTAGGCTTGAAGCCTTGCAGGCCCTTAGCCGCAAAATACAACCTAAGTGCTAAACCTTACTCGGAGCGGAATGTCTGCAAAAGATGTGGAGGCCAACGTTGGCATTGCTGTCCCAGAGAGTTATGCTGAGGTGAAAATTTCAGAAGAGTCTACAGCCTTGAGGGCCTCCGTACTAAAACAGCATACCATAGGATTTCCTGTCTCGAACTTTTCGGATGTACGCATACTTTTCCGAGAGACTGTCAGAGAGAGATTCGGCTTTCAGGAGTTTGTAGGCCCAAGTCTTCAGTTCACATGATGCCGAATGCGTCATGTCACAGATGCAATCAGGTTCGCACCTGGGGGTGGACAGGTCGCCACCTGAACCCTGCATCGTTATTCCTAGACCCCAAGCCTCACGCGGATTAGTTTGGGTATCAGACTCAGGTTAAACTTGTTCGAATGGAGGTTCGGCCTTTTCAGGGAGCGACTCCTGGGACTTGAGTGTTTCATCCTACAATCTCTAGAGTTCTACAAGTGAGCCAAGGAACAAAGGTGGAATTCTATCAAGTGAGGTTTCGCGTCTCATCAATCAAGGCTAGTTCCGACAAGCTCGCCCAAGGGGGGCACGAAGAGTTTCCAAAGCCGACATTACGCATTAGGTGTAGCAACTAAGAAAACCTGAGGCGGAGCCCGCACCGATGCCACTGCCAATGCCGGCATCGATACTTGAGCCGAAGCCCACACCGGCGGTTGTGTCGCTGGGACGATACCATGATTGCGCCTGCATCACTTAGATTTGCTCATCATCGTGGTCATGTGTCCGGTTGTAGTCATTATCGTTACTATTGAATTGGGTGGGGCTCTCGGTTTGTGGCACTTTGGGTAACCTGAGTGATCAGTTGTAAGATTCCCTTCAACGCCTTTGCAGAAACCCAAACCCGAGTCCGACTTGTTGGAACCAGCAGAGCTCAACTCTTAACCCGACTGTCTTCTGGCACCTTCGGTGTGAACGTTCAGACGGTGGACGAGGGTTGGAGCTTCCAAACACCGAGACCCCGGCCTAGACTTGGCATCCTGCACTGCGACTCGCGGCGGACGAGTTCTCACGAGTTCTTTAAAATTAGTGTTCTGGCTAGGGTTCAAACGCACAGGGTCGCAGAAAAAGTCCTAGTCGGACGGATGAGGTTTTGGAACTTGGCACCGCAAATTCCTGGTGCAGGAATCAAGGAATGCTTGCCGAATTTGGAGCCGGCTACAGATCCTATGCTCCAGCCCTGGGAAACAAAGTTTTCATGGTGGATTGTCGGATGGGTTCGGTCAGGCTTAACAACAAAAAACCTCAAGCCGTCTGTTTCTCTTTCGCCTTTCACTTCTCAGTTTCCACAACGCCGAATCCCAAATCCTTTCATCGCTAGTGCGTAATTCAGGTGAGCTCACCTGGAAGCTGAACAGGTCGGATGCAATAATAATGTGTAGTGTGGTTCAAAGTAGGAAACCCAATCGTCAAAAGTCATTTTGCCTAAACCCTCGGCAAATGCCCTCCACCTACATCCTGAACCTTAAATCCTCAACACCCCAGCAATCCCAGCATCTGAGCCTCAAGCGAATTTGCAAGGCCGGCACGAAGCCGCACGACACCAGCGCCAAAACCTGACCCGGAGCCTTCGGCGGCGCTGCCGAAGGAGCTGAGTCGAGTCGGGTACAGTAGGGTGTCCAGATCGGGATGTAGCTGGGCTTTAGGGCTCGGGTTCCTGTTCGAAGTTGTAATATGCTATGGGTTCCGGCAGTAAAGTCGAAGCCATAGCCTGAACCCTGAAGGCTTCACGCTGGAGTCTAAGAAGCCTGAGTTTTCACTATTGTTATCCCTATAGTTCTAAAAACGTAAATTATCCATAACCCTATTCTAACTAGTGAGGCCCTCATAGTAGTCAGGCCGTTCCGGTGTCTGCACCCACAGCAGCCGCAGCGCCTCCAGTGGTGGCCCCACGGGTTAAGCCGGCCGAGAATGTGGCGGCTGGGCGAACTACGTCAGGGTTTTAGTGTTTGCTGTTTCGCTGCCAGGAGCCAGAATGGTAGGCCAAATAATCGTCGCAACAAATAAGACCAGTCGCGAACACATACAGATATTCGTTTCGGATTCTCAGAGTGGGAATTTGGGACTTAAGGATTCAGACTTGGTGACAGCCGACAGAAGGACCCAAAACAAAATCCAGACATCTTAGGATTTGCAGGGATGCTTGCAAGCCCTGACAGCTATTTGCCTCCGGATCTGGGAGGGAGCTTCGGGTGGCTAGATGGCGAAGTGGCTACGAGATCGGTGTCACTACGAGATGTCATGCCGGGTGGGTTTGGGACTTCAGGTTCGGTCAGAAGGTCGTGGGGCTGTACAGCTTCGGTCTGCTTCGGTTCTGTCCACAGGGCTTTAGGCGGTTGGTGTTGGTAGTCTTAGGGGTTTGCGTATTGGCTGTCAAGGATGCAGGACTTTCCTCGTAGGGCTTCGGGGGTGTGTGGCGGCGTCGTCGACAAGCCCCCCAGCTCGAACACAAGACTCTTCGAAGTACTGTCCCCACAACTCCTGAAGACCAAAACCCTCTGCCCCGAACCCCAAGATCCAGGAACTGCAAAGCCCTAAACCCCGCAACCCCATATAGACCGCTGAGCCCAAATTCCGGAAAAGCCTCAACCTTTGCTATCCTGGAACCCAAAGTGCCCTGCAAAGGAGCCCAGCCGAACGACAGCGACTGTAAAGCGGCCGGTCGTAGTGCCTCCTCCGTCGAAGCCTCCGGTGCCGGAAGCAGAAGCAGGAGGTTTAACGTTGTGGGGCTCTGGGGGCTTTGGCTACGAGTTGAGAGAGCCCTGAATCTCAACAGCTGAAGGTGCAATCCAAGGCCGCCATGGCGCTGAAGCGCCAAAAAGGCAGGGCTGGCAGCTTCTGGGTTTCGGAGGTGTGAAGATTGCAAGAGTGAAGGTTGAGAGACGTTGAGAGTTCAGAATTCAGGGTTTCTCGGGTTCTTCTAGTTTGGGCTTATGACTTTGAGATGTGGGGTTCCAGACTGTTAGTTTGGGTCTTGCGGTTCGTGGTTCTTGGAGTGAACAATTACGAAAGTTCCGAGTATATATAAAAAACAACTGAGGGTGTAGCCGCATGCCGTGTGTCAAGTTCAGAGCAAGTTGCCTCAGAGTCGCTGGCACTCTGAGGCTTTCGATTGTTCATACGTTTGTGCAATGCCCAGAGCCCGAAATCCAATCCGAAGGTCCCTACGCTAAATCGCAGGTCCCAAACCTCGGGCCGTGGCTCCTGCAAATCCAGAGGTCCCGTGCAGGTGGCCCCAATTCAAATCCCAAAGCCTTATTTTTTTGGTTAAACTGCCCGTCTCCCGCAAGTCGTTGTTGATCCAGGCATCGATCCCAAACCCTCAGCACCCGACAGGTGCACCGGACTTGACTCCGCCGCCGCCATTGGCCTCGAATAACACCTTGTCGCTCGGCGAGGCTTAATCGGTAACCCTCAAAGACTCATCAGAGTGGATTCAGTGTGCAAGAGCAGTGGCCTTGGAAATTGGGGTCGTCGACATGTTTTGGATCAGGTGGGCTTTCAGGCATGGTGGTTCGGTGTCCAGGCCAGGCACACTTTAAAGCGCTGGGTTTGTGGTTTCGGGCTGGGGTTTCAGAGAGTCCTTTGGACTCTCGATCTTCCGTGCTCAGTGATCAGGCTTGTTTGGTGCATCTGTCCAACCTTCCCCAGGCTTCAGGCTTTCACATCTGTGTTTTGGGAGTCGGCGGGAAGCATTGTTCAGGCTTGGCCTCAGGAATTTTCGATTCGAGTTGAGGCACCCGGGGGACACGATGTGATCTGGCACGCAGTCTTGGGATTGGGGCGTGATTAAGTCGTTGCTGTTCAGGCTGCGCAGGGCTTACTGGCGACGGGACTGCAGGGTTGGTACACATGCTGGCCCCGGCTTTGTACAAGCCCAAAGAGCCAGGCATGACGGTGACTTGAGGGTGGGCTGGGGTTCGTAACCTGGTAATATCAGATGATGTCTTCCTACATCCTACAGTTCTTGTACTTACATGAGAAAAGGGTAATCTACATCTCTATTAGCACTTCTGGCGTGACAGGCCCGGCTGAGCTTGTCCATTTTGCGTGTGGTGTTCGTGATTAGGACAATCTTCTTGCATGAGTCGCTGTTTATGTTGCTATGTTGCCAGTCAATCAAAATAAGGTCGTTTTGTTGCGTTGGCAGTTTTCGCGGTACGACGGGTAGTCAGATTTGTGCGCCCTGCGTTCGCAAAAAGCTGAAAGAGCTGTCTAGAACGTTCCCCACAAGCCCTTGTAGCCTTCAACTCAGGACGTTTCCAGTGACAATGTCCCCAAACTAGTCGCCCTTGCAGTCCTTGTTTACATCACGCGGGTTCTCCTCCGCATGTTGAACAGCTGGCCGGGGAACGGGCTCTGAGCTGTTCCCCGCCGTCCTGCCTCATCAGGATGTTGTCTGCTAGCACAGGCTGGTAGCCATGGTAAGCACCCGCTTGGTCGCGGTAGTTCATGCATCTTGATGAGCTGGCCGCAATGACGGCCTATTTCTCGTGTGGCCTGCTCTCAGACTTGTGCTGCTTTGTCATCATGCGAGCTTCAACCTTTGACATGTTTCATCCCCGGACGTGTTGTAGGAGCGGGTAGCGTTCTAGCTACACTTTTCTGTTTGGCATGCCTTTGAGCCCTGAAACCTTGGATGCCGCGACACAAGATTCACAAGAACTCTATGTTGCCAACACCTCGAATTCTATGGGCCGTGAACCCTGGAACGATAGACTTTTCGCTTTGGGAGGCAGCGGACACATTTCGCATCTTGGTGTTTCGGGTTCTAACCATATGGCCGTCGCTAGTTGCGATGGAGGGTTGCAGGACAAAGTGGTGGGGTTCAGCCGAAATCTGGTTACTACACACTACCCTATAGGGGTGTTAGGGATAAGCTCGAGGCTTCTGATCCAATACGTTTTAGCAGGCTTGGGGTGTCTGTGCTGGGTTGAAATTAGGGAGCATATACGCACGTTCAATCACACAACTGCAATGCTTCCATAATGTTGATAGCCCCATTGGTGCAGCACGTCCAAGACCATGAAGCAGTGTGCAGGTCAAGATCTTGTTCAGCTGCCCGCGTGCAAATTTTGCAAGCAAAATGTGCCGAGCCCATGGAGCCTTTCGCAACTCCTGCAACCGAGCCTCAACGCAGAGCTGGGCCACCATTCGTCCAAGATTTGACATCTAAGTTGGTGACGCAAGGGATGGTGTTCAGGGTTTCAAGTCGGGGTGTAGAAAATCTTTTTCCCCAAATTCCCTTCCTGCTTCAAGTTTGGGCCCCAAGAGTTTCTAACTTGGTCCGACTCTGTCTAGGATTACGTGAGCGGGTGGGGGATGCTGTCGGGATTGCGGTGCAATGGTGTCGGGGATTTTAGGTGAGTTGTGGTCGTGCAAGTTCCTTCCGCTCCTTTTCATGCATTTGGCAGCAACTGCCCAGGCATATTCGTCTGAAGTTGGTACGTCCATCGCATAAGCGTGAGCAAAGTGTGCACGATGTATGTTTCGGCGGCGGAAAGCTTAATTCGGAATCGAGCCCCGAGCATATAGAAGATTTGCACCACATGGGCTAGTGTGAACCTAGGCTAGGGCCTAGCTGCCTAGCTTGGTAGGGGTAGGCCCAAGGGTAAGCCGGGGTGCCAGCCGTGCTTCTGCAGAGTTCGTCCTGTTGGGAAAGACTGACTTGCACAGCAGCTGGCCACGTCAGTCATTTGGCGGTTCCGGTTCATCGGATATCGAAAATTATGCCCCCCTGATGTGGCGTTTTCAGTCCATCATATATCTTGAACACGCCCCCTCATTTGGCGATGCCCTCTGATTTGGCGATTCCGGTTCATTATATATCTTGGACACGCCCGTTCCCCTCCTTTGGCGATCCCGGTTGAGCAGATGTCTCAAATCGCCCCACTCATGTCGCGACCCAAGGTTCATCATATATCTTAAACATGCGCCCCTCATAGGTTCACCATATGTCTTAAAGACGCCTCCTCATTGAGCGTTTGCGGCGACACATCAAAGATTTCAAACACGCCCCGTGATTTGGCGATTCCGGTCATCATATATCCCGAACACGTCCCCTCATTTGGCGATTTCCGCTCCGGCCCGCCGTTTTGCGATTCCGGTTCATCACATGTCTTGAACATGCCCCTCATTTGGCGATTCCGGTCATCCTATAGGTCCTATATCTTAAACATGCCGCCTCATTCGACCATTGCGATTCATCATACATCTTGAATGCGCCCTCTGTGGCAATTCCGGTTCAGTATATATCTTAGACACACCCGCTCCCCTCCGTTGGCGATCACGGTTGATCACATTTCTCAAAGCCGCATAGCATTTTGCGATCGAACTCATCACATTTCCAGAAAAGCGCCTTCCTTTGTCCATTCCCACTCATGACTTGTCTCAACACCCCTACATTTGGCATTCCCGGTTGATCACATTTCTGAACCCGCCCGTCATATGGCGCTCCCGGTTCATCACACACCTACGCCCTTCCGTTTCGGCCTCATCACATATCTTAAATGCACCCTCCTTTGGCGATTCCGCTTCATCACGCGTTTGAGACACGCCTGCATGTGCCGATCCCGGGTGATCGCATTTCTTAGCCCTGCCCCCTCATCTTGCGAAGTCGGTTCATGAGATATTTTAACATGGCTGCTACTTTCATCATGTGGCGATTCCCGTTCATTATAAATCTTAAACACGTCCCCAGTTTGGCGATTCCTGTTGATCACATATCTTGGTCCTGCCCCCCTCCTTTGGCGATTCCGATTCGTCACATGCCCAAAACGTGCCCTCTCATTTGGCGATCCCGGATGATCACAGATCTGAATCCCGCCCATTCCTTTGGCTATCCCGGTAGATCACACGTCACTTATCCTCCATTTGGCGCTTCGGCAGGCAATCCCAGTTCCTCGCATGTCTAATAGGTGTGCCCGTCCTCACATATCCAAATCCTCACACCCGTCAGGCGACTCCAATCCTTCACATGTGCTAAGCCCACCCCCAGCTTTGCACTTGTCCTATATCCTACACAAGCCCCTTTATTTGGCGATTCCGGACTCGTTAGTGGAATACAACTTATAGAAACAAGAGCAATCATGCTAAGTAATTTCCGTGGCCGAACTACCACGAGTTTTATAGAACACTTGCATTTGTTTAACCAGTATTGTTTACAAAAACTCTACCACTGCCCTTTTTAGACTTGGAGGAACACAGCTGCAAATAACAGTCGAGTCATGCTGAGTATTTGCTGCAGCCCAGCCCCTCTGCTGCAAATCATGCTACATCCGCGCTACAACCCATAGCAACAGGAATAGTCGTTTTAATCATTGTCCATGGCCCCGCTACTGAAAGACTGCTCATGCTGAGTGTTGCAAATAGTCCTGCTACAGGTCATCCCAGAAAGCCTGGAAGACAACTCAATAATCAAGCTGAGTGCTGTCTCTGGCCCCGCTAGGATTGAGCCGGCTAGGTCTGGAATACAATTTAAACATAAAAATAATCTTGCTTAGTTTTGTTTACGGCCCCGCTACTGCTAACCGTACCAGACTTAATCGTACGACCCACTAAAACAAGGATAATCAGGCAAAGTATGGGCTATAGGTGCTAATACGACTCCCATGAAACGTGGCATACAACCTATCAGAACAAGAACCGCGATTGCGAGTATGGTCTTTAGGCCCTCCACTACTAATCCTACCAGATGTGGAATACAACCCATCAGAACAAGGATAATCATGTTGAGTATTGCCTGTAGCCCCTGAGCTACTACTCATGCTAAATTTAGCTGCTCTAGCAGAGACACGGGACTGGAGACCGCTAGAAATCCAGACCATGCGAGTCCTTGCCCGTCCTGCCTGCACGCCCAGCCAGCAAAGCGGATGGTCCTGCGACTTGGTTTTATAAGTGAAGAATTTTATCCTCCTACAGCGGTTTTGCAAGACCGCACCTTGGAGTTTGTACGCCCCGAGACACTGAAACTTAGCACACGTCAGACTTGACTGTCTGTTGCGATTTTCGGCCACTCTTGCTTGCCCCGGCAAGCTGGGCATGGTATTGCAAGATCCTAGCTGATTTGCTCGTTTTACAGATCAACTCAGCCTGAGCACCTAGGTTGAGCTCGAAGCTGTAAGGCTCCGAAAAAGTTTTGCGTGATGATGAAAGTGGTGCCCAAGCTCTTAAATGCAGCAGCACCAGCAGCTGCCAAGGAGCTGGAAGCTTCGATGCCCATAGACTGCGGGGTGGCATGGCCCTGAAGCCAAAATTTTTGCTATGCAGGACCGCAGCCGTGCTGTGATCGACTGCCTCTCGGAGGTCGAGGCTAAACTGGGCTTGCTTGCCTAGACAAGGATTCTTCTTGGATATGCTAGCTTTTGGAATTTTAGACTTCGGTTTTTCGCAGTGGTCACGATTGGGGTTTGGAGCTTCGAGAGCTGGTATCTCATAGTCATACATTCGAGCTTGTAGCAATCTGGATTGCATTTCTGATTTGCCTGCCTGTTGCAGGAAGTACATGTCTGACCCATGTTGGACCTGCGCAATGTCCCAGGTTTGAATTATAGGTTTTTGACTTCACATCCTTGCTTGTCTGGAACTGTTGCTCAGTTTTGTGATCCTAATGATCGCACGGAATGCTTGAGGCATATGAACAACTGCCGTGGCCATGTGCTGCTCAAGGCTTTTTGCTGGCACCACGTGTGCAAAGCTCTTGCCTTTACCGTGTAAATGCCTCGGACACTCATGCCTGAACTAGCGGGTAACAGACCCAATAAATCACCGAGCTGGCCAGCCCCGCCACATGCAGGATCTTGAACCGTCTCTCACATGCGCTCCAACCGTGTTGCGAATCAGAAGCAACGAAGTCATTTCGCCCACCTGCACTCAGTGGGCCAGACGATGCCAGCATACATGTCGTTATGCCCAGCGCACCAATTTCCAATCGTTTCCTTGCTGGTTGTTGTAAGTTTATGTTGCCAGCGAAGCATCCTGGTTTCAAACTGGGAAGCCTGGCGGCTTTGCCCTGCATCCCACAACCTGCGCCCGAAACCTTCGAGACTAAGCTCCACATGTGTCCAGTTTGATCAGTATGACCATAACAACCTTCAGCCATAAGCGCGAGAACATGAGAATCCGCGCTAGTCAAGACGACAGCTTCGGTTCCAGATGCAAGAAGGAGCCGCAGCATCCCAACGTGTGTGGCACTCCTTGCACATGCTTCAATCTGGTCACATTACACAAGCAGCCTCCTGCAACTGAGGCCCGCAAGCTTTGATTTCTCCGTGCAGGCATGCGGCTTCGGCTTGCGATCTGCAGTCCGCTCTTCGTGCTTCTGGGATAATACGTGGTTGGACCACGGGAGGCCTGTAGGCATCAAGGCTGCATTCCGCAAACTGTGACCTTGCACCCAGTACCCCACAGCTTCATGGTGTACGCAAACAACCGAGTCCGGCTTTGAGGCGACCCGGACTTTGACCGTTGCCGCTCTTGCAGCTCCCAAAGCTTGCAGTGATGCTTGTAAGTTTCAGGCCAACCGTGTTCCGGGAGGTCGGAGCTTCCACAACGGGTCTCGTGCTGTCGTTCCATTGGGGGAAACAGTGTAACACTCGAGTACGTTTACTATTCAAGTGTTGCTGGAACTCATTCAGCGACTGGGAGGACTGCTGAACATTCGTCGCCGTTTGTGAGGATTGCTTTATTGAGTGCCATGCATTGTTTAATCGAGAAAAGCAGTATGCCAGCATACTATTGGAGATGCCTTAAGTGGCTTCCTTCATCCGCACATATGCTGTGTTTGGCAAATTTATTACCCGCAGAAGGCAACCCTGGTTTTGAAGGTAGCAGGTCGGGTATGCGCGCGGCTTTATTGGTTCATGTCGTGATGGTGCCATAGTTTTCTCGTTTGGAGCGTGCCAAAATCAGCACATACACCTGGATCTTGATGCAACATCTGTGTATGAACGCTTCCCGATGCAGTTGCATCAAGTTTGCACCGGTGCATGCAATAGGAAATAAACAATGCTCGGTCTTTATTGTCTTGTGTCATCCGTATCGGCACAGAGATTTTGTGGCTTATCGTCGGTTTTGTAGTTTCGAGAGCTGATCGACTTTATTTTGAAAGACGTCGCAATCGTACCAGGCCTGCATTCGCCTTGAGAAGCCACAAACACCCCAAGCCATGAATCTTAAATCCTAAACCCCGCTAAAAACACGAGAGTTCAACAAAAGAAGCTGTAGACCCTAAACCAAAATAAGCCAAAGCTGAAAGCTCAAGCCCCCAAGCCATGTAGTCAGTCATTGTGGAGATAGCTAAGCGGCTAAGCGGGGATGCGGGCTTCCATGTGTTGCGGGAACGCTGGCAGGGTTAACGTCGAAAGTTTTGGACATGCCCGGAAAATCCCGACAATGTCACAACTCCTGAAACCCGGGCACCCCTGCACGCTTTGAGCATCCGAAGGTTTGCGTCGTGGATGCAGCAGATGCACGCAGCACAGACCCGGCAAAACGCCGAGATTGCCGCCGAGAAGGCCCGACCATCCAAAATCCGAACTTGTGGATTATCGCAAGGCAGTGTGGGAGAAATGGGGTGGGAGAGATCATAATCATATTTGATGTTGCAAGGTGGCTGGGGCCGCCTTGGACTTTCCGGAACCTCCCGGACCAAGCTGCACCCCAAAGCCAACAAAACATCGAAACCGATGTAAACTACATTACACTAGGACAATATGTGACCATAGGTGCTATGCTTGCTAGTGGTATCAAACGGAACAGGAGCAGTGGAACCGTCAGAAGCCGTGGAAGCCAAAGTACAGTCGCACTTGATGCAGGCCGAAGCTTCCCGTGGCTCAGAACCAACCAAAGATCCGGAACAGGCCTTGGGGTTGAGGGCTCAGTGGTGCAGGGTTTGGTATTTGAGCGTCGCGGTTGTCGGGGTTTGGGGCATGTGTGGGGATTCACAGTATAGGGGTTGACCGTTGAGGTATACCGAGGTGTGACGTTGTTGGCCGTTTCAAAACAAACATCTTGTTTGCCAATCTACATTACTGCACCTTTTACGTTTCGAGACAGTTTCGAGTACAAAAGACCCCATATAAGCCAAGAACTTTGAAGTCTTCACTTTAAAACATTGAAATGATGGGCAGAGCCGGTGCCAACCATTTGAGCCATCAGCATCTATCCGGAATGCTCCGAAGCCCTATTTGTACATGTCAGCCAACCACGATGCAGAGCTGAAAGAACCATGCGGAGCTCCTACTATAGGCCCCAACACAAGGACCCATGAAGAAGGAGACAACCCTCAATTTGACGACAAACCACCCCACCTTGTAGAGCCTGGGAGCGAAAGCTTCTCGTCACGCCTTCAAATCCAGGAAACATGATGTCCTGGAGTGGCACAAAGCCCAAACCGTCAAAGCTTTGCAAACCGATTGCAAACCTCTACAACCCAGCTTGATGTAATCTAGAAGGATGTGGGCCGCCTTGCCAACTTGTGTCAGCTCTCTCCATGTTCTGACAGAGTGATGCTTCGGAAACCCACGATGAGCATCGGGGGTTGTTCCAGCTCATCCTCCTTTGTGACAAGGACTGCGTCGCAACTGTAGGAAAACACGCCGGGAAGGGAACACTGATACTTCATCGAGCCCAGATCCCCGAACTTCTACATCAACTTCCAAGCCTTAAACCCTGAATCCTAAACGCTGAAACCTACCCTAAACCCAAGACTAAGTTCGGTGATGCTAGGTGTCGGTTCCGGCCACAGAACCGCAGCCTGTGGAGGTGGTGCTTTGGGGCGGAAGCGAAGCTTCAGGGCGTTAAGATTTCGGGTCGCGTTTCGAGTTCAGGGCTGACGGGCTTAGGAGGTTTCTTCGTTTTGGTTGTCATGAGGCTTTGTAGGACAAGGTCGACTCAGTGGGATTCATGGGGTAGGACTAGAAGCAACGCGTTGTTACGTGTATCTACATAGAGTCCCAATTGTTTTGCCTTGCTCACCAATGGCCGCATTCCCAAGTATATGGGAGCTAGCCCCAAGTGGGATCTAGGGGTCTTCGCGTTTCGGTTCGATTCAGGACTTTGGTTTCGCGAGCTAGAGTTCGAGGTTTACGATTTTGGGGACGAGTTGTAGAGAGAAATGATATTCATCGTTGTAGTGACAGCAGTCGTTGTGAGGTGGTGCTGGTGGTGCTGGTGGAGGTGTGGGTAGTGGCGGTGGTGGTGGCGGTGGTGGTGGTGGTGGTAATGGTCGTAGCAGCAGTAGGTGGTCACGGGGTAAGGTAACAGTACTTGTAGTAGTTGCAGTACAATTAATACTTAGCGGCTGTCGCAGTCCGCTAGAAGTAGACAGTACAAGGGCAGACATACAGATAGTGATGTTGGTGATGGTGATATGCTACGAGCATACAGACTGAAAATCAACAGCAGCCATGACTACTTCTGTAAAAGCTGACGCGTTCCTCACAGTCATGAAGGCTTCGGTGGAGCAATGCGCGGATGATCCACAGCTGCTTCTCGCCCGCAAAACCGCGGAAACTATGAAGGGCACGATTTCGGGTGTGCGCATTTGGCTCTTAGACCCTGAACCTGCAACCCGGCTCGGGATCCAAGGTTCCCAAACCCCAAAACGCTCAATCCCCACACCTGCACGAATTTCTTGCATCCAGAATCTGACGAGAATCTCGTCGAAGCTGCTAGCGAAGATTTGGCGACCACGTAAACGATGCTTTGTGGGTCTTGCATGAGGCCTGTTTGGGTCAATTCATGGCCGAGGAGTAGCAGTGAAGGAGCCGATGTGTCGTGAAAAACGCAATGAAACACCCAGTCACTGGCCCGGTTGTTGTATGGAAACTGGGGGTAGGTTCCCAGTTTGTTGACATGCAGGAAGCATCAACCTCATCCCGCCTCGAGTCCTGGACGTGGGTGGCAGTTTTGAGTGCATTAAGCCCCTCATGTGCAGAGTTCCGTTCCAGACGGAGAAGAAATGAATGACGCCGTGTTCGTTTCGGCAGTTGTAGCTTCCTATCCGTGGAACTGACTTATTCTTAGTCTATTGGCACAGTTTTGCCTGTTTTTGCCTTCCAGTCCTCACGTCACCTTAAAGCAACCAAGACCAACAGCGCTTTGGGTTTGTTCTTGGAGTTTGTTGCTCGTTCTGTCATGTGTTACAGATCCAGTTCGTCTTCAGTGGCATGCTGCAAGCCCGAAGGCTGGATCCCCAACATGCGAAGCACCACAATGGTAGGCATCCGGAACCCCCCATACCAAATCGCAATGTCTCCTTGAAGCTGCGGCCCCAAGGCACCCCAAACCCTAAACCCTTAAACTCTAAACTCCTCGCACAACGCCGATTGCCGCCTAGGCTACCTGATGATTTCGAGCGGACGATTCTCGGTAATGATCTTGGCCACAGACAGCGTGAAGTAGTTAATTCCATTCTATGAGGGGTTGCTACAAGGCGCATTATTCGGGTCGGGGCTGACGCTGTTGCAATTGCTAATATCCTTCCTTTGAACTCCTTCGTACAACTATGTTGCAAATGCCTAAAACTCTATTCGAATCATTCGGACCCATATCACCCGGCAAAGTTTGGGAAGGGTGCATGCAGTTGGTTTAGATTTGCAGGCAACTGCAGCTTCGGTTTAGAGCGTAAACCTGCAACCCTTATATGGCTAGCACTTTGGGGGAGCCTCAAATTTTGAGATAGATTCCTAGATCCCAGACTCCAGAACACCACCCCTCTGATTAACTTGGGTAGGCTTTCAGGAAAGCCCTTAAAGCCTACGTTGAGGGGCTAGGTCGGCCCCGGTGTTGTGCGTCAGGAAGCAGCTGCTCGCAGAAGAACTGCTGCTTGGCAAACTTCGACAGAAAAGAGCTTACATTGTTGTTGAGTGTTCCTAGGTTTGCATTGTCTGCTCAAAACACTGCATGTGCCCAACGTGCAAGTTCGACTTAGCCTCAACCCCCCTCGACCCTGGAGACCTCAACTCACTGTTCCTTCAGGTCGTGCGTGCCTGAACTCTGCATCATGTTGAGGGTTAATGGCACGGTGAGCAGACTTAATTCGGCCTGTTGGCTCGGCCGAAGACAGCACATCGCGATCATCCCCATCGTCATCATCCGCACAGTTATCTTCTTCATTGCAAACATGGTGGACATGTCTGAGACAGCCCAGGGAGCTGGCAGTCTTGGCGGCGAAGGCTAAGGAGGCAGGTTGTTCTTCGTGAAGCTCTCGGAATCGGGTTTAGGGTTTTGTGTCTAGAGTCTAAAGGGCTTTCAGCTTAGATGAGAAGGCCCTTCTGGTCTTTGGGAAGCTGAAACCCATGCCTGTCTCTGTGTATCTTTCGAAAGGGACCAGCCGAGGCCTGGTTCATGTTGAGGTTTCCCGGTCCCGGCAATGCACTGCAACCGATTGTCTTGCAAGCTTCTGTTCGACTGAGAATGTCTGTTGTTCTGATTCTTCTGATGACCTGGCTGATGTTGCGCTGTTGGGGAGCTAATGTGGTCGCTGAGTCTGAGGGGGTTGCGGATGAGTAGAGCGGGGGGGCCTCCCGTCAAACCCCAGCTCGAAAAATGACTGATCAAAGGCAGCGATTTTTGGGCTTTCGGGATTTGGTGCGTTATGGCTTCAGAGATTGTGTGTAGTCTAGGGAACAGAAGATCCCGGAGCAAAGCCTAGTGGTTGGTGGTGTGGCTTGGCCGGAACAGTCTTCAATGTCATTACAGATCCAAAGGCTCCCGAGTCCCTCCGCACACGAAACGAAACCCTAACTTACAGCCCGATGGTGTCTCCCTACACCCTCCAACCCCAGGAACCCAGCCCCGAACCGTAAACCCCAGTGCCCTAATCGCATTTCAAAAGCCTATGGTACTGTGGAGAGGATCCAAGACAGGAAGGACCAGGAAGGAGTTTCACAAAAAACATCCCGAACTTGCCAGGCAGAGCAGCTTTCGCGGGGTCAGGAGGTCACCAAGGCACAGGTCTCAGCTGCACGGCTCTAGTACTTGATGTTGAGACATTTTCCCGGCTTGGGGTTTCTGAAAACACGCGAAAACGGCAGCTCTCCCATCAAGATTTTCAGTGCGAGGATTGGCAGGACTGATACGAATAATCATCCTCCGGCTGCTTCTCTCTATTTCTCTCCTCATATCTGCTTTCTTATTGTGATGATCATGTAGCTGGGGGCTCAACTCTGAAGCGCTTCACTAACCTACTAGTTTCGGTGAAAGCCATTTGGGTGTGTAAGGTTGGTTTTAAAGAATGAGGCTTTGCGACCCAGAGCTTGCCTACCGGCTTGATCCGACTGAAGCCTGAAAAGACACCAAAGCAGCAAGCAACTCAGCGCCAGAAGCGAATGTTTTGGTCAGATGAGGATGATGATACAGAAGCCAGCCGCAGCCGCAGCCGAAGTGCGAAAGCCAGCAGGAGCCAGGACTCTGTGCCTCTCGGCCGTCATGTGAGGTTTCTCCACTGCCGGCAGTTTAGGAACTCTAGCCCGTCGTCTAAACTCCATATAAGCCCGTGGCATTCAGCCATGAACTTGCAGGTGCAAAGCCCCGACGACGCGAATCCAAAGCTTTCAAGTCAGGGGTTATGGGCTTGCTGGTGTGAGCTTTGGGGCTTTGGGGCTTGATTCGTTGGAGGGAAAACTAGGCTTCAAGGTCTCTGGCTCTTAACGCTCAAAGGTTCAATGAGAGATTGGCCCAAGAGCCGAAACCGGCCGAATCCACGCTGGTAAGAAAGCCTTTGACGCCCGAAGTGTCACAATCTTCCAAGATTTCCAGGTTTAGAGTCCTGTAGAAGCCCAAACTGCGTAGCGATGTATCCCGAACCCCACCGGCGAGCCGACATTTCATGAGCTTCTCCCCAAGCCAAAACGCTTGGCTTTGTCGAGGCCTGAACGTCAACAGAAGATCCCGATGAAGGCCAGGACCTATGGTTTAGGACATACCTGGCAGATGGTAGCAGCACCGATTCAGGCTTCGGCACACTTAGCTTTACTCAGCTCCTGAGCTTGCATGCTCGCATCCAAACCCTAAGCCTAAGCTCCCAAGTCGCAAAAGTGCCGAGCCCCTGAGTTCCAAGCAGCACATGCCTTAACCCGATCTCTAAATCCAAAGCTCCGAACCCAGACTCCTACCACTCTAAAGCTCAACCCCCAATCCAATGCAGTCCCACGTACGCCCCCAGTCCCGAATCCATCAAGTTTAAAGAGAGGCGGTTTGGAATTGGGATTCTAGGCTTCGGGGCCCGCAACTTAAGGGCAGGATTCTTGGTCGAGGTCAGGTTGTTTAGGGTCTGGCCGGGCGGTTGTAGGGTAGCTTGGGCTCTCAACGTGGGGGAGGGTTTCGGACGCGTTTGAAGGTCTAGCAGCTTAGCATTCGGGCATTCGCGGGGTTCAAAATGCAGAACTTTGTGTAGTAAGACGTTTTTCGAACACTGTTTCAGCCGTGTCTTATTTTGTTCTATCATTTTTGGAATTTCCCAACACCGCGAACATTGAAACCCAGCCAAAGCCTTACATCCCCTAGACCCTAAGCCGTAAATCAATAACATTCAAAACCTAAGAATTGAAAGGACTTGCTTATGGACAAGCCTGCATTGCCTTGACATCAGCAGGGCTCGACCACAAGCAGTGGACCTGTTTTCTGGAGGCGGAAAACCTTGAAACCCATCAGACGAGCACCCAGAAAGCCTGTGCACCAGTCTGCAGTCCGCGAAAAGTCCGCCGGAGTCACCGACCTCTGATCCCTCGACGAAGGGACAAACAGATCAGAATAGAGTATTGAGTTTGTGTCACTTAGGGATGAAGTCACCATTGAATCAAGCTTTCCAGCCGGAAGAAAGCCAGAAGCAGAGTCAGTCAGAGCTCGTGAATGCCACGGTGCAACCTGCCAGAGCACCACAGACATCTGCAGTCGACCAGAACGTGCCTGCGCTCCATACTCTATATAGGACTCTAGCCTTTAAGACTCAAGACCCTGAGTGGAGGCATTCCGTAAGCTCTGAACTTAGGTCTCGAACTGCACCAATGCCTGAAATCCGAAATCGGATCCCCTAAAGCCCTACACCCTCAAGTGTTACCCGAGGACCTGAAGACAGTCAGAGAGATTGCGAGGCCCTCCTCATGGGGTTTTGGTTGGGACCAACAGAGCTCCCGACCTCTGCCCAGCCCTAAGGTAGCTTCCAACCCTACATCCTACTTCCCCAAAACCTGAAAGCCCGAACGGTCACCGCCGGGAGGTGCGTAGAAGCTCCTCAGAGAGTCGGTCTCGCAGCCGCTCGCGGAAGCCGAAGGCTTCCGGGGTTTGGGTTTAAAGCTGCAGGGCTGTGGGCTTTGGGGTCTAGGAGCACGGCAAGAAAGAGGAGCTTGAAGGGTGAAAGTGCATCAAGAGATGGAGGTGCATAAAGATCTACATCCTACGATCATGCTCCGTGAACCCCAGATCGAAGCCCCAAAGCAAGAAAGCCCTACTCAATTCTGACCCGAAACTTAAGATGTTTCCTTGTCCTTTCCATCGTAACAACTTTCGAGCGGAGCGTGCGACGCCAGTACATGTATTCCAACACATACTGTCCGCAGCACATGAGAGGTGGTACTTCTGCAGTGTCCATTCGGAGTCTCGGGTTGTCTTGATGGGTTTGAGCTTCGACCTAAAGTGTAGGAGTCGGAGATTCACGGGGTGTAGAGAGGGCCTGGGAGCTCCTTAAAATCCCGACGTTGGTAGCTTCGAAACCATTGAAACAGCCTTTCAGGCACGGTCCAAAAGCCGGCGGAGGCATTCGCAGGACCCAGAAGCCTCCTGCGTTCAGATGTGGTTTGAGCCTTCTGAGGTTTTGCGGAAGGCTTTGGGGTTTCAGGGTACTCGCGCTGTTCAGGTTCCGACATGTGCGCTCGCCTGTGTGACGATAATGATGTGAACCATGATCACACAGACAAGCAACAAGTGTCTTGTGCATTGCAGCAGCATAAAGCATAAAGGGAAACATATCCTTGAAGAGGATGGTTCTTGCTTCTCGGAGCCGCGAAGCAGAAGCCACACCATGTCAAATGCAGTCCGCGGTTTATCGTACTCATCGTGGTTCCTTTGGGTTCAGACCTTACGGTCTAGCGTGCAGGCTCTTCCACCGTTGAACCCAACTTGTAGCTGTGTCATATCTCCTTACCAGGAGTCAGAAGATTCCCGGGACAGGGACCGGCACCTCCACTTGGAAAGGGACGGGTCTCTTCCATGTTCGTCTCGCGTCTTGGGGTTTCGGGATTGAGGTGTTAGAGTCGTCCCAGTCGTCGAAGCAGCAGCAGGAGCAGGACACAGGAGGAGGAGTAGTGGCAGTAGTCGTCGTGGTCGTCGTAGCAGTAGCAAGCAGTAGCAGTAGCAGTAGCAGTAGCAGTAGCAGTAGCAGTAGCAGTAGCAATAGCAGCAGCAGCAGCAGTACCTTCTACAGCTGTATCGAAGACGACGATGACTACTGCAACTGCGCTTCTTCTTCTTCTACTACTACTACTACTACTACTACTACTACTACTACTTCTACTACTACTACTACTACTACTACTACTACTACTACTACTACTACTACTACTACGACTCCTACTCCTACACTACTGCCACAGGCGGAGGAGGAGGAAGTACTGCAGCTGTCGTCATCGTCATCGTCGTCGTGACGGTCACAGAGTCTGTAGTGGCCCATTCGTTGTGTAGGACGCAACAACGGGTCGACTGCTACTGATACGATGATGTTCGTAATGATGACGATGATGATGATCATGATGACGACTACGATGATGATGATGGTGTGTAAAGTTTACGAGTTGAGGGCTGAAGACTTGCATGAACCTCACAGGGAAGCTACCCGTGGGTGCCCAAACTGCCTCGGCTTAGCTGCTGAGCCGCAGGCTCCAGAACATGAACATGAAGCCCACAAGCAAAGCAGACGTGAAAATTCCAAAGTCCTGGCCCCAAACACTGAATCCTGAAAGCAGAGGCACAAGTACCGGGACCGAGCCCGCTCCAGCCGGGACCGAGCTAATTGGCTTGCAAAGTCTCTAGGACTCTCAGGGTCGTGTAGGGTTGGGCTGGCGCCCTTCAAGGTGTCTCGCGATTTAAGCGTATATGCTCTGAGGGTTCATGGTTAAGGATTTGGAGGTCCTTCAATATGTCTTGAGGGTGATATGCTTCACGGGCCTGGGGTGGAGGCTTTAGGATTCAACTTTAGGATCCAGGGTGTAGCCTATCTAGGACACTTACATTTCAGGGCATGTACGGTCTGGTATGCAGGAGATCTGGGGCATTTACGACATAGGATTTGGAGTGTAGGCTTGAGGACGTGGTGTGGACGAGCTTAGAATCTCCAACTCATCCAGGACATTGAGGGCATTTAGCACTGCAGCTCTGGGACTGACTGAGGGTTAGGGCAAGGGTGCATCTCAGGTATGTTGGGGTTTATCTGGATTTTGTCTAGGGGTCTAGGGCGTTTAGGTCATGTAGAACTTCGGGGTAGGATTGAAAACAGGGCAAAAGAAGTATGGCTGGCTGGCCACTCGCGTGCGTAAAGATAGGCCCAGACCTAGTCGCCGCGACAGTGCGATGCACAGGTCAAGAATCGCTATGTAGCGCAATCCGGTATCCATCAAACAGCAGATGCTGAACAAGCTGAAAATAGTGCTTTGCCGGATGGCGACGCATTCTATCGACGGCGACGACAATCTCAAAGAAGATTCGAGGTGCAGCAGGTCGCGCACCGACGCCACTTCGAGCATCATTGCCAGCTGACCCCTGACGACCTAGCGCCGTGTGTAACTTCAACGCTCCGTCCAACTACCTCGGCTTTTTTTGAGCTGCCGGACGGTTTCGTTTGTCACAGAACACGTGTAATCCGGTGTACTTCGCACGGACTGCGCAGGGGCCTTTACAGATTCTCGCCTCGCGATGCCTTCACTGGAGGATCGTGCACTGGTTTCTCGTTTTCCCATCTTCCTCGCAAGTGGGTAGCGTGTACGACGTGTGCACTACAAAGGGACCTGTCCTCGAGACGGGTGGGTCATGTTCGCCACAGGATTCCGTGGAAGTGTCTCTTCAAACAAAATGCGCAAAAAGTGTGAGTTGCTTTGGTGGGCTTCCTTACACGTGTGCTCCCCGCACACACATTTAGATCCTGATTCGCCGTGAAGGCCTACCTGATGCTGATGTTCGCTGTAAAGTCATTTTGCATGGAACAAAAAACATGGCACTTCAAGTCAAGCTCCGGAAGCTCTCTGAGCAACTTCTTTTTCGATATCCGGCATCTAAACGCCAAAGGCACGGCATCAGTAGAACTTGATGGCACCTTGCAGACGCATGAGGCGTCGTCATAATGTCAGTCAGACAGACCGCAAGAGCTTTTTGCAGAGACCGTGCGCAGCTACTCTATGACGGCATCAATCATAGTACCTGGATACGTTTTTGGAAACGGTGCAGTATCGTGGGTTCCTGTGGATAAAGAGCTTCACTAGTGTGAGTAGATCCGACAAGGCTTTTCTCTAACACCCGAGAACAAAAGCCCGAAAGAAAGCCTTACTTAGGATTGAAGGCGCCGAGCCATGAACAAAAGCATGGGCTTGTGACGTTGGAAGGCTTTTCCTGTACTGCAACTCTTAAGCAGGCGATCCCATATGGGTTTCTTCATTAGGGTATGCAACGACCCTGGCTTCCAACCCCAAGCCCTGAACTTCTAAATCCGACACACACACACACACACACACACACTCTAAAGCTGAACTCATAGGGGTCAGCTCAGGAGAAGTCTCGGGAGCGAGAACGACAAAGGGACAGGGGTCGCGATCGCGACTCCCGGGAAAGGAGGCTGGGGTTCGGACTTCTGGTCGCCTAGGATTTGCGGCTAAGTTTGAGGGCGCAGCATCTACTCTAGCTTCAAGGTCAACATCAGAGTCAGACCCGCTAGTCGTTCCATCAGGTTAGCACCCGAAGACCTTAAGCCCCAATCCCAACATCCTGTCCTAAACCACCTTCCTTCGGCTTTGAGAGTGGCCCCCGTGTTGAGCCCTGAAGCACCCCGAGCGCACGCTGAATGAGAAAAGCTTGTCTTACCAGGAGAGAGAAGGACCGTGAGAAGGACCGGGACACCCGGCCGCCTTCGGATTACACTGTTCTGAGTTTAAAGCTTTCAATGCTGGACCTTGTAGAGTTGAACGAAGGTCTTTCACAGACTGCCGAGTTGCACAGGACTTGGAAGACTTGAGGTGGTTTCCATAGGATGACAATGGCAGATTCCATAGATAGCTCTCAGCCTCTAAGCCCTTTCTCCAAGGAATACCGGCGCTTGAAGCTGGTCTAGTTCATGGATGGTTTCTAAATCAATGTGTATATTGTATACAGCGCTTTGTCGACTTCATCGGTGCGTTTCCAACCATCCGCCGATTGCCATTATGAATCATGTTCTTAGCATTTTTGGACACCGTTTCGGCAACACTAGCAGCTAGCAACAGCCAAGGACAGAAATCGTGACAGGGACCGCGAGCGAGACCGGGAACGAGAACGAGAGCGCGAACGCGAACGAGAGCGCCAGCGTGAACGAGACCGTGAACGAGACCGGCGAGATCGGGAAAGCCGCGGGGCTTCGACAATTCCCAAAGAGTTCAAAGCCCTTCAACATACTGGCTAGCACTTTCGGGTTTCCTTATTTCAAGGCTCAGGAATCGGCCCTGTCGCCCAAAGCACCGCTACAGCTTTTTACCGAAATCGAGCTCCGCAGCTCAAAACTTCTGGCTCTAAGCCCGTGAACCTTGACCAGGCCCGCAAAATACCTTGCTCTCACAGCTTGCAACCAGAACCTGAAGCCCAGAGCCCAGCGCTTGAAAGCCAAGCCCTCGTCGGCTGACCCTCGCGGAACCCACAGCACTGCATACTCCATGCTGAACCTTCGTCGGCATACCCAGGGCAGGACCGCGATCGCTCAGAGGCTTCCAAGAAGCCCCGGCCCCGCGGAGAGCGCTCGCGAGAAAGATCCCGGGAGCGAAGGGCGGCGGCTGGGCTTTCGTTAACCTCCAAAAGGAAGCCGAAGGGAGGTTTCTGAAAGACTTCAGGGTTTGGTTTGTTCTGTTTGGTTTAGGCGTAGGGTTTGGAAACTTAAGGATTAGGGGTTTCATTGTGCGTAAGTTGATGGGTTTTGGGCTTCGGAGGCGGGGTTTAGGTGAGTTTTAGTGTATAACATTTTAGGGATCTTGGCCTTCCGGCTTGTATCACAGTTTTCGTGGCATGTATGTGTTTGTAGGGGTTGTAATTATGGGCGTTTGTTGTGGCTGAAAGTTTTCAGGAGTCTAGAGGCTTTGCTTGTAGTTTTCGTACGGGATTGGGTTTAGGCGTTAGGTTCTAGGCATGAGGGTTTAGGTGTTGGGCTTGGGTCTTGCTTGCTTCAGAGCTTTGAGGGTTGACTCAGGAACCTGCGACTTTCAGCTCCGTGCTGTAAGGGTGCAGGGTTCTGGAGCTTCAAGATGTGGTCAACATCCTGGACCCTCTACCCTAGACCTTCGAACAAACCAACCTGTCTCGGAAACTTCCTGGCCCAAGACGCCCAAGACCCCACGGCTCAACCCCATCCCACGCTTGCCCGAGGAGACATCCTTTTCTGACACAGGTCCTTGGTGCCGTGCCCGCAAGTTGCCAGGGTCTTGGGTTTGGGGAGTTCTGGAAGACTTCCAGGATCTTGGAAGGGTGGAGCTCGGGTATGTCAGCCTATCCCTTCAGGCACTTTCCTGTAAATTTCCCTGTATCGCGCTTAGGCTTAGTCAGGCCGCTGTATGTGAGTGCTTGGAAGTTGGTTGGTGGTTTCGCGTTTCTGGCCAAAAGCCCAAGGCTCTTCAGGCGCTTGATGGTTTATGGTTTTGGATCCGGATCTTGTTACGCAGTCCGGTCTACGGCCTACATGGATGCCCTGAACCGTTTGCAAGCCCCAAAGCATTCGACAGCAGGGCGAAAATTTCCTGGAACAGCCCGCAAACTCCAAAGCCCTACGCAGACCGAAGGAAGCCACCGGCTCTGCAGACACCTCCCTCCACGACCTCCTTCTCGTCTTCGGCTCCAGTGCCTCAGGTGGACGCCAAGGCGAGGAATTGTGGTTTTGATTTAGGGCCTTTAGGGTTTGGTGGTGGCGAGTACGGCGACTATACAGCGACCATAGCTAGAAGTGCCCCTACTCGTGCTACTAATCACAGTTACTCGGATGACGTTAGTCGGTGCAGCATTTACATGTGTTCTTCTGCCAAACGCCGAAGGGTTATCCATAGGCCCAGTAAGTTCCTGGATTCGGCCTTACATGTAGCCCGCTAATGATGCTTGCTTTGCTTACTGGGGAATTGGACGTGTGCCCTGGCCAGCCAGAGATTCCTGTGCTCGAAACCCAAGGATCCAGCTCCAAAGCCTCTCCAAAGAATCAGTCCGGGAGGCGTCTCTATAAACTTTTCGAAGCCCCTTAGCCACGCTCGGGTGACTGCCGCTGTTTAGGCCCCCAGGCTCAGGGATCTGCAAGTTCCACGCCGAACCTTGCCGCGTTCGGTTGCCTAAACCTCTGAATCCCAAAACCTGCACTTTACACAGCCTCCAAACCGGGAGCCAACAGAGCTCAGCAAGCAACCGTGATTCAAGGACTTTGTACTAAGATGTGTTGAACAGGACAAGGCGTCTATCGGTTCTCGCTTTATTAGGATCTTTTTGGGGATCTCCAGTGGTCATCACTGCTTAGAGAATTTGTTGCTTTGCCTAAAGAAATGGTCAAAGCACGGGATTTCTAGGGTGTAGGGTTTCGGGTTTCGGGTGAGGATCTTCGGGTTCAGCTGTGTGCAGGACCCTGGAAGGCGATCCCTGTGCATGTTCATCCTCGGTGTCGAGGTTGCTTTGGGTCGAAGCTTGTAGTCTCGGTAACTTACGGGTGTGGGTTTCGAAAGGCGCGTGAATCTGAAGCAACCCTTCAAGCCTTCAGCCCTCAGCTGAGTTGTCGTCAAAGCCTCAAACGTAAAGTGTCAACGCCGAAAACATCCGGATTCGCAAACCCTGCATCGTAAGAGCTCAAGAATCGTTGAGATCCAACATAGTAGAGAAAGCAGCGTGTGCCCTGAGGATGCAGCCCAACCCAAGGCCGCGACCCTTCAACAGCCCTTTGGCAGGGTATTGAAGTTCAGTTTTGCAGCCCTAGGGTTTAGGGGTTCCTCTTTTCGTGAAGGCTGAAGGCTTGAAAGGTGGCCAAAGGAGCTGTGAGGAATTCTTTATTCGATTCTCACGGCTGTACAACTTGTGTTTGGCTCGTCAAATCCATGTACAGAAGGTGCAGGAATTAAGAGTGAGAGGCAACGAATTATCAGGATTTTGACGTGGGTTTTGATTCTACGCATGCCGTCTCGAGGTTGGTATCAGGATGGTGCAGGGATGCGGCTGGACATCTTCCAAGGAACATTTCAAGCCACAGACGTTGTGGATGATTTTCAGGGGCGTCACTGAGTGTTCACGACGTGCGCACAGGATGTAAGCTTCTTTGCACTGGGAACATGATATTATGCAGATGTTTCGATTGCCCGGACCCCAAATCCAGAAACCTTCGCAAAAAGGGCTGAGAATCCCAAACTTTAGACTGGTATGATCCTTTAGCCCCTAAGCGCTTAACCCTAAGGCCATACAGCTGCAGGATCTAGGCTTCCCTCAAGCATGCAACGGCCAAATCAGTAATCACCGGAGGGCTTCAGTTAAAGGCTCAATCTTTTGCGTTTGGGGGTTAGGATCTCAGGTTTGCGTTGTAGGCGTTTGGTCTTAGGGTGTTTATGATTCGAGGTTTCAGAACTCGGCATGAAGGCACGAGGTTGAGGTCAGATTGTTTGCATCAGCCTTGTATTGTTAATAGTTCAGGATGAAGCTGTGTGGTTCTTGGTCTGCAGCTCAGTCCTGAGGCTCATGCATGCAGCTCCTGCGCTCCTTGGTCGCACTGGAATTGAGGACTCAGGCTCCGACCTCTAGTGCAAATCTCGAAGTGTGAAAAACCTTCCATTCGAAACCCCTACCCGTACAGTATCATGTCGACCTTGTTCGTACGCTGGTCATGGGACGCCTACTCCCTAAGTTGAACATTGGAACACACGAAAGAAGCCTGAGAGAAGGAAATCCTTCTCAGGATTTGTGATTCAGTCTAGCATCTAGGATTCACCACGTTAAAACGGTGGGCCTGGAGTTTAGGATTTTGTTGGATTAGGGTCTCTTATGCTGATTGAGTTCCGAACATAGGCTTGCCATCACTCTTCTGTCGCCGCCGCACCCAACATTAGGAGTACCAGTGCTAGCTACCAGCCCCCTCTATGACCCAATAAGCTTCGAGACCATGTAGCCTGGTAAAGGCAAGATTGCAGCTCTAAAGTCTAACCAGAACATTCCACAACCTGTCCAACTTGGTGGCAGAGAAAGAGGTAGCATCTTGAAGCCCAGATTCTCAAGAGAATGTGGAAGCAAGAACCTGAGGAGATTATGCAGCAACAAGCTGAGCCAGATCGGCTCAACACAAGAAATCCTGCAACCAATTTTGAGAGTAGTACCCTATCCGACAGGCAAACCCTGTCACAGGAAAATTATCCACAACAGGTGGCACTGCAAGCCCACACGCGCAACTCCAACTTTGAACCTCAAGCGCCAGCAGCCACAGGCCGGCTCTTCCAAAGCAGATGCCTCACCAGGAGAGGGCTGCCCGTCGCTTGAAGATAGCTTATGCAGGGACTGACAGCCGCTTACAGTCCAGGTTCTCCGGTCCGTTTTTTGCAGGCCTAGGCGCAGAGTCCTGGTAGGCCCGAATCTCCAAACCCCAAATCACTGGCACCGTTGAACTGTGAATCGCAGCTCTCAAGGCGGGACCCTAAAACCTGCCAGATCTAAACGACACCAAAGCCACAGTAGGATTGAAACTCCAGGTCCCCAAATCCTGCAGCCAGAGCTGGCTCTTGACATGAGGATGCAGGGGGGTTGCTAAATGCACCCCAGCGGATGCACGAGAAAACTGCACAATACCTTGCCCAGCCCAAGAAAGCCTAAAATCCTAGTTGCAATCCGAAGCCCGGAATCATGTTAACCGCGGTCCCTTTGCGCCTTACACAAAGTCGCCAACACGTCGACCGGACACTAGACTTTCGCGCACGGTCACATGTATTTCCGAGCAAAGAGCATTTCGGCGTTGGCTTTGACACTTTCTCGATTTTCTGCAAGGTTTCCGAAACAACCGAAGTGTGAGTTCTGGTCTGCGGTTTGGCTTACGGGTTGCTTTGATTCAAGGTTTGCCGCCTTAAGCCCCAAACTCTCATTGAGGGTTGAGGGCATAAGTTCCTGAAGCTTGATTCCTGGGCCGATTGACGGCTCAGGCTTTAGAGCTTCGGGTTCGGGATTTGGGGTGACGGCTTCAAGGCTCATCAACCTTGGAACTGGTATCCAGGGATAGACCGAAGCCTAAGGGCCTAAACCTCAAAGGGTTGAAGGTTCGCTTCGTGATTTTCTGCACACCGTCACAGCTCTCCAGGATTTGCCGCAGCAGTTTCAGACGACGGGCCACTGGTCCCGAGCCCAGGACCCCAGCGTTCAATCCTTCAGGTCAGGGAAGGGTTGAGTAGCTCAAACCATACACCGCTAACGACGCCGTCGAGGCAGTGGGTTCACTGGCGTACGGCCGAGTGGGGCTTGGGAGTTCACGAAATCAGAGTCTGGAGGTTCAGATTTTCGCACACATAGTTCGAGTCTCTCCCAGAGAGAGGTCGCACTGGAAGCGGCAACGGTGGGTTTAGATTTGAAGTGTTTGGAGGTGCGGAATGCAAGTGTTTGAATAGATTCTGTGGAGCCGTGAAACTCAACATGTACCACAAAACCCGCACTAATGGATAAGTTAGAAGCCGTCCTGCACTCCTGAACAAAGGGACCGGTTCTGCCCTTGAAAGGACGGGGAGCACGAAGCTTCGATGCAGTTCAAGCCGCAAACAGCGGCCGTGGGCTGGCAACAAAGCTCAGAGGCAGGTTCATCACTCCAAACTTAATCCGAAACCCTCGCAAACCAAAAGGAAACCCTGATCCTTTAGCCCTAGACCCGAACCCACCTAGGCGCGTGTTGGAGAGCACCTGCATGATGGGGTGTGGTGCAGGGCAGAATGAAATCCGACTCTCTGAGACCTAGCCCCTGCCCTATGCCCAAGCCTCCAAATCCCAAACCCAAAGCGCGTGTTGAAGTCTGCCGCGTTGGGGCGCATGACCTTGTGACCTTTTGCTTTTCATGAGTAGACATAGAGCAGGGTTGCAAGAGATGACCTTACGCTCTAAAGACTCGAGCGAAACGAGCACGGGGTCGATCTTGCATCAAAAGCCAGAGGCTTCCTGCCGACTTCAGACCGAGAATCTAACTAATGATTGGTGATGATGATTCTCATTCTTGCTGGTATCGCTAATCGTGACATTGTCGCTTGCATGAGCCAACTAAGCGTCGTGGTATCACGACATGGTTACAGGGAAGACAAGCAGTATCAGGACCAGCAAGACTTGAATGGTCAAGAGTAGTGCTCATACTTGCCTTCACGCAAGCAGTCTGTGATAACAAGACTGTTCTATAAACTATCAACCGCCTTCAATCCAGAACCGTAAACGCTCAACCCTGAAAGCCCCAAAACCCGTGTCAGGCTCCGCCGCAGGCTTCAGGTCCTTCTACAGTGGCTGCCAGGGCGGCATTCCAGGAGCTATCTTATGATTTGTAGGGGGTCTCCTGGTTTAGGATGGGTGTAAGGGCTAGATCTTATCACAGAGCTTCAGCGTTTGCAAGGATGAAATTTGAAAGTTGTTGTCGTGCTGCCTTTATTATTCTGTCGTGTTGAGGCGATGTGTGAGTTTCAGATGAACCGACTGCACAATTTCTGGGCAAATGTAAACCAGAAGATGGTAAATAGTTATCATGTAGCTAGTGTGGTAAGGTAGCAACACAAGATGTACGGCTCGCACATCTTACTTACGATTGAATTTCCCAAATCATTGACGAAGCAACTTTTGTGTTGACTTTGTAGGTAACTCAGCAAAATGAGAACATACAAGTGTTTCTACACACGCAGCTCACGTCAGTCCCAGTCCCAGGATACCTGGGAGTCGAGCTCTGCCTGGAAAGACAGCTCCCAGGCCGGCATGAGGATGAGGGGGAGGATCATCGACGAAGCCGTGTTCCAGAAGTCTGAAATCTGGGGGTTAGAGTCCGAGCATCAAGGATCCTGCTGCATCAGCGGGGCAACGCCTGCACCCGCACTTTCGAAGTCGATCTGAGGCCGAACCACGACTGCTCGAACAGCAGTTGTAGCAAGAAGGCAACATCGCATCATCTTTGTCACAGGAGTGGTATGCGGGCCTTTGTACCCCACGTCATTTCACACAGTGTGGGCCGCGTTGCATTGCATTGCTTTGCACCGTCGATCGTACCGCCTTCCAGGTCCATTGGCTTTGTTGCACGGGCGAGTTCTGAGCCCTCAGCCGGCATCGTCCACATACCGAAACGACCGACAACAGACTCGAACCCTTTCGGCCCCGAGTTAGATGCTGATTTCTACATCCGACCCCTCCCCCAACGCTGCTAAAAAAGAAATCACTAGACTATGAACCCCAAGCAATCTGAACAAAAGCCCAAATTTAATTGCTCAACCTTGAATCAACAGAAAACTGAATCCAATCTGATAGGAAAGTTGGGGCCAGAAGGGATCTGCAGCTTGGAAGGACCAGCTGGGTCTTGCTCTTGCCTGTTCAGGGTTCACGGTTTTAGTCTTTGGGATTGTATGGTTTGGGTCTCGTGTTCGGGTTTCCATGTCTGGAGCCGTTTTGATGGTGTGGAAGGTCCAGGGCTCAGGCGTTGAGCGGCAACGTTCTTGCGCGATTCGAGCTTCAGGAAGGGTCTAAGTCTAAGTTTGTACGACTCTTTCTTCCACGCTGGAATCGCACAGGTCTGGGACATTCGAGGCTTCAGCTTTTAGAGTTCAGGGTGCCCTGGAATCTTGGAGTCGTCAGACCTTGTCGGCCTTTTAAATTGTTCATGTTGTGGTTTTTGTAGCGTCGAAGATCTTGAAGCAACTGTAGCCAGAAGCACGACAACAAGGCTCTACAAGCAAGAGTCCAAAGGCCAAGACCTCTTCTGCACCGAAGTTTCGGTAAGTACATCCCCCAATGAAAAACAGCCAAAGCCCTGTACCAGGAGACCTGGGATGAGGCGGGTCCTTCTGCATGGAAGGACAGCTCTCAGGCGGGCATTGATTCGTTTGGCTTTTAGGTTGTGATTTTCACAGCCGCCGCTCTTTCCACCTGTACAGCAGCTGCTAGCATTGAGTTTTGCCACCGCGCTGTAGGCTCGAGGGGTGGAGATATTGTGATCTCTAGCTCTAACGGTTCAGCCTTCAACCTAAAACCCTGAACTGTAAAGCCTGAACTCCACACTTGGTTCCTCCAACTGCAAGTAGCCTGAAGCCGGGGCCCTGGGCACATGCAGAGCCTTCATCAGGGTGAAGGCTTGAGTTCGAGTTTGGGGCCTAACTGTGCGCTTGTCAGGAGACCTGGGACCAGGCGGGACCTTCTTCCTGGAACGATGGCTCGAAGGTAAGCTCTCCACTGTTGTCCTTTTTTGTGGGGAGCGCGACAGGGAGGTTTAGCCGGTAGGCCCATCCCCAAACCACTGCAAAATCGAAAGTCGACTGCGGCAAAGAGAAGCAAATCTGCTTGAGGGTCTCGCCACACATCTTGTGGAGTCGCACTATACTGCGCGGCTTGGGTTTTAAGTCTTGAGTCTTCCTCTCGTTTCCGGTGCTTCTTTCGTACTTGCTTTTGCTTTCATCACGTTCATTCCTCTTTAATTGGGAGCTCGGGGACTTGCTGTCTGGACGGTCTGACCTGGACATTGAGGTCGTCTTGAATCGGGAACTTCTGAGCGTTTGAGGCTCGCCTTGCCATCCTTGCCCCTGAGGCCCGAAGGCCCTCCACGAGTGCCCTACAACACAAACTAAACTCTCTAGAACCTACGGCTTATTCAGTGTAGAGGGGATATCTTCATGTCCACGGATTGTATCGCCATTACCTGCAACTTGCCAGGAGATGCCTCAGCAAGATGCTGCTCCTGCGTGCCCTTCTCAAGCCTGTTTGGGGCTTGCGTGGGCTAGCGCTCTCGGAACGTCTGTCAGGAGATTGAGGGATTGCAGGTTTTGGCTTCAGGGCTCAGGGCTTGGCTCGTAGTTTCTGCAGCTTTTCCATGAGGACTTGTTTCACACTACCCCAGATTATTGCCACGTGGCTATGTCTTCACAAAAGCAGTACGACTTTCCGCAGCATCATTGGGGTGATAAGTATTGCCAAGGCGCCCGAACTTTATCCAGGCCCCCCCGAAGTCCCAACACACCCTAAACTTCCCCCCTCTACCTCCGAACCCGAAGTCATACCATAGCCGCCGTAACCCCTCACTTGACGCAAACCCTAGCCTTAAGATGCCTCGAGCACCAAGTCCAGCTCTCCAAGGGCTGCCGTACCTCCCCGGTGGCCGCAGGGCACGCAGGCAGGTCCCTTCTCCACAGATGTTCTTCTTTAAGAGATTTGCGATTAGCACTTATCCAAAATACTACACTCCAAAACCCCAGCTGTTATAGACCGAGCCTGAGCATAAGTGATTTCTCTTGTAAAGATCTACATGCATTTCCATGCTTGTGAGCTTCTTGACCCTTTATGGATCAAGAAGCCCCAAACGCCCAAATCGTGCTCAAATCCCTGGATGCCAAAGATGGGAGCTCTCGCCGACCCTGCAGCCCCCAGGGTTGAAATTTCACCCGCCGCGATGTGTAGCCGAACCCCTACGCCTCAAACCCGCAAGCGCTGAATCCCTGGCCTGAGCAGAGCCCACAGCCTGAAATGCCAAAGCCCTTGAGCCCAAGCTCTTATACCCAAGGCTGCAGCCGAAAACCTTTCAACCCTGAGCCGTAAGTAAACCCCTTACCCGATATCCAAGGCTTAATCTGGATCATCCCCCAAGCACGGCAGCCTTCAAGCCCTGTGACCGTTGATGGCTGAAGCCCTCAAGCCCTAAGTCCAAAAAGCGTCCGCTGAGTTCGGCCAAAGCATGCGGCCACCCGAACCGAAGGCCTGTCGACTCTGCTGTTTTCTGAGGGCTTGCTTATCGAGTTCGGGGTCCAGGAATCAGAATCTAGAAGGCAATGAGGGTGGGGGTGTATTTTACTTTACATGTTTGGGTTCAGGCTGGACATGGACTACCACAGGCACGAAGCATTCCATACATCACCAGCAGTGGGTTGAATGTAAAAGAAACAGCCGTATCACAACGGCATCAATATCAACAGCAGCAAGGAAACAAGCACAACATCACCCCCAAGAGCAGTCCCTGCAAAATTCACCTCTGCAACCACCACCATCACTACCATCACTACCATCACCACCATCACCACAATCACCAGCATCACCAGCATCACCACCATCACCACCATCACCACCATCACCACCATCACCACCATCACCACCATCACCACCATCACCACCATCACCACAATCACCAGCATCACCAGCATCACCAGCATCACCACCATCACCACCATCACCACCATCACCACACCCGAAGAACCAACAGCAGCGCATGCATCTCTAAGAGACCCTTGAATCCTAGTATCTAGCGTAGTGTGAAGCGCTAAACCTCTACAGGCGCCGAAGCCTGAACCCTCTCAACTCCCAGTTGCCATCGCTGCCTCCTCTGAACTTGGCCTGTGCCTGAGCCCGTGGCTGTGGTGGCTTAGGGCTAAGGGCTCGGATTGTTGTGGCTTTGCTGTTTTGCTTGCGGCATACTGTTTCCGGTTGGGTTGGAGGTCTTAGGAATGTGTAGGCTTCACAACCTGTTTTCAGGCTCCCAAGTTGGGGTTCAGGTTCCACGCTGCTTTTGCCAGGATTCACGCCCCAAGCACTGAGTCATCAATTGTATGGCAATCGCTGAGAAAGTGATGGCCGAAGCTTTGTCTCGCCGGATGGCTTGCAACCTTCCTAGGTCGTTTGATGTCAATCATGTGTTGTAGAACCTAGTTATCGTTTCTTCGATTTCGAGCTTTGCACGTAGGAGTACCTGACCGTCGGACCACAGAGTGTGCTTCAATGTTCCGGCCTAGCCGTGGGGGTCGCTCGACTCTACACGTTCTTCCTTGGTGATAGAAACGATTCCTCGTCTCGCTGCGATTATCTTCAACTCTGGTGGCAGTGGTGGTGGTGCCAACAGTATCGGAAAGAGGTAAGAAGGTGAGGAGGCAGAGGAGCAGCAGCAGTAAGGTAGAGGTAGTAATGGCGATAGGAGTAGAAAGCCGTAGTCCGCAGAGATGCTTTGGCAGCAAGAACCACGACAGATGGACCATGCGTGCGAAAATTGCTTGAAAGCCCTGAGCCCTGAATCCAAAAAATTTGAGGGGTAGTCCTGAAACCGTTAACGCGAAGCCCCATACATGGACCCCAGAACCCTCGACCTACAGCCGAACACCAGGCTCCTGAGCTCGCATCAGCCTCCGCCAAGGACTCCTTGATTGGTTTGGCTGTTTCGCTCGTTTAGTTTTACTTTTGGCGTGTTGTCATAAGCCGAGGATTTCGGATGGAAAGTGTTAGTAGTGGTGAAGCCACGGCCACATGTAGATGTCCGGCGGAGAATATCAAAACGCTCACATTGCGGCAGGCTCCAGAATTTCATTGTGGTTTCGGGCTCCAGGGGTTCACGACTGAGGTATGTTTGGGTTTAGGAACTGTCGCGGCAGTAGATCACAACTGAAGGGTCTGCCGAGCGAGCTTCTGCAGGTTGAAGTTTAGACAGCAAGCTGATAGTGCAATACTTCGGTGGGGCAGTACTACAAGCATGCAGTGCGAAAAAAAAATACTTCCATTACCTAGTTGTAGAGTGCCGAAAAAAAAGCAGTCAAGTAATGTGCTGACACAAGATTATGGCAGTACAGTACATTGTGAAATTTTCATCACATAGAGCAGGATAGTAATACACTACTTTGACTTTGGTGTACTAACACGATAACGATGTGGCAATGCAATAATAATGATTTCGTGCAATCCCACACGAGTTTTCTTCACAAAGCAGTAGTATAATCATTTTCATATATGAGCACAATAAATTCTATTTTAATAGCTTTCAAGTGTGACACAATGACACAACGACCGAAAAAGAAAGTAACATTGCAACATACTGGTCTCGGAATGTAAGACTTTATTGCAGAAGCAGTTTATGTATATGAGGACAAAAGTCCAGAGTATAACATCGCCGTCATACTAAGTTCTGGATGCACTAAGTTTGTATTTAGCTGCGCCGTTATGGTAGCCTAATGACATACTGCTGTAAAGAAGAACTGCCAAGTTGTCGGAAGTCGAATCGATAACAGATACATATTCCACAAACGCGCGCACACACACACACACATACACCCACACCCACAACCATACACACACAGAGAGGTATATATTTATATATATATATAGATAGATAGATAGATAGTATACATACTAATATGCTGACAAAGGAGGGTTACAATGCGACATACAAGACTATATGGATGTTAATACCAGGGTATGATACTCCAATACCATACTCCTCAATACCAAAGACAATCGAAATAATGCAAGCGTTTGAAGTTTTGAAATTGGTCAATGCACCATCCGCCGGTGTATGATGAGTGTTTGCAATGAAACAATACATCTGTAATGCCGTTACCAGTTGCAGTAGAACAACACCGCATTAGAGCCACATAGCGATATCATAAGACATTATGGCAGCAACATCGTAATATAGTCGTATAGTAGCATATAGCAATGTCATATTACAGTAAGAGTGAAGAGCCACATGAGGACGCAATGCTAGCTGCTAGCTTTGGACGGACTCTGACTTTTAAAACTTGTGACCGCTTGCCACCTGAAGCTGGTTCATCTGCCTGCTCTGTTGCTGCGCACGTCCACACCGTGAAGTCTCACTGTAAAGTTCCAGTTTGCCAGAGATCCCTAAGTCTACGCAACAACCAGAACGATGCTACACCAGACCCGAGGTGTGCATGTAGCTTATTTCGACAGACCTTCGTGAAGCCTAAGCCGTGGCTACAGCTGTATGCTGGCGCAGGCACCGTCTCTGGTCCCACCACGTGTTGTGGCTCCGCCATCCCGGCCCCAGGCCGGGGTAGAGGATAATGAGGCAATGAGACTGATGAAAGCATGTGCTTAATGATGGGGGTGTTTGAAACCTTTTGAAGGTTGTTTAGACACTCTGCTTGCAGTGTCTTCTGTTGGGGATGCCTGTTTAGATTTAAGGTTCGGGTGTAAGGGTCTAGGCTTTCTGTTTCAGGGAGGGGGCGTCGTCTGGCTAGGAACACAAAGGAATTAGAAAGCACCTTTACGAAGACTGCCGAAGCACCGCTTATGGGATAAATACTCCCCAAAGCTTTTCATCGAGTGCAGCACACGTCAGGGATCGGTCGTCCCTGGCATGAGCAGACTACAACAGGCGTGGGCCGTCGAGCACTCTTGTGTGCCCTTGGGGCTTTCGGGTTTCCGGTCATTTTTGAAGTTTTGAGGTTGATGTGCTAGGACATTGGAGTGCGGTCAGAATCTGTAAAATGGCGCCAGCTGGGTGCGTGGTATGGAATAAAGATGCGTGGGACAGGGCAATAGCCCGCAAATCGTTAACGCGGGTGTCGTTGAGGCTCTGACGCTTGGAACATTCCTAATTGCCTCAATCTCAGACTCGGCACTTGCTGAGATGGAAC
Organism: Symbiodinium sp. CCMP2592; assembly: GCA_905221615.1. Lineage (NCBI taxonomy): Eukaryota > Dinophyceae > Suessiales > Symbiodiniaceae > Symbiodinium > Symbiodinium sp. CCMP2592. The sequence continues at coordinate 271,929 of CAJNDT010005932.1, forward strand.
AAAACCACCTTTGACAGTCCACCGGCCGAATAGCGACCCATATCTGCTCCTCAACTCAGAGTCAAGAGTTTAGTCTTTGTTCCACTGAAGACAAGAAGGCCAAAAGCATGTGAGATGGAAAGGCAAGCCGCCGTTTCGAAGCTTAGGTGATGTTGAGTTCTCTTGAGCTTGGGTGAGCCTCGAAAAGGAAACCTTGCGAAAGCAGATGAGGATTGTCCTGAGCTGGATCAGAGGACTTCTGAGCTGTAGTTCAGAGCGAGGGCTGAAAATAGGGTACTCGTAGGTTGTTTGTTGCCGTCCCCAAGAACAGCTTACCAAGTCCCGGGTTAGGAGTCTTTGATGCCGGCACACAGAGAGTCTGAGAATCACAAAGTGCCTTCGTGCAGCAGCGTCAGCAGCCTCGAAGAATGAGCGGAATCGAATCTCGCCGAATCCATTTTTCACAGCTCAACCCCGCAACCTTGCGACCTCACCCTGCAGGTTCCAGCAGCCTTCCAGCAGGAGGCCGGGAAGCTCTGCTAGCCTGGTTCTTCGGCGCTGGCTGATTCTTACGACCATCCTTTTCGGGTCTTGGTTTGGTGGAGTGGGATAGGTGGGGGTGGCGTTCTTCGCAGGGATTTTGGGGGCTTGCTAAGACAACCTGCAGCTTTGGATCGTGAAGTTAGTGTTGGGGCAGTGGCCTACACCCCTGAACCCTTATCACCTATGCCAGATGGCTGATACTCCCTTCAGAATTGCTGGGGCGTTGTGAGTTTGACGTCTTGGAGATGGCGGTCTTTCCGCCTCCTTGCAAAGTAAAGGCGTTAAGTTCAGGGATCAGTTGTTGCTGAGCGTTCGCGGCGTTGCGCCGTCGAGCTGTCAGCGACCAGCCATAGCATAAGTAAGATCTGGGGTCAAAGGGCCCGCAGAAAGCGTGCGTGCAGGTTCGGCCGGCCGAGACAGGCGGCTGGACCCGAGCAACTCGGCAGTACAGGGGGCTTCGTTTCTATGGTGTTGCAGTTTTGCGCCATCAGTTGTGAAGCCTTCTGTCTTCGGGGCTGGGACAGGCCAAGGCATGGTAATGCTATCAATTGGACAGGGAGCAAGATGCAAGCCCACGCCATACAAAGACCGACCTGGGCCCTGTGCTTCCATCGGCATTTTCTCCTCGAAGCTGGATCCAGATTTTAAGGCTTTTTATCCCAAACATTGTGAATAGAATTTGCTAAAGTAGCTTGGCAACAACACACCTTGGCGAGGCTAGGGAGAGGCACAACAGGATCGGGTGTAAAAGAGGTCGAAACGCGAGGCTCAAATTAAAAACTAACATCACCCAAGAAACCCAGCTGACTGGGGTTCAGATCGTATTTGGGTTGACGATTTCGGGTTGGGCGTGGTAGTTAGGAACACGCTGAGGCTTTCGTTGTCGGGTTGATCTTTTTGAGCGTTACGTTCTTTTGCTTGTGCATTTCGGTAGCTTGAACCCCGGCAATCCTGGTTTCAGAAAAGGGTTCGCTTTGTTCCGAAAAAATTTCTCAGCAGCCCCGAAACACATGTTTCATGTCATGTGTGCCTCCTATATCTATATAGAGAACACGAACGCCTTCCGAAAATGATCATGGCTGTGATCGGACAAACCCTTTGGACATATGTGGACTGTTGCATGCAGACTGCTGCTGCTGCTGCTGCTGCTGCTGCAGCTGATATTCTATTGCTACTACTCCTCTTACCGCTACTACTACTACTACTACTACTACTACTACTACTACTACTACTACTACTACTACTACTACTACTACTACTACTACTACTACTACTACTACTATACTACTACTACTACTACTACTACTACTACTACTACTACTACTACTACTACTACTACTACTACTACTACTACTACTACTACTACTACTACTACTACTACTACTACTACTACTACTACTACTACTACTACTACTACTACTACTACTACTACTACTACTACTACTACTACTACTACTACTACTACTACTACTACTACTACTACTACTACTACTACTACTACTACTACTACTACTACTACTACTACTACTACTACTGCTACTACTACTGCTACTACTACTGCTACTACTACTACTGCTACTACCCCTACTGTTATACTACTACTACTACCACTACTACTACTACTACTACTACTGCTGCTGCTGCTGCTGCTGCTACTGCTACTGCTACTGCTACTGCTACTGCTACTGCTACTGCTACTGCTACTGCTACTGCTACTACTACTCCTACTGCTATGCCGCCTACTAGCCACCCCCCTACCAACATACTCTTGTGACCCACATCCGTTTTACTCGGTATTTACAGCACTTTCGTCATGTAGCAACATCTTAGAAAGCCTGAAACTGCACCTGCGAGTTTTCAAACTCCAGCATCCGATTCTGGACTTTTCTTCAGAGGGGGTGGGGGGTTGTGCGGGAAGAATGATGACGACATTGTTACGCCGACACTCCGAACAACATCTCCGGAAGAGCCATTTTACTCGGTATTTACAGTACTTTAGTGACGTGATCCATCTTAAAAAGTCGCCAAGCCTACTTCTGGAATTGGCTACGTTGTCTTATTGCCTTTGCGAGGGCTTTCAGCGAAAACTCGAAATTGGTCGGGGGAAAGCTTTTGTTCTACTGGGTCTTTAAGGTACTTTGCTCATGTCACACTCCATTGCCAACAACGAGTTTTCCAACTCCAGCATCCGATTCTGGACTTGCTTTTGGGGGGATAGGGGGGTGCGGGAGGAATGATGACGACATTGTTACGCCGACACCCCCGAACAACATCTCCGAAGAGCCATTTTACTCGGTATTTACAGCACTTTCGTGACGTGATCCATCTTATATAGTCGCCAAGCCTACCTCTGGACTTTGCTACGCAGCGAAAACTCGAAATTGGGTGGTCATAACTGTTCGAGGCTGCCTGTACGTTATCAGCCCCCCCCCCCGCCCCCCGCCCCCCGCAACGTATGCAAAAGGTGTATTTGGTAGGGGGGGCCGCCTACTGCTACTACTACTACTACTACTGCTGCTACTACTACTACTACTACTGCTACTGCTACTGTTACTGCACTAGTACTAGTTCTGGTACTAGTACTAGTACCAGTACTAGAATCACGATTACTACTACTACTACTACTACTACTACTACTATTACTACTACTACTACTACTACTACTACTACTACTACTACTACTACTGCTACTGCTACTGCTACTGCTACTGCTACTGCTACTACTGCTACGACTACTACTACGACTACGACTGCGACTACGACTACGACTACGACGACGACGACGACTACTACTACTACTGCTACGACCACCACTACTACTGCTGTTACTACTACGACTACTACTACTACTACTACTACTACTCCTACTACTCCTACTACTACTACTACTACTACTACTACTACTACTATTACTACTACTACTACTACTACTACTACTACTACGACGACGGCCACGACGACGAGGACGACGACGACGACGACGACTACTACTACTACAACTACAACTACTGCTACTACGACGACAGCGACGACGACGACTGCTACTACTACTACTACTACTACTACTACTACTACCACTACTACTACTACTACTACGACGACGACTTCTGCTACTCGACTACTGCTGCTGCTGCTGCGGCCACTACGACGACAGCAGCTGCAAAAACTACCATTACCTGGTCAGTGGTAAGTAGTAAGCCATATTGAAGGCTCTACCATAGTCCGCTATAGGATACCATGGTATACTACGAGAAAACAACTCTGACTCTGAGGCCGGATTTCGGCAGCTCTTCGGCGATGCCCAGGACAAGGAGGAAGAGGAAGAGGAGCGTCTTCACTAGAGCTTTCAAGCTAGGCTCATATTCCTCCAGCGGGTTGCTCCTTAATCCCTAGGCGTCCCTTTCGTAGGACGAAAATGGTTGGATCCTTCAAAGTTTCAGTTGCCAAAATAACTAAACAACCAATGCCAAACAGCCAACATCTTCAAAACTCGATCGCCAGCCATAGAGTTTCAAACTCCAGCCACACCAGCCACACCAGCCGCAACTCCAAGCCCAGCCAAGCCCTGTCATGTAGATCACTGTATAATCTGGTAGAACTGCCAGCACCAACCATTGCTGAACACTTAACAAAGCCGCAAGAGCAACCTTGCAGCCCTCGTATCGTGATAGAACCATGCCGCGCCATGCAATGCTCCGACCAGTCTCATTGAAGATGAGATCCTTGTAAATAGTTGTGCCATGTGATACTGCACTTCTGCTGCCCTTGAGAGTGCTGTTCAAATCCGGAGATCCGAAGTACCGAACCCGAACTCCCCAGTCCTGATTTCATAAGCGTCAGCCATAGGAGTACGCTGCCCCCGCCGGCCGCTCCGAAAAATGGCAGGACGACGAAAGCTTCAATGTGCACACACATGGACTGCATAGAGTCTAGATCTCTGAGAGTGTCGGGAACTGCCAAAAGGAGTTATGTTCTTCGCATGTTTGGGGTTTGGAAGTTTTTTTGGTGGATTATCGCGACCAGGGCCGAGCGTCTTATGATGCTCTTCATTTATTCGGCAGTTCACCATTCTATGATGTTTTCTATCACGAGGTTTTGGGTGGTATGTGCTTCTCGAAGTCTCTATGGTGACCCGGGGAACTGTTCCCCGCTCCCGCCGTTCGGGCCATAGGCCTTCACGTCCCCATGAGGAGCCTCTGAGACCCCATTACTAAATGATCTGCAGTCTAGATCCCTACTATGATTCGAGGGTTTTCCTTAGAAGTTGACTTTTGCAGTCTCTGGAGACTTGTGCTTCTCTTTAGTGTCTGGGCTGCAGCGCCCGGGCGGTTGTGTTGCTTTGAGCAAAGCTTTGAATCCTCACTTTACAGCACCTTGTTGCAGGACTGGTGGGGCAATGACAAGGAGGAAAAGTGGGAGGAGCAGGAGTGGGTGAGTCACTGGATCTTAAACTCTACCCGCCATGAGGGAGCCCCTGAAACATGTCGTTAGACTCTTCAAGCAGAGAGCCGAATGCTCTTAACTCCTGCACTTGCCTGCGCTTGTAGACCCAGGCGATTGGAGCCTTTAGGGTGTTCGCGGCTTCAGCCTCCTTTCCACTAAAACCGTTTCCCCTAGTCCTAAACCCCTAAACCCAAACCCCACACCCGAATTCCAGGCTCCCATGCAAAGCGAGCACCCGAAGCCGCCTCCGTAACCACGAAACCAAAAGGCAGTATAGAAGCCCGAACAATCAGGGTTGCTATTCAACTCTACAAAAACATCCCGAAGCAAAATCGAAGCGTTCAGGGCCCCTATATTATCCTGCGCAGGACTGGTGGCAAAACGACCAGAAGGACAAGGAGGAGACCTCGGCATCGCCCTCATTTTACACTGCGACTCCCAACAACAGCAGCGACCATCACTTTTCCAGTAGAGTAGTTGCAACTGTTAGCTTACAGTAAGTGCTCTTGTTCGTATGAGGTAGTGTTGTTCTTGGAAGCTGGCCATTTTGCTTGTAACGGTGCAACGACAACTACTACGAGTACTACGGCTACCACCGCCACCGCATTGCCGTTCCACTTCCAGTGCCAGTCCACCGCCAGCGCCGCCGCCACCACCACCACCACCACCACCGCTGCTGCCGCTACGACGACGACTAGTGACTAGTGACTGGCACTACTAGTATTGTTACTGATATGATTGAATCTTGCTTTGAAGTTCCTAAGAAACCAGCCAGGAGTAGTGTCACCACTAGTCTCAAGTCCCAAATTACAGCATGTTTCTGATTTCTGTACCCCCCAAATCCCCAAATACACCGACCCCTCCAGCCCATTGCCAAAGCTTCGACATCAGCAGGACTGGGGTTGGCAGAAGCAGGATGACTGGCATCAGGACCGCCTTCTTTGCAGGCTTCGAGTCGGGGTTGTGTCGTTTTGGGTGTGCTGCATAGGGTCTCGGGTATCTGTGACCACGGGCAAGACATATAAGGGGGTTCAGAGACCACGACTACATCCAACAGCCCTGAACCCTGAAGCCACAAGCCGAAGCCCAAACTCGTCACTCAAACATTTTTCGCCCGCAGTCTTAGTGCGCTTTAGCTCACACACACTAGTGTGTCGACCGGCCATTGCTAGCGTGACTTGTTTAGCCTCGCTCGGCAGCCTTCCAGGTTTCGAGTTTCGAGCTTCAGGCTTAGGCTCTCGAGAGAAAGATTGAGGACGCTTGATTCGAGGATTAATCTTAGGATTTCGAGCTCGAGGTTGACTCTTCTGATCTCGGCCTGAAGACATGTAAACTTGCAGACTTGCCCGTAAGGGTTCAGTGCCAGAGGCGCGATCGCTCACTAGCCGTGGCACCAACCCGAAACTCCTATACTAAACCCTGCGCCCTCAAACCTTGAACCCTCAAAGCTGCAACCGAAAACCACAGAGGAATGGCACGCTGGATCCGAGGCCGTGGACTCAGGCGCTTGCAGATGGGTTGCTAAGCTGTGGCTTAGTGTTCAGGGTTTCAAGAAGGTTGGGTGTTTAGGAGAAGAGGGTTTTGGCCCAACAGTTTGGGGTCGTGAAGACAGTGACACATGCACACGCACACTTACACACGTCTTTCTGTTCAGTCTCAATCTCGGGAAGGGTTACGCTTGAGGGTTCAGGAGTTTTGGGGGCACTGCAAAACCCATGTCCTAAATAGAATCCCAACGCCGCCTGCCAAACCGCAGGCGAATCAAAATTGTCAACACGAGTTCAGGTTTAGGGGGTCCTTGCCCCAAAGGCTTTGAGTTCCGGCTTTTTTGTAGGCAAAACCACGAAAGCCAATGATTTTGGGCATGCCGACTGAAACAATGAGTTCTGTCGAATTCGGTGACTTTTTGGGTTAGGTAGGACATCTAACGAGCAAGTCAAAGATGACGACTTGGGGTTTCGAAATTTAGGTTTAGGGTTGTGGTTTGCGGTTGATTATATCGTTAGCAATGACGTCTGCTCTGGTGTCAACGGTTTGCAGACTTTAAGAGTTTATGACGTAGGGTTACCGAGAGGGATGGAGGGTTAGGCGTTTCACTTCAATAGTTTCGGTTTTACTGTAGGTCGTGATGGTGGTGGGCAGACTGACCTGCTAGGTTGAGGGTTTAGTCGCGGGTGGTTGTGAAGACCAAACCGTTAATTAATCCCGAATACTTAGAGCCAGAGCACCTGAATCCGTGCAACCCTCAACTGTATCTACGAGCTAGCTTCAACGTCTTCAAGCTTGACGGTCTCAGTGTTGTGGGTTTCAGTTTAGTGATGTGCTTATCCATACTTTCGTTTGTTGATTCAGGGCTTTATGGGTCGAGGCTTGAAGGCTGAAGATTTCCGAGACTCCGAAGATCTTGCTCCAAGGACCAGTGGCACTCGCAAGCGAAGGACGACTTGGCGGGAAGTCCGGCACACACGGTTAGAGCAACAGTAGCTGCAACACGGCATGATGGCAACATAGTAGCAATATCGGTTCCAAACATCATGCTCTTCTTCATAGCCGTTGGACAGGAGCAGCAGCGTCGGTAGTACTATAGTGCTACCATGATCATGACGACTTTCAGCAGAAGCATCGTTCCCGCACCACCACCAGCACCAGCACCACCACCACCCCACCACCACCACCACCGCCGCCGCCACCGCCGCCGCCGCCGCCGCCGCCGCCACCGCCACCGCCACCCCCACCACCACCACCACCACCACCACCACCACCACCACCACCACCACCACCACCACCACCACCACCACCACCACCACCACCACCACCACCGCCTTCATCATCGCCATCCTCACCATCCTCGCCATCGTCGCCATCGTCGCCGTCGTCACGGTCGTCGGCGTCGTCACTGCCATCGTCCGAAGCAACGCCATCGCCGTCGTCATCTTCGCAGACCCTGGCAAAACATCGTGTAAAACGTCGAGATGGTCATCATCATGATGAACGCTGACGATGCTGCGGCTGCCGCAGATGATGATTAGACTATGACGGTGATGATCGTAGTGGTGGAGACGGCGATGACAGTGTAGATATGTCATGTGTTGATCGTATATCGTGACGGCTTTGAATGGAAGGGCAAGAAGGCCGTGACGATGCTGATATGAGTAATGAAAACTGCTCATGGCGACCGACGATTGTGATGGTGTCGGGAATGACTGTGATGCTAACGATGATGCGCTCGCCATGAGGATCATCGCCATTCGGCACCGCAAACCTCTGGCTACCGCTCCAAAGCCAAAGGCTGCAGCTGCGATGTGGAACCCTTTCCCTCATATCTGAACTGCTTCATGGAGCCCTTTCCCTACACCCCGAAGCACACCCGCTGGAAATGTAACGCCCTCGGCTTCAGCTGCAGGACACATGGAACTCACAAGCGGAGGACAGACGGAGAATGGTGGTAAAGATGTTGATCCAAAACGTGCCATCTCCTTTGGCAAAGCCTGTTGATGGTGAATGGTGCTCAAGGGCTGCAAAAAGTCGCCAACTGTTCAGAGATGCCACAGGGCAAAGAATTGTCGCGAGGCAGGTGCAGGTTTCCTTCTCTTTTCTGGGATTCTAGTTGAAGGCCGCGGCAAGACGCAGTTTGTAAATGTTCGGTGCAAGAAGACATGTACCACTAAGGAAGAGAAGATTGTACACGGGGATAGACTGCCAAGTCGGAATGCATGAAGATGGTACAGACTCTAGTAAAAGACAAGTAGTACAATATGAATATGGTCGTCGAGCAAAGTTTCGCGAAGACTGAGACCCGATCTGGCAAGAACTGCAATTGCTGTTGGTTCGAGACCCCGTTTGAAAATGGATTGCTTTAGGACCAGCTTCAAAGATGCCTGAACAGTCTGAAACTCGTTTTATTGAACTGCAGGGCTTAGAGCTGAAAACCGTAGATCCTGAACATCCTAAACCTTGTTTCCACGGAGGACGAGGATGAGGGAGGAGACTGGCCGACCGCAGAGGACGTGAGTTGTATGGTAAGTCGTTTAGGTTCGGTTTGGGGCTCAAGGGTTCGCCGTTCGATTGTGCATGGATGTAGGCGTCTTCATGGTGCGATATCTGTACGAGTTTGTGGGTTTTCGCACTGAAGTTTTGCTAGCTTTGGGTTCCCGACCCGTGCAAATCGGGTGTGAGCTACACAGCTGGGTCCTCTGGCTCCTCGAACGCTCTACACATGGCGGCGCGCCTCAAGATAGGGGGTGTAGCCTATGCTTTGGGCGATTCAGGGCTGTCGGTGGGCCGGTGGCTTTGCTTTCGTTGTTTTGGGGCAGTCAGTTGGATTTGGCGCTCAGGGCAAGACAATCCACCGTTCAACAAGTTTGCTCCCGAACTTCGAGCAAACCAGGAAGGAGGCTGCAGTGCAGGCTTAAAGCTCCTTTCGTCAGGAGACGCGTGTGCCCAGCCCCACCGGAATGCCACGAAATCTTCAGACCACTGCAAAGGCCTCGGTGCTTGCCGCAGACCACTGAACCACACAGGTGACTAGGGGATTGGAATAGGGATCGCACTAGTCGCTAGTTGCTTCTTGAGGGGGTGTACTTGTTGTTTTAGTTCGGGTTTGGGGTTAGGTTTGTAGGCTGTTGCAGGCTGTGGCAAGGGATCGAGTTTTGTTCTTCACGTTCTTGAGGTTTGAGTGTTGTATGTGTTTGGCTGAGGGTGTGGACTGCGAGCGTGCATGATTGAGGGCCGCGTATCTTCGCGGCACACCAGACAACATCCTTAGCGGATGACGGTCATGTTGCGGAGAAGAAAGCCAGCCTGGGAGTGGCCTGAAGGCCCTTCTCCAAGAACTTGTTTAGCACCATACCATCGAGTGAATGCTGCGATCGAGCCATCTCCTCCTAACGCTTGTACTTATAAAGCCTGCAGGCAAAGGCTCGGCCAAAAGCCCGCCCGCCGCAACCCGGTCTGGACTTCTGGTTTCATTCTTTGACGCTTTTTGGATAAAGGCCCTAGAGAATCAAGGTTCCGGGTTCGCAGAGAAGGGCTTGGGGGTGCCTCTAGACTAAGGTCTGGTTCCAGGTTTTCGGATTTGTATGGCAGCGCTTCTCCCTTTCGGGGTTTTTGGGATCCACTAGATTGGAGGAGAAGGATTGGGAAGCTCGTCTTCTGTCCCGATCTGATGTTTTAGGTGCCGCTTTTCATTGAGCCTTTAACCCCCCCATTCAAAAAAATATTGCAGGCTGCTTAAGTTAGAATGCAGGTTTGTGACGTAAATCTCAGGTGTTGATACATTGAATTGTTCAGGGTTTCATGGATTTAGGCATGCTCGAGGCCAAAAGCAAGGTTTAGAGTTTTTGCCATCTGGATAGACTCGTGAACCTGAAACCCTAAGCTCTGAACCCGAAACACACTACAAGGCACCCAGCTGCGACGGGACCTCGCGGCTTGGCTGACTGTAGAGGGCTTTGGGACGTCCTCGTGGGGGCAGGGGGGTGGAGGTTTCAAGCGCTAGGTTCGAACAAGATGTGGGTTGATAAATCCATGAGTGTACGTCACGGGCTGTTGACACATGAGGCACCCCAGATCTACATGTCTGATCCTGGTAGCCATACAATGCAGACCGATGGCAACGTTTCAGCTGCAATGGTGTGCTGGTTCGGGGGACCTGGGCCTTTGAGCTGGAGTTGAAGGTCGGCCCTTACGGCTAGGGGGCAAGACTTTGGACAAAGGTTCTTGCAGGATGTCGCCAAAGGATTTACAGGGTGCCAGGACCGAGATGATTCTCTTCGATTTTCAAAAAAACGAGTATACCATGCTATACTTATGAATGTAGGAAGATATTAGTGCAGCTTTGTTTCCGAAACAAAGCCTACTTGCAAGACTATTTGTAAACATGCCATTAGCCCACGAGCCACGGAACACAAGCAAACATCCTTGCCATGTCTTCAGGACTTTTTTGACGGTTTTTCAGGGCTGGGAATTCAACAGTTCTTTGTGAATCGCTTCAAGGTTCGTTGTCGAAGTTTAAGATTTCAAGAGTTGACAGGATTCGGGTGAATCATCCTGACCGAGTCGAAGGCCGCAACTTCTTCAATCCACATAGACGCATAGAGCCCAAACCCTAACCCTTATCGAAACCCTCCACCCTCAACTCTCAACCCCTAAACCCTGCAAACCCTACACGGCCCTACACCCATCCTAAACCCCAAAACCTTGAACCCTAAGTCTAAACCTTCAACCTTCAAAGTCTGCCACCCTGAAACTCTCAATGCCAAGGTCCCCCTGCCGGACCTCCACCCGCCGAAATCCTGAACAAGCAGCGGGTGTTCATGCCACCGACACTGGGACGGAGTTTTTGCTTGAACCGACAAAGCTTTAAGCCCTGGGCTGAGTGCGCGGCAGGTTTAACATCAGGTCTACAAAGTCTTGGATCTGTAATCCCTAAGCCCTGCAGGTCTGGAAAGGAACCCCCCTAAGCTGGTAGGACTACTACCTGTAGGGGGGACAGTTTCAGCTCAGGCATTGTAGTGGATTTAGGACATAATTTAGGGTGGTATAGCCTTTTGGGTCATGGGTAAGCACCGAACCCTTCACAACCTGGGCCGAGACACGTATTTACCAGAGCTCCGCGCTACTTCTGTCGTCCTTCCGCTTTCCCGACTTGCCTCTGAAAATGCCGCTTGCCCCATTCTCCTCACTGTCCTCACTCGTCCCTTTTGCCCAGATAAAAGCAAGTGGGCACAGCACCCCCTCCACCGCGGAGGGTATGCCTTCGCGGTAAGCGGAGCAAGTGGCGAATGCGCATAGCGGTCTAGACGAGGTCAACTGGCACAAGTGAGGCAAGTGACAAAAATAGATGCTGCTTCGAACCTGGACCAATCGGGCAAGCCGCAGAAATCAGTTAGCTGTAGGGTGTAGCCGCAGAGTTTGACTGAGGCTGGTAACTTGACCACTAGAAGTGAGCATTTGAACGTTCGTCGCAAGATCTTTGGCTTCAGCTTATGGGGCCCCGGGGATCGAGTGGTTCTGGTTTGCTTTGGAAGGGCTTAGCTCTAACCTTTGGGGTTTTCGCTGTCCCATCTACTGCTCCCAACCGGACCTCCCTCTCCTTGCCTTGGTCTACCTTCTGGGTCTCCTTTCTGGGGTTGGAATCTCCCTTTGGATTTTCTTCACCCGGAGACCAACCGTTGTCCTGCCTGTTGCGCCCCAGGGGCCCACCACTTCTGCTTCCAGCCGTCGGCTGTCCTTGTATGGGCAGTGAGGACCCTGCTATCACACAGATCTCCCTTCAGTTGGAAGGCCTCTGCATCTCCATCACAACCTCCCGCGCTCCGCCGAGCTTAGGCAACCCTAATCCCGAACCCCCGCACACCGAGCCTGGAGTTGGCTCGACGCCTGCCCCTAAGGCTAGTTGCTCGGCTAGGACCCTAAGCCCCGACCCAGTGCGCCTGGCTTCTTCTGAGCCGCTCCCTTCTGCTACCTCCAGCCGTGCTTCGGCCCTTTCTGGTGCCTCCTCCTCAGCTCCGGTCAGCCGTGATCCTTACGATCTGATCGAGGCTTCTTTCCCTGAGCTGCCTAGTGCTTGGGCGTCTGCCTCTCGGGCCCTACGTGCAACGGGCCCCCCTGGCTTGGAACGAGCAAAGCGTGCTTGGGTTGCTGGACTTTGGGTTCGCGAGGTCTTAGCCGGTCGCGTTGCGACCCCTCGCCCGACTCCCAAGATTTCCGTTGCGAATCGCTTCTACGCCGTTGCCAGGTCTGCCAACGGGTCTCCTCCCGAGATCTACTCCTCGAAGAGGGATTACTTTATCGCTGTCGATCACCTCCGCCAAAGGACCACCCTCTCCCAGGCCTTTCCCTCGGAGCTCGAGTGTCGGATCTACTTTGACGCAGCTGGGGTAACTACTTACTTGCCCGGCCTTTGACCCAATGAACTACGAGAGCCTTATCCCTGCCGAGGCCGGTGAAGTCGACCTCCTTTTGCTTGATCCTACTGGGGATCCCTCCTTGGAGGAATGCTTCTCCTCCCCTTGTGCCTGCTACTGTGTGTTCAAAAGACCGGGTGGATTTCTGCTGGCCGTGCCGGCCCCTTCTATCGACGAGGCTGCCGTGACAGCTGCGGAAGTCGCGGAATTCCCTGGCACCCTGGGACCCTGCACTCAGGTCACTTGTCGTGGCGTCTCCCTTACCGAGGCGGGCGAATGGGCCCAGGTCTACCCGGCAAAGCAAGTGCCCGCTCGTGTCGTCGACTTGGATGCAGCAGCAGCCAGCTGCCTCTCTCCTTTGGCCGCGGCTCTTGTGGACTACACTGCTTTCGACGAGAGCGACCCGTCTTTGTACCCTCTCGCTGTCGAGCTCACTGCCGCCGCCCTCGCTTGGGTTCGTACTCGTCCTGGGGCACGGGGTGCCAATGGCTACGTGACAGCCGCCGAGGATGCACCAGCTCCTGGTCCCCCTGCTGGAGACCCTCTGCAAAGGCAGAACAAAGCAAAGGCGCAAGGTGCAAAGCGACCCACTTTGGCTGGACTGGCCGCGCAGCAAGCCACCATGCAGGAGCTTATGGTGTCCCTTGTCGACCGTGTGCAGGCCCTAGCCGATCAGGCAAAGGCCCCCGCAGCAGCGCCGCAGGCCGAGCCGGCCCCGACTGTTCATGTGGCGGCCCTTCCGCCAGCCCGGGCCTCCCTTGCAAGCCCTCTCTTCCAGACTCTGCCGGGGCCCCTTGCTCAACCCAAGCGTCTTGCAGACATTCTAGGTCCCCCGCCTCCGGTGCGCCAGCCTCTCCAGCCACGTGTTTTGGAGGATGGGGACGGCCAGGACGAGGTCCTGCCTGGCATTACAAAAGAAGAGCTGAAAGGCGGGCCCTCGGATCCTCTTGCGCAGGCCATGCTTCTTCAAGCGAAGGCCCTGACAAGCCTGGTGGGCCAGTTGGCATCAAGTTCTGCAGACCCGCTCTTGGAGAGCCCCGCCGGAAGCAGCGGCCTCTCCACCCGGGGTACCAACGGCCGCTTGAAGATCCAGGCGGAGCTGGGGCAGCGGGACGGAAGCTTCTTCGAAAGGACACTGACGGCGGCTTCCCGGCGCATGGACCCCTCGAGTTTGCCGAGCGCCAGCCTCAGCCCAGGCCTTCCTTCCGGCTCGGGGATCATGACGCAGTACCTAGAGAGGTACGGGGGATACTCGAAGGACCGCGTGCTGGGTCTTGCGCAGTGGCAGTGCGGCCTCGCTCTAGACTTGATGGCAAAGGGCGAGGCAAAGGGGGCAGCAGATACGATTGCCTTGATGATGGTGTTTCTCGAACAGTGCTCCCTCGACAAAGCGCCCGACTTTGCCTGGCTTCTGACTCATCTGCCAGATCCTCCAAATGGCCTGTTCCAGGACAGGGTCGCGACTCCGACCACTTCGCTGCGGCCTTTTGCTCCTCTGGCCGACCAGAGGCTCGTGGCCACGACCCTCGCTTACGTGAAGGAGCTCGACTCCCTGAGCTTGAAAAGGGCCGACCTTCCGAAAGGAAAGCCCCCTCCGAAGCTTCCGCCCAAGGCCGACGCGTCTGGCGACCAAGGCGACACCGCTCTGAGCCGAAAGCAGCTTCGAGCAAAGCTTTGGGCCGCCAAGAAGGGCGACGGAAGCTGACAGCCAATGACACTGCATGCCCTCCTCCAGACGTTCCCGGTGCCGCCTCTCGTGCCGATGTTTTCCTGGAGAAATTAAGTTTTATCAAGTGGGCGGCCTCGCTGCCTCGGCTTTTGCTTCGGTGCCGGACTGCGTTCAGCCGGCTGCTTCGCTTGTCTTTTTCTGTTCGCTTCCACGAGGGGGAGCCGCCTCCTCATACCGCCTTTTTCCCTTTGCCAGTCCCCCATCCGGGGGCCTTCGCCAAGGATGCCCCGCAGCCCGACCAGCACTCTTCAAGGAAGGCTCGTTTGTTTAGCCGGCTTGTTGATCGCTGTGTGCACGTTGCCGTGATGGCCCTTAATCATGTGCACGCTGCTGGTCGCGAGATCCCTCTCGCTGAGCTACGGAGGCCGCCCAACCCTGCCCAAAGCAAAGTCTATGCCAGGTTTAGGCTGCTCATAGAGGCGAGTGCCCACTTCGGTGGAGATTTTCCCCTTGCTGGGGGCCGCCGTGGCGCCCATTTGCTTGCACGCCTCGACGACCTCCACCACTACCTTGACCAGTGTGGCATCTCCACTGACGCCTACCCTGGCTGCCCAAAACCGCTTGGGCGTGTGCCCCGTGATGACTCAGGTGCTCCGGCGCTTGAGCCTTACCGCGATGCACTTGCGAGCCGTCTCCTCATCACTGGGGAGGGCCACTGGGATATCACTCCCTACCTTGGGCATGAGCTTCTCATGCCTTTTCGCGAGCCTAAGGTCCTCCATGGGATCCCCGGCAATGCGCTCCCGTACCCAGACACCACCCGGGAAAACCGAGAGGAGTTGCTGAAGGTTTTTGCTGTCTGGGACCAGCTTGGCCTGCTGACCATAACCCCTGCTCCTTCCGAGCCCCGGGCGCTCTGCAGGGTTTTTGGCTCCTTTAAGACCGCGACGCGGGATAGGATGATAGGGGACCGTAGAGGGCCAAATAGCTTAGAGGGCCGGGTGATAGGAGTGTCGCCCGAGCTGCCGCAGGGATCCCTCCTCTGCCTTTACTCCGTCGCTCCACGTTCCGTACTTTGCGGCGCAAGCACCGATCGTTCTGATTTTTATCATCAAATCAAGGTGACCGCCAGCCGAGCTTCTTCGAACGCCGTGGGACCTCCCGCCCGGCTGTCGACCCTCAGCACGACCTCTGCCTATAGGGATTTCCTTAAGCTTGGGGTTGATAGGCTAGGCTCCCCTAGGAACAGCCTTCTTGGTCGGTCTGGCCACAGAGCTTTCAACCTGCCGCCTGGGGACCCCCTTGTCTGTGGAGCGTTCACCTCACTGTTTCAAGGCGACCACGCAGGCGTGGAGTTCGCCACAAGTGCGCACGAGGGCCTCTTGAAGACTGCCGGCCTCCTGGAGCCGTCCTCCCGCATCACAGCCGGTGCGCCTCCTCCGCTCGGACCCGTCGCCGATGCCCTCGTCATCGATGACTTCTTCTCTGTTTGCCAGGTCCCTGCTGCCTCGCTGTCCGGGCTCCCTGATCACGTAGGGGATGGCAATGTTGGATGCGACTAATGGAGCACAAGCAGCCAGGAGGGAGAGCTCGCACGCAGCTTTCCTGGTGAGTGGGATGGCAGGGCTGCTCTCGCCGGTAGGCTCCTTTGCAGCAAAGCCAAAGGCAGAGTCCAGGAAGCAGGAGAAGGGCCGGCGGTACTGGATGAAGGAGACCCAGCTCCCCAAGATCGTTGAGATCAGGGCTTCGGAGGTGGCAGGAAGGGCAGCAGCCTTGAGGCATACATACGACAGAGCAAGCCTCCGGCACGAGGGCGCGCCGACAACAACAGCACCTTTCTCAGCGAGCTCGACGGGCGAGCAGACCTCAGCCCCTGCAACAGTGAAGTGGAGGGAGCCCCAAACATCCTTGTGGTCGGAACCGGCAAGCCGAACCTCAGAGTAGGCCTCCTTCGCCTTTGCGATGCGGTCGGCAGCAGCGCTTGTGGTCAGTAGCTCCTGCACTGATGCCTCCCTCGGAGCCATCTGCTATGCCGAAGCTTCTCCCGAGCTGTCCGAGGCTGTTTGGCACTGCGCACCTAGGAAGCCCGCTTTTGTGCCGCTCTCACGTGAGCCAGCCTCCGGTTTGTCCAGCCAGACTGCCGCCGCCTCCAATGAAGAAGAGCGCCTTGATGACCCAGCCTCCCCATGCGAGGATGGCACGAAATCCAGGCCGATTGGGGTCGACTATGACTTTCTTGAGGTTTTTAGTGCCTCGGGGGGCGTTAGCCGTGCAGCTCTCGACTTTGGCCTTCGGGTCGGGCCTTGTCTCTCGCCCGCCTTTAGTCCCGAGTTTGACTTGCTCTGCCCTCACGTCCTTGAGTGGGTTCTCTACTTGCTTCCGCGCAGGAGGGTCCGAAGCCTCTTCTTGTGCCTCCCTACTGGCACTTTTGCTCCTTCGAGCAAACCTAGAGTGAGATCACGTGCTGAACCTCTCGGCTTCCGCCCGCGACCCAAGAAGGTTCGACTTGAGAACAGGCTTGTTGGCCGTGCCTTTGTGCTCCTCGAAGCCTGCCGGCGACTCGGGGTTCCCTGCGCGCTTCGCCAAAGCACCGGCTCTCTTCTGTTTTCCCTTCCTTGGGTCGAGCGTTTTCTTCAGCGGCCTTCTGCGGCAAAGCTCCCCGCCTCTCGGTTCCTCGATGGCCACGGGACGCACCTTGAGTTCCTTACCTGCCACTTCCCTGTGAAGACTCCTGACCCCAAGGTCTCCCGCTTGGGCCGCCCTGAAAAGGACCCCGAGGTTCTCATTGCCAAGGCCTTCGCCTCTAGGCTCTCCTATGTCGAGCCCGATCCGCCCGAGCCTGGGCCCGGCTTGGAATCCGTTCTCATCGACGACTCTTTGCTGACCCTGGACTGGGCCACCCTCTCTGCATGGACCTGGGGCTCGCGGAAGCACATAAATGTCTTTGAGAGTGATTCTGTGCTAGCTCTCTACAAGAGGCTCGCCCTCGACGGAGGGGACCGTCGGAGCACTATTGTGACTGACTCCTCTGTCACTCTTGGCGCTCACAAGAAAGGCAGGTCCTCTGCCAAGCTCCTGAAGAGGTCGCTGCAACGATCCAGTTGCACTGTGATTGCAGGGGGTCTCTACCCTAGTGTGCCTTTCGGACCCACCAGGTGGAACCCAGCCGATGACCCAAGTCGTGATGTTGCTGTGCGTGCTCCCGCGGGGGTCCCCCTCACTGCTGGCCTCTCTCGTGAGGAGCTTCGGGACCTTGGCTCCCTCGGTGGCCTTTCGCGCTCACGCGCCAACTGGGTTAGGCTTGCCCTTGTCGCCTACAGTTCTACTTTTGGGTCTCCGTCTGGACTTGTGCAGGCCCTCCGGGCATTCCCTTCGGGTTCGAGGTTTTTAGCCCTCACCGATCTTTCTCCTTACTGCCACCATGGCGCCATGGATTTCGACCGTACCCTCGGCTTTCCTGGAGAGGGTCCTTCTCTTGCTCCCACCTGCTTTGTCCTCTGCCTCACCTACCAGCTTGCCTGGGCTGTCCTCACCCCTAGGAATGCTGATGACTTTCGTCGCCTTGACCGCCGCTCGCTTCCTCTGCCTCAGGGTCGTCCGGTTCAGTGCTCTACTTCTAATCGAAGGGTTGTTCTGGTTTCTTCTTTTGAGCAATGGCTCCTTGAAGTTGTGGGCCGTTCTCTTGGCTCCCTACTGGATGAGAAGCCCTTTGATATTGAAAGGTTCGTCGACTACCTCGTCGTTTTTGGGCGAGACCTTTACAACAGCGGCCGCCCCTATTGGCATTTCTCAACGCTCTGACGGCTCTGAAGCCTGTTCTCCGTCGGAGCTGCCAAGCGGCCTGGGACCTTGCTTTTTCTTGGCTTGCGAACGAACCCTCCTCGCATCACGTTGCACTTCCCCCCATCCTGCTGATGGCGATATTGGGAGTCTGTCTTACCTGGGGCTGGTTACGAGAAGCTGGTGTCTTCTCGCTGGCCTGGGGCGCTTTGCTTCGAATCTCGGAAGCCACCTCAGCCACGCGGAGGCATCTGGTACTGCCGAGCGACGCTCTCTGGATGCAAAGCTTTGTGTTGGTCTGTATCGACCAGCCAAAGACCCGTGGCAGGGCGGCAAAACACCAGGCGGCAAAACTTGAAGCCAGCGACCTCGTTGACATCGTGACGCTTGCTTTTGGACGACTTGAACGACATCAAAGGATCTGGCCTTACACCAACCAAACTTTACGACGCAGGCTGGACTCTGTTTTGGAAAGGCTCGGGGTGCCGAGATCCGACAAGCAGCACCGTTCTGTCGATCTCGGCTCTCTGCGGCCCGGCGGTGCGACATATCTTTTACAGGCCACTGAGGACTCCGAGCTGGTGAGGAGGCGTGGGCGCTGGGTATCTCATAAAGTGATGGAGGTGTACCTCCAGGAAGTTGCTTCCTCTACTTTCATTGCGGACTTGGACCCCAGCTGCCGTGACAAGGTCCTCTTCATGGCCCAGTCCTACCCCTTCATTTTGGGAAAGGCCAAACAATGGGTTGCAAGCAAGGTGCCATGCTCTGCCTGGTACCACCTCTGGCCATAGGCTCTACCGTGCGCAGTTTTTGGTGGGAACGGGTCGATGTACATTCCGGCCGGACTCTCACCTGCAGCTTGGCTCTTCGCTGTCAGCTGCGCACGGATAGATGCAGGCGGTGGAAGAAAAGTGGTGTGCGAACTTCTGACCACTAGAAGTGAGCATTTGAACGTTCGTCGCAAGATCTTTGGCTTCCCACCCGCCCACCCATGGTACAGACGGTCTTTTCTTTCTGGTGAGTGGGTCGATGTACATTCCGGCCGGACTCTCACCTGCAGCTTGGCTCTTCGCTGTCAGCTGCGCACGGATAGATGCAGGCGGTGGAAGAAAAGTGGTGTGCGAACTTCTATCTAATTACGGTGGTGGGTGCGCTAAACCTTAATCGGAACCTTGCATTTCTTCGACTTTCTGCGTTAGGCTCTGTTGCTAACCATACTTGCCACCGAGAAGACAGCCAAGACTTGTGGGTTTGTTTTGCGGTTTTGCGTTGCAGCTCAGAGTTTAAGTGTCAGGGTTGGTGGTTCCCACCTTGGTGACTCGCGGTTGGGTTGCCGGTTGAAAGCTTACACGTGGAGGTTCCGGACACAAGCAGGTTCCAACTAAGCTAAAGGACACCAAAACGCCGAGAGTGTCGGACACAGTATGGACAGTATGACTCCAGAGAACCTGGTAGACACTCTACATAACCCAGCACACCTTATGGAAGCCAGAGGAGCATCCCTGGACAAGCAGGCCATGTAATGAAATGCTGCTACACGTTGCAACCCTTGAACCCCAGGGCCCGCCCCTCTCAGGAAGCCAAAGTTGCCGAGCATGCCTCCACCCGGAGTGACTCGGTTCTGCAGGGCTGATGCCAAATGCGCGGAGTTAGTTCTCGTCTGTTACGGATTTGGCATCTTGAGGGCTCACGGTTTTGGGGTTCTTAGGCCCTGACACTTAGCCGCAAAAGCTGTCATCTCGCGGTTGAGAGGAAGGTCTTCAGTCCGTGTCTGACTTCGTAGCTACTTTCATCGGTTGCGGAGACGAATCGAACAGAGTTGTCGCCTAACACATCGCGGCTCCGTAGAGCATTGCTCAGACTAGCCTCGGGAATCTACGTGCTTGAGAAGCCAGATCTCGGCCATCTGATGTCGCTACTGTAAGAGAACCAGCCTTCGCAGGCTGTCTGCTGTCGTTCTTTAGGGGACACTGAGACGGAATCATGCGAACCGCAAGAGGTTCTGTTTTCGGCTTTCGGCCTGCCCCAACCTCAGGCAGCCAAGGTCACTCAAAACATTGCAGTAGGATGCTCTTTCCCGAAGCGGCTTGAGCTTCAAACGCGAAATTCTAAATTGCTGTCGCAAACAATCCTCGGTCGGTACCAAGCCCGCAACTGGCCCACAGGAGGAAACATTCAGCCTAGACGGCCTGGGGCCCAGACTGTCACTGCCCAGGGACGACCGCCTGTTCCCAACAAATGGGCCGCTCTCAACGAGGACAGGGCTTGCGAGGGGCAAGATGTGCCTGTCCCGAACACGTTAGGTACTTGTAGCAACCGAGGCCCGAAGCGGTGCCGTGTGATGAGTGACGGTGTTTGTGTTGGTGGCGGCGGCGGCGGCGGCGGCGGCGGTGGTGGTGTTGCTGCTGCTGCTGTTGCTACTGCTGATGGGGTTACGGTGATGGTCATCAGGCCGTTCGCGTTTTCGATGCGAGCAATGTCATGAGGGCTACTATCGTAGTCGTCAGCACGATAATCATGATGCTGTTGTAGATGGTGATGCTGACACTGATGACGATCATTGTGATGCAGATACTGGTCCTGCCGATGCTGTTTATGTTGGTCATGATAATGATGACGATGATGATGATGATGATGACGGCATGGGTGAAAACGTCCCAAGCAAGACCAAGCATCATGTCGGAAGTCTGCGCACAAGATGGCCATGGTGTTAATCCCGCTGGTGATGTTGATGTGGAGATTGAGCAGATGGCGATGATGATGTCAATCACGGTGGCAATAGTAAGTCTTGACGAAGAAGAAGATGATGATGCTGATGACGATGGTGACGACCATGACGGTGATGATGATGACGAAGATGATGCTGATGATGATGATGATGACGATGACGGTGATGGTTGCACTACAAACAATGGTGCAACATTGCCCGAGGACGAGGATGACGACGAAGAGCCGCATGGGACTCTGAGTGTACTCTCCGCCTGCTGTTTATGAGGGGGCTGTGCAGTCGTGTAGTTGGCTTTTGAGAGTTGGAGTTTGGGTTTTATTAGGCCCACAAGCTGTAAACCTGGAGCCCAACTCAAATCCCACCAGGTTTAGGTAGCCGACCAGGTTTAGGGTTTGCTTTTTGGGATTTAAATTCATGCTTCGGTGACAAGCTGGGGAAGTTGAAGGTGTGAGGTTTGACCCATGAGAAGGACAGCAGCGGCAGGGCCAAATCCTGAAAACCCCGAGCTCAAGGACCCCGAAAACACTTCGGACGAATGCACTGAGGCCGCCAGCCACCGAAAAGGACCGGGCAGTCCGGAAGGATTCGCATAGGTTTGGGCCTATGGCCTAGGGCTTTTGGTTTGGGACTTATGGTTTGGGCCGCATCCGAACCCTAAGCCGAAGCCCGAAGCTCCACCGGGTTTGAAGAAGTTACAGGCTTGGGAGAGTCGAATTCGAACTCTCGTTGCATGAGGCTCTTGAGGGCTTCGGATGTTCATTGGGGTTTCCGAAGCATAAAGCTAAACCCCGGCTTTGAAGCCGCCCCTTGCAGTACTCAGGTCGACTCGAGGTTTGTACGGCATGTGAGGTGTTTTCTGATATTTCGGCTTTGGGGAGGTCTTCTGCGGAGTTTCTATGCACATCTTTGGCACAGCAAGTTGTGTTGCAACGGCTGTTCCAATTCATTGCTCTTAAACTAAACACGGCTTAGGTCATAAACGGAGAGGCTGTCGCTGGCTGATCTTGTTGTGATGTTGATTTAGGCTGCATCCTCGTTTCTCCCGCGATTTCTTCAAGCTCCAAATTCCTGGAATCTTCCCATCCCAACAAACAGCTCATGGCCGCCAACATTCAAAAGACACAGAACTTATAGTATCAATCACAGCCACGATTCAAAGAGGCAGCCAGCCGTAAGAGTAAGGCCGGCAATTTCACCCCTTGAAATCCGAACATGATGTATACTATAATCTGTCGCACAACCCTATTCTAATTACGAAGGCTTCTACACCTTAAATAGCAATCCTTAAAAGTAACCCTCAAGTGAACCGTGCGTATTGTCTCAAACCTGCGAACTTCCGCATGCCAAGTAGACGCAAGCCCTAGATCCAAGCCGCACCCCGAAGTTTAGTATGGAAGCTCCAAGGTATGAACGCTCAAAGGTTTGGGAAGACGGGATGCAGGTTGCTCTGCGTGTGGTGTTTGGCTCCTCCTTGGCTTTAGTTTTTGGTTTTAGACTTTGGTGTTCAGGGTTTCCGAAGCAAAGCTTCATGTCGAATATCCGAGAGCAACCATGTGGAACGTTAATTCGAACACCTGCACACAAAGCGTACGAAGCCGTCTTGAAATCGGAGGAGACCAGCGGCGGATGGACTGATGAGGAGTGGCGCGAATGGAAAAAACAGCCGCATGGAAAGCATTACTTCATTGTCATGTAGGGCCTATGGGAGTTGTTTTTCGCAGTGCAACGACGAGACACAACCGGCTTCGAGTCAGGGTTTTTGCTTCGCTGTACCCTGCCAGGTCTTAGATCGCGGCAAATTAGACTTGTGAAAGCTTCAGTTGGTCTGAGCCTTGAGTAGGGGTTTGTGTATCAGACACAGAAGACTGGGATAATCGTGTCTGTCGTGCTTCATCATTCAGAAACTTGGGGGGGCTTCGGTTCACCTGCAAATTCTCCGACTTGTCCGTCAGGCCGTGGAAGGACAAGCATTGGAAGGATGAGAAGTGGCAGGACTCGGGAACGCTTTCGCTTTTGAACAACGTAGGTCAGGATCCAAGGTCTAGTTGCTCAGCACCGAACACCAAAAACCAAACCGCAGGTTTATCACACCAACAATGCTAAAACCCTCACGAGAGCATTCTACACTGCACCTCGGAGACAGTGCCCAACATTGACTCTCTTCTTCGGATTTGCCGACCTCCCAACACCCAAGCTCTGCATCTCAGCCTCATGCACTGCCGGTTTCGGCCTGGTTTTACAGCAGGCCGCGGTGTTGGGACACCGAGGTGCCGGAGTTCGGCGCTGCTGAAACGACATACATACTCCGAAGCCTCGCCAACCGCAGAGTAAACTCCTTAGTCACTAGCCTGGTGCAAGGCCAGCTTACGATCCAAAAAGTATGGGTTCAAGACATCCGACCGCAAATCAGGTTACTCTCGTTTACTGCCCCTGCATCGCGATTAAGTACGCGGGCCTTGAAGGGGACCGCCCAGATGCATCCAGGACGATGACTGGAAGACTTCTTCTTCCTGGAAGGCTCGCCGGCAAATGGTCCTTATGCCCCTATCCCCCACAGGCTAGGCTTGAAGTTTGTGTGCCCCGCCGTTCGACCCAACGTCCATCCCAAAAGCTCTGAAACCCTGCGAACCCTCAGTTCGAAAGCCCGCCTAATCCCGAACTCATAAACGTGAAACCTCGAGTAAACCCTGAACACAAAGATCCCAAAGGGTCCCAAACCCGAAACTCCCTACAACCCCCAAGCCTTTATAAACACCTCGAAGCTCAGCACGCGAAAGGAGAAGTGGTGGGAAAAGGATTGGGGTCGCGGGATACCCAGCAGCCTCGAATTTCGCTTGGCTGTAGATAGAGATTACGGTACAGGCTTTGCAGGTTGAGGGTTTAGGGTACAGGGTTTTGGGGCTCAGAGCGTCGGGTTTCGGATGTTGAGAAAAAGCTTTCTGGATTCTTGGTTGGTTCTTCTGTGCGCTGCTGGTTTCAGGGATAATGATAATCTTCAGTCTAAGCGATAGGACATGCAGCGTGGATTGACGCTGGATTCAGAAAGAGTTCACAACTTCTTGCGGAGCTTCATGCAATCATCCCTGCTGCTGTAGGTAATTCTAAATGGCGAAAGGACCGGAAGGGGTCGAACAAAGATAAAGTCATTTGTGGCGTTGTGGAGCCGTGGCAAGATGTATCTGCACTTGAGCCGCTTGAAAAACTCCTTTGTTTAGAACTCTTATATTCCGGCTTCATGCCAGGCATCGATTCTAAAAGCACATCCTGCACGGCGGAACACAATCTGAACGACCTAAGCCGTCGACCACGATCAAGCCCGACAGCCCGACAGTCAGAGCCGCACGCACCCACAACCAGACCCACAGAGCCTTGCGTTTTACAATGTAGGGCGGCCCAGTCTCGGAAGATTGCCTGTATCATCAACCTCGAATTCGAATCCTCAAGTGTCGCTAATTCTTCGCTCCAAACTCTGAAGCAGCTAAAGGACAGGAATGAGGAGTACCTGTGGTGGTCGTTGTATCACCATCATCAACATCATCATCATCACCACTATCATCACTCCGAGGCCTTTGTCGTGCTGGTGGCAGTGGTGGTAATTGAATGATCTTCGATATTCTGTTTTGAAGGCTTGACATACCTGGATTCTGCAACCGGCCTAGAACACGTCGTTCATAGTGTTCATGAGGAAGTGTGTGCACCAACCAATCTTCCGATCAATCTAACTATCCATTTGTCCAACCTCTAGCTCTTGGTATGCATCTATATAAATGCACACACATATCACTATACAGGCTCTCCATACTTTCGCCGATTTCTGCGCAAATGCATGGTTTAACTTGGTCGGTGTAGGAAATATGTCAAGCCCTTCTCCGATATATTGGCACGAATGATAGAATCCGTGGCTGCTCCCACCAGGTGGGGAAGACGAAGAGGCACATTGATGCGAACCTGGGTATGTCGTTTGTGGTATGTAATACAGTACGTACATATTCAAGGCGTGCTGTGCACCACGACAGCATTCAACAGCCCAAGCAACTGGAACAGTATTTACAAATCATGCCCCTTGTACCCCGAGATTCCGAAAGAACAACTGAAGAGAACGTGGTGTCACGGATTGCAGAAAGGTTCTCCCGCATAGATACTGCGTAGATATATCGGTGAGTTTTGAGAGGGTTTCAGACGTTTTGGGGTCTTGGGTTGAAGATGAAGGAACAGTTGAGATCGGTTTCAGCTGGAACTTCAGAATCCTGACTGGCATCAATTTTGGACCAAAACCTATGACATGCTTGCTTAGGTCCTTCTCACTCTAAGCCGGAACAGCGCCCACTAGAGCACGGTTGCGGCGTTGCTGCACCCCCCAAAACCGAGCCTGAATTCATGACTACAGTTGAGCCTAAAGCCTAAAATGCCCGCACTCCGAACGGTAAGCCTTGGAGCCTTAGAATCTTAGAGGACTTTGTAGGAGCTTCACACAATACCTCTGTCTTGTTTTGCTGTACGGTTTTCTGGTGTGCTATACCGGCTATACCCATAGGTCTGCGCTAAGTAAGCTTTATGGAGCCTTGAAAGGCCAAGCAAGGACCCTTTATAGGGGCACGAAAACCCTCTTAAGCAAGCCTTTAAAACATGCGTGGTGGGCCCCTTCCAGCCCTAAACACATGCGCCCTTGTCTTGTCCCAAACCCCGCCTAAGTCCCCCAGAGCTCGCCAGGACGGATCCGGCTCGGGCACAAGGCGCTGGAGCGATGCGAAGGAGAAAGGCAAAGGCTCCGTCTACAAACAAGCATTATGTCATGTATTGCCATTGATTGGGATTTGGGTCGTGGTGGTTTGGGGTGTAGAGTGGTTGTGGGTGTCGATAGTACTAGTCCTTGAAGTTTACGCGAGAAAATGAGTACGCTGCTTGACTGGGAGCTTGAGGGGTTTAGGTTGTTCCGGATTGAGGAATCTCCGCCATACGTGTGTTCAGGTGTTTGATTTGGGAGTCCTTTGGGCCGTTTGGGAGGCCTCAATTCGGGGCGCTGGGGTGCGCCCCCCCTGACGGGATCCACCCTGCCTCAAGCTCAAATCCAGGCACTAACACTTCAACATTTCTGCTCCAGGTTGATTCCCGTACGCCTCGTGATAAGTGTTTGGGGCTAATCCTGGAACGATGGCACCTCCTTGTTGTGCACAAATCTCTTCGCCGAGCAACTGCGCGAAGGCGGCACGAATGGTCGCTGGGAGTGGCAGGAGGCCAGGCTACAGCCGTAGCATTGGCAGTAGCCCCCCGATGCCCTAAATCCAATGCCTCGCCACCCCAGGACGACTCACCAGAGCGATGTGGCGACACATGGGAGCATTCTCGCGAGGAGAACGGTTTTGGAAGTGATTTTAAAGAAGTACGGGTTCAGGGTTGAAAGGTTGTTTAGACTCTATGTGGAACTGCCCCGCGCGAGGGTTCTACAAATGTTGTTTAGGTGTGCTTGAGGCCGAGGTTTATAGGCGTTGTGGCTGAGGGCTTCGAGTTCTTTCCGTGGCTGCATGAGGTCTGGACAGGTGCATATTCATGATTCCGCTTACTCGGTGTCATTGATAATGGAAGTCCGAACAATCGCGACCATCGTACTGGTTGTTGCAGTCGTCGTCACCGACATCGTCGCCGCAGCCATCACCAACATGCTCGTTCCCACCATCTTGACCACCAGTGTATCCATCACCCGTGCCATCTGTGTTTGCCATAGTCAGCCTTCCTCATGTCCACCAACATCGTACAAGCTGCCATTGTCGTCATCGCTCCAATCCTTGAAACTCGTGCTAGTGAGACTGTTGACCAAGTCTCGAACAACTAGCAACATGCTTGAAAATGGACCCAAGTCTTCAACACACGGAAACCTTTTTTCAGGCCAATCAACCCGGCGCCACACCTTGAAGTCAGGAGACAGGCCTCCAGCTGATTGGTGAGATCGCACCGGAAGATGCAGGTTGGAAACCCTGAGCCTTAAAATCGAAGCCATTCGGGAAACGACTGTTGCCACACCCAAGATCAGGCTGGTCTTTTTGATGTCTGGCTTTGCAAGGCTAACTGGCTTTACTAACGCCTTCTTGGTCTCTTGGTAGTCAAGATGACAAACGAGCACTTGGCGATGTTGACATGTAAGGCTACTCTCCGGAATACCAAAGCTGAAGCTGGCTTGCATTCGATATAGCAGCTAAGCAGGAACGTCGAGCAGTACTCAATTTGCAATGCAAGCCCCTTCGTCATGTACTAGTGAAGTAAGGTCTTTGCTTTGCAACGTTTGGACGACATGCGCTTGCAGAGGGCACGGGGGGCAAGCTTGCCCCTCCAATAAAATGCGCTGACTAACCAACAAACTCTGGCCTAGAATTCTTCAGGCTCCCAAGCCCTAACTTGGTCAGAATGGGAGTACATCCTCCTGGATGAATCGCGTCGCTCCTACGCGGCCTTCCTGCCGTCACTCGCCCGCAGGGCTCGGTTACGGTTTGGGGTCAGAGTTTGCAGGTTTCGTGCTCTGCAAGGCCTTCTGGAATTTTAGATCGTTCGCAGGGCTTTGCGGCCATGATCTGAGCAAGGCTTGAGGCCATGAAGGGACCCGGAAGCCTTCTCGCATATGCCCCGTGAGTAATCGCACCTGCAAACTTCCGGGTACCTGCCGACCTCGATATGGGCTCATGACTTCAGCTCCGCGGGATCTTGTGCAAGGCTTTGAGTTTCGGTTTGGGTTATCACGTCTACAGAGTTGACATATCCACGCACGTTCGTTTATGCAAATTTTGTGTATAGCCCAAAGCAAACCTCAAAAATAAATCCTAACGTTCGAGCAAGTCCCTTCATCTGGCTGCCTAGGTGCCCCTTCGATGAAGCTCAATGCGCAAGCTTCTTCCAAAGAGTGAAGGACGGGAGCTCGTTTGCAGAATAGAGTACTAAAGGCCGTGCAAGGTCCGCAGTATCAGCCGCAGTAAGACGAATCAGAAGTAGAGCTAAGATTCTTTACGACAAGCTGAGCAAGGGCAAGAATCATGACCGGTTGAAATTAGCAGGAAATTTCCTCTTCCTCAAAATGGTCTTAATAGCAGTGGGAACTGTGATTGCCGTATCCTGTCGACCAATTGGTTTGCGTGTTTGGGTTCAGGGCGCGCCAGCCATGCAGTAGGTTAAGGACTTCGGATACAATTTCAGATTCAGCTTGAGATGCGAAAAGCTAAGCAGTGATAAAATATGTGCAAGCCCGAACCCAGCAACTCTGTGGTGTATGACTTGATCAGCGGCGGGAGGGTTTCTCCATGTCTGATAAAGAGACAGGAGACGCCCGTTTGATCAGAATCTTGCGGTTTAATCATGAGGGTCTGGAGTTCTTACTCTCGCTAGCAAACTAACCAAAGCCCTTTCACTGTTATTTCGTGCGCTAAGCGAATCACTTTTCGTCTTATCAAGAGACGGAGAAGTTGTCATGCTGCGTAGAGGAGCTTCCGTAGGGTTGGTGAGGGATGAAGGAGCTTCTTCGTGTCTCTTCGACAACGTAGCGACAGATATTGTAGCTCATGTTGAAGAAGACAGCACCCCGACTAGTGCTTGAAAAAGAGATAAGGGAGCATTCTTGTTTTTTCAGCGAGGGGACAGGGGTTTTCATGCTTCTTATGGACAAGTGCCTGAGGTCTCATAATCTGACCTTCTCATTTACAAACGCCTTCCTAGCTTCCTTCTCAAACATGGGACACAGAGGGCCTAAAGCTCTTGTGTGTCAAGAGATAGATGAGGTCTGCTGTTTCATGTTCTGAGAAACAGGGTTATTGCGGCCAGTTTCGTTACCCTCGATCTATGCACCTCATCAGACAAGAGCATATTCGTTAAGAAGATCAGTTGTGTTGAAAAGAGAAGTATGGAAGTGCTCCCGCTTTGTCCATCAGAAGATACGATGTTTCTTATTATCAGCGTGTTTAGAGAGTGTGAGCCGCAACCCCATGACCCTCGCAGCTGAGCTCTGACGCTCGGCAGGAAGGAACGGAGTGGAAGCAACCCGAGAACGTTTTCGGAAAGCTGGTCCCGCGACAGACGGCAGCCTGGCATGAGAAGATTAAGCTTTGCGGACTTCGGCTAGCAAATGATACAGAGGTGGCTCTCCAGCAGGATTTCCTGTCAGCTGAACTTTGTTATGGGTGTTTCCTTCTAAAGAAGCACCGACAGCATCCTCAGGACGGATTTCAACATGGGTGACAGGGCGACAGTTCAGTCCGTGGGGTTGAGGGCTTTGGGCCAGTTTTGACCATGAGTTGAAGGTTACGGTTTCTTTTGAGAGGGCGTGTTAGCTAGGATCCAGGATAATTCTCAGACTTCGGAGCCTGCTTCTGGCTAGTTTCGAGTGCACAGGATTATCCTGCTCCTGAGAGGGGACCCGTGTTTGTGATCTTGTTTCTGCATGGCTTGGCACATCCAGTTCTTGCATGGCTCGAGGCCTTAATCTGAAAACGGGCTAAACCCAACCCCTAATCTCTGATACAGGAAACTTGAAAGGTCCAAGCCTCCATGGGCTTGGGAGGTGCACGGACGTCAAGACAGGAATGAGTGTGAGTAGTGGGAACACAAGCCTTGTTCTCAGGCTTGGATGACGAAGAGAGGCCGGACCGCATTTAGAGGATCTCGGGTTCAGTTAGTCTGAGAGTTTTCCGAGAGAGGTTCCCCTAAACACCAAATGCCACCCCCTGCTTAGGAACATCCGAGATGCAACTTCGGCTGGTGTTGGCCTTTTATTGTTTGTCATGCAGCCAGTAAGTGTCATTTCACCTCTCTAAAGCAAGTTCGAATCTCTAAGAAAACAGCAGACAGTCCGTCGGCCAACCCCTGCCTCTTCCAACTCCCGGAAGCCTTATGGCCTGAAACCCCCTGCAGCCCCCCTGTAAACCTAGACCCTCTGAACCCTGAACCCTCAATTGTAAAACACAGATACCCTCGATTGTAAGCCCTAGACAGCCTAGACCCTAAACTGTAAACCATAAACCCGCCACCTCCGTGGAGAGGCTGCAAGTGCACCTACCGCTACGGAGGCATCGAGGTCGAAGCCCAGGAGTTTCCTCCGCAGCTCGGTCTGCGTGTAGGATTCCCGTTGTCGGCTCTTACGGCGTTATGGTTCAGGGTCTGGGCTTTTTTGTTTTTTTTGCGGTGTCAGGGTTTGGGCTATGGCTCTTGGGTTCGTTCCAGTGGTTGTCCTAGCTTTATTGAATTCATGAAAGCCACCTGTGGGGAGGTTCGAGAGGCGTGCGGGCTGGGCTTGCAAGCTTTCTTCAACAGGAGGTGTCGATGAAGCGTAGGGCTCGAAACCACACGGCTTGTATCGTAGTCTAAACTGAGTCTAAACACCATCCTAGGCAAGCCAGAGCATGTGGACCTTGAGCAGTCAGCCCTCAAAGCCTAGACTCTCACACCAAAAATGGGAAGCACAGTTCACACCTTCGGGTCGCGCAAGGTTCATGATGGAGCTCCTACGAGCTTCCATGTGCCTGGGAGTGCTCAATGTTCAGAGGTTCAGGAGTTTTCATCCAGGAGGTAAGTTACTTGAGGCTTGCTTTATGTTTTGGGTGCTTTGCTGTGCGTCAAGGATTTGCCCCAGTTTGACAGGGCATTCCGTTGCGGATTGATTGGCTTCGAGTTGCTAAGTTGTGCAAAGAACCCTGGCCCGTGCTACACTTACCATCGAAGGGTGCTCGAGGCTTTGTGTGACACATGACATGAGTTTGTGCTATCGTTTTTGAATGGCTAATGGGCTAGTGCAGTCGCTGTTAGTTTGTTTCTGGCGGTTGCGGGATCGAGAAGCCCTTCCGACCCGACAAGCTAGGAGGAAAAGAACCCGCACAAACCCTAACGGTGAAACCCACAAGCGCAACCGCAAAGTGCCGAAATCCAAACCCTTCACAGTAAATTCCTGGTATGGAAAATCCAGCATCCTGAAAGACAAAGCCCCTCTACATTCCCGCCCCTAGTTACCAGCTGCCTCTAGAACCAGCTGGGCTTCTGGGACTTTTTCTTTGCTCGGGTTTTGTGTCTTTGGTGCAAATGCCCGCATGCCTCATGAGGCACTACTGCGGCATCACCAACGAAAGAGACTGGCCTGACTCCTGCAATCTCAACTACTACGAGGTGGAACTTCAGGGTCTAGCGGTGTGGGCATGTCCCACTTCCAGGATTGTGGGTTCGGTTAGCGGTTTGGGGGATATCTCCGGATTGAGAGGCTTCTTCGGACGAAGATGAACTTGTAAAACTCGTGGAAACCGCGCAGCGTATATATGTCACATCAAATGCATGGTCCTGCATTGTTTTTAGAGATTTCGGGTGCTGTGGGGTTGTAGAAAATAGGAGTTTTGCAGTATATGTTTCCATCGGCTGTGCTCCTAAGCGTGGGATGATTGAGTCAGTCAGATTTAGTCAGGATTACGCCTTCTGGTTTGCGTGGATGGCAGCAGATTGTCGTTTCGGGACATGACAGCGCATACTAGACGAAAGCTCCGGGTCAAAGCGGTAGGTAAAGCGAAAGCCAACCTGAACCACAAACTCTCTTAGCCTATAACCCTAGACATCATGCAGGCGAACCCAGAACCGGAAATCTTAATCCTAAACCATACAGTCCAGTACCCGATACCTGAAGGCACGTACGTTAACTTTACTCATCCGAGGACCTTCAGCTAGTGACACCGAAATCGCGGTGCCAGGGCTTTGGAATATATAGACCGCTGCCCACTGCAGACTTTCCCTGGCTCCGAGGCATGCTTAACCCTCCTCAACCCTGCCCTTCTCAAAGGACGGTGGAGCTTCCGTCGGCTGGCACGCAGACGACGAGTCTCTCTTCCAAGGGAAGCACCAGGATATCCGCGACCTGGAGAAGTTTAGTTCAAGGGTTTATTGCTGCTCCAAGCAGATTAGGGTTCAGATTAAGATCGTTTTGCACTACGTGCTATTGCAGATTCATTGCGGACGGTTGAGGATCCTTTCATAGGTTTCAACTTATCCGAGATAACAGATGCATAAGCTGCAACCTGAGGAGGCCCCAAGCCAGCTCCGAGACACTACTGTATAGTGTCAATCCTGAACCCTGAAACGCCCCACACCTTGAAAAGCTAAACCATCGATTCTGGATTTTGTTATAGAGAGTCGAGTATCCAGATTTCGAGTTTTCGCGGTTTCAAGATTCAGACTGTGAGTTCAGCTTTTGGCGCTCAGCTTTGTTTGCACACCTATCAGAAACTCACGACCAACATTAACCCTGCAAGACTTTCGCAAAGGTGACGACCTCATAGAATGTCGTACAACCTGAACAGACTGACTGGGCTGCCAGTCCGTGTACGAAACCCCGCAAAGCATCCCAAGGCATCGTTTCACTCTCCTTTGGGCAATCCCGGACCTTTGAGCTCCGCAGGAACTGGCCAGAGGCATTTGGGGTTTCAGCGGTAATGGTGATTCTCCAACCAAGGGGCATCAAGGCTTTGAAACCCATAGAATGTGTTTATAGGTTCGTGTCCTGAGGGCTGTAAGGATTGCTCCCGAAAGGGTTCCGAGGTTGCGGATGTGAAGGGCTTCGGGCTTGCTGGTTAAGGGTGCTTAAGGATTAAGAGATGAGTTTTTTCCGAAAGCATTGCAAAGTTTTTTTCCGTGGAGATGGTTTGGATGTGATGTGATGATGTTGATGTGATGATGATGTTGACGTGTGTTCTCCTGGACCGTCGTGAGGTTGCATGGTATTGCGGAGGTTTGCCCTTAGGTTGGCGTAAGCTTGGTTGGCTTTGAGGTGGTTGTGAGGTGGTCTGGCCCCTTACCTCTTCATCTCGCTTAAATGTGAGGATCCTTTATCTAGCGGGATTTGCCGTCCAACGTTTTTTGTCGCTGCTCGTGTGGTCCCGGTGTTGCGTTAATCTGTCATGCGAAATGACGTTGCGCATGTGGTGCCGTGATTACTCGCCTCTCGGTGGATGGAGCGTGTCCGAGCCTTTCGGGAAGTGCGATCCGACGTAATGTCCAATTCATTGACTTGGCTTGATTGCTTGATGTTGGTTTGAAAATGACAACCTCTTGGTAGACCCAGCGTGTCCGGGCGCTGCGCAAGTAGCGCTCCGTTGAATTCGGCTCGACATGGCTGAATTCCGGTCGCCCTTGGGGGCAGCATGTTGGTCAGGTATGTGAAAACCGCTGGTACATGGCAGGATGCATGTTGGCCGTGCTCTGAAACTCACCAGTACTTCGGAAGCACTGTGGTCATGTCTGTGAGTTCCGACAGTACATGTGGAGAAGCGAGAAGGGCTTAATAGAAAGGTATAGACAGATATGACATGATTTATAGAGGGGTCCATAGAAGGGGTGTTTTCAGAAAGGCAGGCTTTGCAGAAGCATTCTTTGACGAGTTTATCGAAGTTGTTGGATGGACGGACGGACGGACGGCCGGGCGGATGGACGGACGGATGGATGCATGCATGCGATGGAGGGATGGATGGAGGGATGAATGAATGGAGAAAGAATGGACGGACGAGATGATGTTAGGTTGTACCACACGCTTTCGGGACACTCACTCTCTAGTTCTTTGCCCAAGTTCCTCGACGCAGACTGTAGTTATTAAGACGTTTGGAGACACTTAGCTTGTTGGGTGCTTTCCTTGCTGCTAGCTGCAACGATGGAGCACGTCGTTACAGTTGATGCTCTCTTTGCCTGCGGTCCCGTGATTTGACATGTATGGTCGTTGCAAAACGCCGCAAACAGAAATTCAGACTTGTAATGACATGAGATCTAAGAATCGGGGAGGGAGCAGTTTCAGATTGGAAAAAATGAAGTCGACAACTCATGATTAAACCTTACCTTGTACCCCCCACATATGTCCTCTTCAGCATTCGTCGCTGTAGTGGTACGAAAAAGAAGAAGTAGCAATAGTAGCAGCGGCAGTAGAAGTGGTAGTGGTGGTGGTGGTGGCAGTAGCAGCAGTAGGAGAGGAGCAGAAGTAGGAGTAGGAGTAGGGGCAAGGATAGGAATAGGCGAAGGCGTAGGCGTAGGCGTAGGCGTAGGCGTAGGCGTAGGAGTAGGAGTAGGAGTAGTAGTAGTAGTAGCAGTAGTAGTAGCAGTAGCAGCAGCAGCAGCAGCAGCAGCAGCAGCAGAAGCAGTAGTAGTAGTAGTAGTAGTAGTAGTAGTAGTAGTAGTAGTAGTAGTAGTAGTAGTAGTAGTAGTAGTAGTAGTAGTAGTGGTAGCAGTGGTAGTAGTAGCAGCGGTAGTCGCAGTCGTAGTTGCAGTCGTAGTGATAGTAGTAGCAGGAAGTAGTCGTTGTCGCCGTCGTAGTAAGTAGCACTCGTAGCAGCAGTAGGTGTATTGACAGCATCATCATCAGCAGCAGTAGCAGAAGTAGCAGCAGCAGTAACAGCCAGTGCCATCTGTAGCAGCAACAACAGTAGCAGAAGCGGAATAAGAAACAATAGCCACGCAGTAACTTGCAGTGTACCAGGGCGATGAGCTGGGTGTGGAGAGGATCGTGCTACCAGATCTGCATTGAGAAGCAGAACCGACATGACGAGATTGTCTTTTGTAGTGTTGAGGATGGAATATGCCGACATGCCAACTCCAGTTTTGGCGTGCCCCAGGTGAAAGCTAGGTGGCAGGATAACAGTGAATAGTGTGGACGGCTTGTCTCCAAGAGCTTCAGCTTAGGCAGGCTTCCGAAGCTTCAGGAACTAGCATGTCGAGTGGTGGCGCTGCAAGCAAGGGGAATTCGCCACGCCTGGACTGAAGCAAATCTATAGGACGAAACGAATAGCAGCAACATGTCTCTGGTTCTACTGTCGTTTGTCCAACGAGAGAAGCTGCGGCAATACTATAGCATTCCTGCATGGACAGACGTACTGCAGC
Organism: Symbiodinium sp. CCMP2592; assembly: GCA_905221615.1. Taxonomy (NCBI): domain Eukaryota; class Dinophyceae; order Suessiales; family Symbiodiniaceae; genus Symbiodinium; species Symbiodinium sp. CCMP2592. The sequence continues at coordinate 306,844 of CAJNDT010005932.1, forward strand.
CAGCAATACCGATGTTAATCAGAGAGTCTACGGGCCTTGGACTCTCTACCAAAACCCTAGCCAGCTGCAAAACCTCAGGTCAGCAAACCCTTTCCAAATCCCTAACTTCAGCCCTATGTACCAACTCTAGACTCCAGACCAAGACTCCGTGTTGTGCAAGACCCTAGTCGTGTACTAGCCAGAAACCCCCCCCAATCCTGGTTGAAGCCCTCATCGATTCTAGATGCGAGACCTTTCCACGCCATGGAGAAACGAGTTGCTCCACACCCAAACCACTGCCCACCGAGGTTAAGCAATGGCGACCTGATGACCATGGAAGGCCCGGCCGGTTATGGATTCAGGGTTGATTCAGGGTTCAGGATGATGGGTTCAGCAGTTCAGGGTCTAAGTTTGGGGTTGGGAATCTCGAGTATAGATGGAGCTTTCTGTTTGGGAAGGCTTGGGATGGTATGACCTTTTGAACGTCGGATTGGGCCGGCGATCAGGTCTAGTGTTCAGAGCTCCAGGGTTTGTGGACTTTGGGGCTTCTTGCTTCGGACCTTTCTGCCTCAACCTTTCTTCCCGGAGTCATTCGCAATGTTGGGAGTCCCCAACCTTCAACTCAATGGCCCTTACCCGACACGAAGCTTCCCACCCTAAGCCTCATTAACCCCATTCCTGAATCAGCTCATCTTGTTCGTGTTTCGGGTTGCGGACTCGGGGTGTAGCTTCAGCCCGGCACTGTATTGCCCTCGAGACCCTGCACCCTAAAGCCTATGCGACCCCACATCCAATTCTCTACAGCCCGAGGCCCTAGGCCCATTCAACACCACGGAGCACTAAATGCCTGATTCCCTAGACCCTGAAGCCCTAGCGCTCAACAGGCATGACGCAGAAGCACTTCCAGCACCGGGTGCCCAAAGAGCGCTGTGAAGGGCCGAGGATAAATCTCACGTGGTGCCTGGCCTCGAAATACTTAGCTTTCAGGGTCTGAGGATTGGGTGTTCAGATTCGGGTGATTAAGCTGTAGGACCCTAGGCAGGATTTGACCCGGCTTTTTTGATGTGATGCTCTTTGAGATATTGTCTCAAGGCTGAGGGCTGTGGGTTCATGTGCTTAAGCTGGGTTGAAAGTTTGGGGTTTTGTTTTTCCAGTTTGGTGTCGACGGTCTGGAGTCTGGGATGTATGGCCGGTTTAGTCAGGGAGGGTTCCCAAGCCCTTGTTTGGAGATATGCCTGGTTCGAGTCTGAGAAGGTTAGTCGTGATGTCACCAGCTGTTTGAATGGGTTGAGGCTTTGGAAGGCTTCACAGACATTGGCAGAAGGCTTTTTACAGGCGGATGGCAGGGTTCGGCACCTTTCGGATCCAGAATGTGCCTCTATGTCCTCCGGAGCTGGAGCTGTGCTTGGCCTATTGTTCGGCAGTATTTAAGGGGTGAATCCTCAGCGCTAGACCGCTAGACTATGTTCTTCAAGTCTCGTCTCACTCAGACTGACGGATCTTCCAGTTTGAGTTCTTCCCTGAGGCATGCCTCCGAAGCAGCAGAACTAAGCCCAACACCCGTGAACTCCTAAGCCCACCAACCAACACCCTAGGAGATGGGTCCGCAAGCATCACCCCAAGTGTCCACTTGCTCGCAATCGGCGATAGGCCGGGGCGGGCCGGGGGGGGGATCAATCGGGGGGGGGGGCAGCCTTGGCCCGAAGCCCAAAACACCAGGCTCCACGGCAAAAAGACTCTGAAGCCCAAACAGTAACCCCAGGCACCTTGGTTTGAGGTGCACGATTTGTTTTAAAGGGTATGTCAGTTTCTGGTTTCAGAAAAGTGCATGCGTCTTTGGAAATTGGTGGTCTGGAACATGATTGAGGATTGCTGGCATGGGGCACGGGCAATGTGAATCTATGTACCGTTCATTCTCTTCGCTTCCTGGATAGAATGTTCACGCAAAGGACCACTGGAAACTATGTATTTACGTACAGTAGACGCCGGCTTTAAAAGACGAAAAGTGCTATTCGAATGAATCCTATAGCCAGAACAACCTTGAGGCCAAAACCCCTTTATTCCTAAATCCTATGGATATTGAATCCCCGAGCCGGTTGGACAGCCACACTCCTGGACGTGTGATTTTCAGAGTCCGCACAATCAAATAAACCCAGCACCTCACCCAAACACATTCTCCTAAGCCTGGAAGTGAAGAGGGGTTCAGGTTCTAAGAGCTAACCAGTAGATCATATGCGTAGGAAGACATGCCGTGATCTCTAAAAAAGGCACTTAGATGATTTTGGACGTCTGAACGAAGCCGCCTTCTGGAGGTGGCCAGGGCTCCTACGTGGCGGTGTGATGAGTTCCTGTCAGGCTACACTTCGGATACATACTGTTCTACAACCCCCAGTCCTGAGACCTACAACTCCAGTTGTCCTTGCTTGGAGTACCCTTACCGAGATCAGCATTGACGGGATCTCGTGCGACGAACTTGCCGATGTGCGGCGAGAGCTTGTTTAGATAAAAACATCGGCTGTCGCAGAGTTCGGGCCTCACAGAAGCAACCCGTAACTCCAAGTTAAAGATCCCGAACGCCTAAATTTCAAGCTCTAAGAGACCAGCTCAGAAAAAGCTTGTTCTACCCGGAAATTGAAGCTGCTAAACCTCGACCCCGGGCTGTTTCAAGCAGCTCGCGGGCGCCATAAACACGAAGCCCTGCGAATCCGAAGTTGAATCCTGAATACCAAAGGCATCAAGTCCAGACGTAAAGAGCCCTTACTCTGAAAGACATCCGTCTAGGAGGAGGGTTCCCGCTTCAGAGATGCGAGTGGAACAGTTCGGGGCGTCTAGGCTTCATCCTAGGGTATGGGTCCTTTGGGGTTGCTAGGATTTGAGATTCGCTGTTCGTGCTCAGTTTTGGGGTTTCGGATTTCAATCTGCCAGCTTCGGAGCTACTCATATGGCATCACGTCTTGGTAACGATGAGTTCGGGGCTTGTGTGTGTGTGTGTGTTGGCGAACCAAGGTGCCTACACGATTTCAACAGGGTTTTTGGGGCATGTGAAACTGCAGCTAGCTACAGTACTGGTTGTGAGGGATGGCACATCCCGAGTTCGAAGCAAAGCAGGGTAGCCGTAGCCGTGTTTGGGCTCCAGGGTTTGCGGCTTGAGAGCCAGTGTGTACTGCGATCCCTTAACCGAGGGTTTGTGGTTGAGGCATAGTATAGAGCTGTCTTGTTGCGGTCGAGACTGTCGTGATTTGAGAAGCATCCCTTTGTTTAATCCCTTGTTGAGAGTTGCACTGAGCAGGGTTTGGGGTTGTGGGTGCAGGGTTTACACTTGAGGGATATATTCAAGGTGTCGTAAGGGTTTCGTCCCGGAGAAGTTGCGGGAACCCTCCTGTTCAACTCTTTGAGACGTGGGTTCAAGTGCGCGCTCGGCACTGCTTCCGAGACTCTATGCATGTTGACAGTCCTGAGCTCCGAACCGTCAAGCCATATAATGAAGCCTGACTCCAAAAGCCTAAAGAGCCATCGCCCCAAAACCTCAACGTCCCGTCACCGCCACCCCGCAACCCTAAAATGTTAGAACTCTACACCGTAAAGGCCTAAACCCTTGCGCCGGAACCCCGAAGACAGAAAGCCGGACTCCCTGCAACCAACAGCCCTCAATAAATCACACAAACCCTAAACTGAGAGCCCATCTCTGCTGGGACGTCGACATAGACCCAAACCTGTACCACATGTCCTTAGCCACAAAGCATCACTGCCGAAGCACGCAGCGCCTTCCGACGTAGCAGATCGTGCTCGGCCCGTTTCGTCGGAAAACTGTGGTGCGAGCATGCATCAGTCAAGTGTTGGCATTTAACACGGCGATTCCAGTTGACGATCCTCTACAGGTCGAAATCATTAGCAGTATCGAAAAGGGGTCCACAGCGTAGAACCGCCCCATGTGGGGTTTGGGCTGCTTCATCTTGACCCTTGAAGGGTTTCAGTCTTGGGATTTGTTTGATTTCTCGTACATGAATTGTTTAGGGCTCATCGGCTATCTGCAGGCCAAGCCCGGACGGATCCATGGCTAGAGCAGTTAGACTGTAGGATGTCAGCCTGAAGCGAGAACACCTGAATCCCAGGAAACAGGGAGTTGGAGTAACAGTAGCCCGAATTACCTCCTAATGAAATTCCACGGATCCTTGCAGGCATTCGTCACTTCTAAGCTAGATCCGGAAACTCCTTGAAAGCCATAAACGTTTGCGCTTCAACGGGTACAGCTGGTCTAGAGTCTAGTGCAATGCTTAGGGCTTTGTTTAGGGGTACATGCTGGCAGCAAAGCACACAGCGTCATGTTGGGGGCTCAGATCTATGTTTAGGGTTGCCTCTTATCTCGCCAAGTTCTCGCAAACACATCGCAGGCTTCAAGCTTGACGGAGAATCGAGGATTGAGAGTTTAGAGGTTCCATTGCTGAGTCTTAGCCCTAAGCCCGGTCCTAAACACATTTAAGCCCTGCAAGCCCTAAACCCTGAATCAGAAAGCTGAGAGGGTCAAATGTCAAACGCCCCATGCACCGCCCCTCAGCACTGACCTGGGAGCCTAATGCTGGTGAATGGTTTGGGGCCTTTAGGTGTTTGGGTCTTAGGGCCGAGGATTCGATTCTTCCGAGCTTAGCCGAGCCATGGCCCTACCCTGGCTGTGCACCTGGCTGCTCCCCTTCCTGCTGGCAACAGCACCAGGGCTCCGCGCCTGTTAAATGCGTAAGGCCTCCTACGGGTTTGATTGCAGGCTTTGTGGTTAAAAAGGCTTTCGGGTCAGGGTATGGTTCATGGCCTCAGGCCTTCGGGTTCCGAGCTTCGACAAAGAGCAAGGATCTTAACAGGCTGCGGAGTCGAGCTTCATCCTTAATTACACACATCGCCGCCTCACTACGAAGGTTTAGGACTCAGGCCGTCGGACCGCGACATTTTGGGGTACTCTAGTAGCGTTGACGCTTTGTTTCCCATGCTGTAATCCGGCCAAGAACCTAAGATCACCCGGTAGTGTGCAATTCGAAGCCATGCGAAAATCCCGAACCTCAAGCCCGAAATTACTCAACCCAAGACGTTCTGCTGTTTTTGTTTTTGCTACTGACTTAAGTCCGGTTAGTGTACACCCAGCCGCCAGACCGTAAACCTTAAACTCTAAATCCTAAGCCTTTCCAATCTCGCGTTTCGTCTTCCAGGACAGCTGCCGATGTGGAGGATGCCCCAGAGGCCAAGTTGGGGTTATGTGGTCCTTATGGGTTGCGGATTCTGTTGAGTTGGGGGTTTGGGCTCCGGTGTTGGCTTTCTTGTGGGTTTGCGTTGAGTTTCTATTGGGTTCCTCTTGGGTTCTCTGGACACCTGGCATGGGGCATATTTTGATACAAGGGCTTGGAGTGGAGTGGTCAAGGTATTCTACCCGAAAACCTCCAACCACCTGCAAACCCCAGTCTTGAAATATACCCAAATCATGAAGGCTAGCCGCTGCGCGCTAGCGGAGTTGCCTGCCCAAATTGTTTGCTTCCAGCAGCGGTCTAAGGGGGGGGGCAATCGGAGCTCTCTGAGTGTTCGCAATTCAAGCGAGAAGCGAGGAGCCAATGATGCTGATGATTCTCGGTGTTTCGAGAGAGCCACAGAGGGGGCTTGTCAGGCTGCAGGGGTGCATCCCGGACATGTGCTCAATGCTGCGGCACGCTCTGGCTGAAGCAATGAACCCGTGACAGCAGCCAGCACGAGAGTTGCTCGCATCGTGGTTCCTCTAGTTCCGGCTTTGTGGCAACAGTGCAGTGCATCTTGCAGAAGCCATGATTGTCTTGCGATTCAACTCACCTTCGAACGGCCAGATGCCTCAACAAATTCGCCCAACATGCAGTTCATGAGTTTGTTGGTTCTTTGCCGGTGATTTCCCAACAAGTTGTTGCTGTACGTGCACTCAGATCCCAGCAGAGCGAGCAAGTCGTATCTGCGTTTTTGCTCCCTGCTGGCCACTCTCTGTGCATGAGCATGACATTCAGAGGTCGTTTGGTGCCGCTGCAGTAGCTGTCCTCCCCTTCCCCCACCCCCAAATCCGGAGTCACACTAGGTAAGCAAGGATTCTGACTTCGCAGGCCCGTGAAGCCACATAACGTTTCTGAACCTTGTCCTGCACACAACAGCATTTAAAGGCTTGCCGTTCCTGGGTATAGAAGATGCTTCTCGCAGCCCCACCGTGAAAAAGCTTCTTGTCCTGCAGTGTATGCCTGGCGCTCCAACGCAAACCCTAGACCGAAGTCCGAAAAGCTCTATAAGCGTGAGTCCCAATGCAAGTCCCCAGACCCAGAGTTCCGAACACGGCCAATCCTCAACCTCAAAGTTCAGACCCCAGGGAGGACCTGAACGACAGAACATTTAACAACAGTCTTTTTGGAACCCTTATGATGGTAGGATACCTGTTTTTTTTTTTTTTTTGGGGGGGGTCTGTTGCGTCGAACCTTAAAGGGGGGTCTGGGAACCCGAGCGCGTAAACTCTCCGGAGGCCTGCGCCGGGGCCGAAAGCCCAGAGCTTTCCTTGCGGCAGCTCAGGGCGAGGCCCGGCAGCGGGTTCTGTTGATCCAAAAGGTAGTTCGGGCTTTACGCAAAGAAGGCTGTGGGAGTTGTTCTTGTGTTGGGTTCGTTTGTAAGTTTGCGAGTCTTGGAGTTTTGCGATCTCATGTTTCATGATGTTGTGTAAATGATCTGGTGGCAACATGTTGGTGTTCAGGATTTAGGTTCTTGCGGTTCGGCGGGTTTGTTAGGGCTTGAGGCTTGCCTTGCTGGGTTTTGTTGAAGGCAGTTTAAGGTTTCTATACAGGGTTGCAGCTTTGGGCGTGTGGCCCAGGATGTGTTTCTTGTCTATGGAACCTGCCTCTGGGCTTAGTTGTTTGTGGACAAGCTTCCTTCTGCGAGTTTTTTTTGGTTGCTTCGTGCGTGGCCGTGGGCTTTAGCGGGGTCAAGGAGGGTGGCTTCGAATTAAATCGTTATGCAGGTGCCTGTGAGTTGGGGCATAAGGCTTGTTCAGAGGGCGGGATTCGTCTGGGAGTTGCGCTTGCACGGTTTGGCTCTCGGGGCTTTGGCTTCAGCAGCTCAGAGTGGTGGGTTAAGGCGGTTGAGCTTCGGAGTTCACGATTTGCGAAAGTCTGAACTTGAGAGTGGAGTGAACCTTAAGATGCTTCACCCTCAGCCAGAAACGATACACCGGATACCCTTCAGCTCAAATCCGAAACCCTACATGCCAAATTGCAGCTTCGGTTTTGGGGAACGTGGTTGCATCCTCCCTGGCATGCGGATTCGTCTGCTCTCATGATCGCTGCGCAGGTCTGCACACTCCACAGTTGAGATTCCAAGAAAAAGCAGCCTCGGAGGGTCTGCCATGCGGTGTCGCTACGCCTGCCAAAGCAAGCTTGCCAAGACCGTCTGCCGAGAAGGCGAAGGAGCTGGTGAGCACCTGACCAAACGTTTCATGAGATCCCCCTGGTCTGCTGTGGTTCGGTGCGCTACTAGCCGAGAAGAGATCAGGTGTTGGGGCTTAAGTTGGTTTTGCTGGGGCTCCGGGCTGTGAGCTTGGGCATTGCGGGCATCGGTGCTGAAGTTGTCCTCACCGACTAAACCTGAAAGCTTACAGGTTAATCTCGAGACAGTAAGTCTTGAAGAGTAAACTCGAAGTCGTGACGCAGCAACCAGCACCTCAGAGATCGAATCTAGGGCTTGCCGGAACCCACGTCCCAACTGAATCACATAGCAAACGCCGAACAGCTTCCGAAGTGCATAGCGAGAGTTTGCGGCGTAGGTTCTCCATGCAGAGAACCTTCCTCAAGATCAGCAACTTAAATTCAAACCGAGGGCCAAAGTAGCGGTCTGTAACACCTCAGCGATTGTGTGGCAGGCGACTGAACGGCACGGAGTCTGCCTCTGTGGATGGCTTCTTCAAGGACAGCACTAAGAAGGCCTAGGGTCTCATGCGCAGGAGTAATTTAGGCTTGTGGTAGTCGTGGTTGTGCCGTAAAGCTCGAGAAACCCGTGGTGCATCAAGATCCTCGAAGTCCCCATAAGATTGTCAGGGGTAGCTTCTCGGTCTGGACAATCCTCAACTCTGAAACTCTAAACCGGAGGACCTGAGCCCAGATGCTTGCATGAATCAGTCTGCGAGTTTTGTTTGAATAGGTGTTTCCTGTAGGATACAGTCAGAAACTTCAAGATCAGTTCACAATCATAAGAACATCAAGCGGGAGGAGAAGCTGAAATTTTAACAAATCCTACGAGTCATTAGCTGCATAAAAGAACCGCATGCCATGTCCCTCCATCCTATCACCAGAGCCGTTCTGAAACCTATGCCGACGAAAGCCGGGGGACTTTACAGCCCAGACTGCGAGGGTTGGGATGCGACACCCCTGGACAACACCAGCTCAAACCTGCAGTGATACGACCTGATCTGACAAACCCTTAACCCTTTACCCTAAACTCCCTATACCTTCCTTCACACTCACGAATGACCCCCTGCCTGAAAACCAAAGCCGAAACTCTGAAGGGATTCTGTTGCCTTTTCAACTTGTCAGTGCTAAGCAGGACGGCATGCGCTGCGCCAGCATCACGGCCCCGGACGCTGGCCTCAAGAGCATCATGCGCCAAAGCACAAACTCAGGCCTTCACACCTCAACCCTATACAAGTCCAAAACCTGTGACTTTTCCAAGCACCTAGTGACCGCGAAGCTGTGCATCCTATATTCACAGCTCACACACACACAGACCCACCTAATGTGTGCATATATATATATATATATGTATATCTATATATGTATATATCTGCACAAATATGTAGATGTATACACATATGTTTCATCTATCTATTTGCGAGGTTCCCCATACTACCGTGCGGCATGTCGTTTCAATCTCAGACAGCACAAGTCGAAGCCCGGCAGCTTCCTCAAATCCTTTTGTGATTTGACTTTTCGAAACCCAACGTCTGACAGTCTCCTGCGGTGTAAAAAGTTTGAGGATTAAAGGGGTCGCGTGTTTAGGGTTTGGAGCTTGGGGTGTTGGGCTTCAGCGTTGTGGTGTATGTGCTTGGGCATTTTTTCAAATACTGCCTGCCTGAAATGGTATGCCTTGGATAATTCTGTGGTTTGGACAGGTTTGTTGACAATGCTTCTCATTGATCACTCGTTTACGTATCTGATTTTGCATGTATGTATATATGCATATACATAGATAGATATCAACCTGTTCATATACAGGTTGGCCCTATACAAAGCAGACATTTCTTTGGCTGGATTCCCATCTGCTTCTTGCAAGATCGGGGGTTTGGCAAGGCCCAACAGTCAAGTTCAGTTTTGGTTGGGTTGCAATCAATAGTCGGAGTACTTCGGAACAAGGCCGTAGGCCAACTCGTAATCAGTGGATGCTTTCAATAACCATTAGCTGGTCCCAGATCCGGGATTTTGGGTTGTAAGTTTTCTCCCTTGTGTGGGGTTTACGTTTACTCACTCCACAGAAGCCTGAATCCCGAACCCACAGGAAGATTTTCCTCGTGACGGGGATAGTGCATGAAGCTGATACTTGACAAGAGAATGTATACCTCGCGATTTTTGCCAATACGGTCGCATGCAGGAATTTTTGAGAGGCACAACTCGCCAGATCCAGAGCCTGGCACCAGCGATCTGCACGATTAATCAGGATCTCGCGAAACCCACTTCAACCCAATGTTGCCTGACGAGTTGAGAGTCTACGTTTTCAGAATCAACAGGGTGGAGCAATTCTGCATCAACAGCGAAGCACTGAAATGGGTCAGGCACCAACCATTCTCAACATCAGCTCAGGAGTCTTGAGTGCGTAGTCAACAGTTTCTACTACGCTGAATTTACATCTAACTTGTCGAACCCCAAGATTATATATAGGTTTCAGTCAAAGGTCTTTCGTCGGCGAGTGATTGACCCCTTTCTCTGCCACATCCCAGGAGAACGAACTTTGCCGGGAGTCAGTGGAATGGGTGACACGGCCCATTAACTACAACTAAACGTGGGCTGCAGACTTTGTGGGTTTTCTCTTGCATGTTCGTGCATTGGTTGCCAACATATTGTGAGGATACTGCAGAGGTCTAGTTATTTCCATGTTCCATTCCACAAGAGACTTTTGATGAGGTTCCAGAGGCAAGGGACCTCCATAGCCATCTCAAGCCCTGAGCTCGAAGCCCCGAGCCCTTGACCTAACCGAACCCAAAGCGGACTTCCCAGGCCGGACAAACCCCGCAGTTACCCTAATGCCACAAGTCTCAGGCATTCGAGGTGGGCCTGAAAAAGCACCCAGGTGGACCATTGAAGCTGTCAGTCACACAGGGTTTGGGATTTTCCAAGATGGTATCGCGTCTTGAGCTCGCCTTGGGGTCTTCAGCTTAAAGCCAACGAAGTGGGATCTCAGGAAGTTCTGTGAGAGCGTCTGGAGGTGCGCCCACAGCTTTCGGAACTGTAGACTGTCTGGAGAAAGCTGATGGAGCAAACCGTCGAACACACGGGTGTTGCGACACGTTGTAAGTCTTTCGAGCCCTCACGGCAATGGAGCTTTAGACCCACCCCCAGCTTGAAGTAAGCATGCTTGTTGTGATGTTCCATTTGTTCCTAGCTTAGGTGAGCTGGTTGTTCTGCTTTGACTGTTCCGTTTATTTGAGGCTGAGGCCTCAAGCCTTATCAGGCTTGAAGGGTTTTCAGAGGCTTTAGGTTCATGGGTCATAAACGAGGGTTGAGGTTAGCCACGGCGTGAGTTCTATCAGTGTCGGCACAGATATGCACAGCCGGTTAGCATCATTCTAGCAAGACTCAGATCGGTGACTCACACCCGAGACCCTCAGCGCATTTCCACTCTGTGGGGCAGATTGGTACTTTGTGCCGCTGGGAACAACGAGCCATGTGCCCTTGCACATGGCATCGCTTGATGACATGCAGCCCCCTGGATCGCACCTTGCACTCCTGCGCGAATAACGTTGTGTTGTCATGTTTTACGAGTCGAGGGGTTGGTTACGTCTACGTCTAACTTTAATCGCCATTGTTGCTATGCCTGTCACGGCAGCAGTTCTGTCATGAGTAACATCCGTCCCGCAGGCCTGCATTGAACTCCCGGGATAGCAAGTGCCTGCTGCTTGCTAGGCGACTTTTCTTTTGTGGCCGTGCCGGCGACACAGCGACCAGGCGGGCCGGTTGTGGCTGTTAGGGATGTGGAAGACGGGTTCGCCTCCAAGAAAGCCGAGCGTTTACTGGGGAATGGTGCAGGTCGACCTGGCTGGTCTTAGCTACCCGGTAACTTGCAGCTGGGAGGATCCCGGCAAATGCCTATGTTTGAAACCAAGCTCCCAAACCCTGGATCGGGTCTTTTCAGGGCCAATTTTGGGGCTCTTACATCCCTTTGGTTCTGGCAATGGTTTCGCGAAGCGAGCCTCCGCGATGGTGCGCGGACTATCGCGTGGATTCCGGAGTATGGGAGGTTTGAACAAGTGGCCCGCCGATCCTCTTCGTTCAGCGCGCGACGCTGCACATCAAGAGGCGCTTGGGCATTCGCGCAGAAACCAAAGCTCGCGCAGCCACCGACATGCTGCCAGACATGTTTGGCATGATGAGTCTTGGGCTTCATGTCTATGGGGAGGTGGCTTGTGCAATTCGACTGCCACGGGTAGATGGAACACGGTCAGACCTCGAGCCCAGAATTTTCCTGCCCGAACTTGATTGCGCAGCAATCCACAGACCGTAGACCCCGTAGATCCCAAACTGTTGGGTTTTTGTTTCACCTTCGAAACTTTTCCTAGGGATTTCGGGAACTTTGCACTTAGCTAGGTCCAGCTCGGTCGGCGCACTGCGAAAAACTTTGGGTTAATTTAAGGTTAAAGGGACAGGATTTCGGGTTGAGGCCCTAAGATTCAGCTTCACTGCTTGTAGGGCCCCTTTCAGCTATGATCCTCTTCAACACCACATGGGTGTAAGTACCCTTCTTTTAGTAGCAGCTAGCAGGCTTTGACGAGGTCCGCTCGTCTGTTTGTAGATCTCGCATGCCTTGTATCGAAATGCCGAAGTCCTCGATTCTAGATCGAGCAGCAGTTCCTCCAGGTGCGGGCTTCCTCCATGCCACTGTTCTACGCCCCCGTGCGATCGCTGCGGAGGGGCGCCGCCTCCGCCACAACTGGCACCAGGGCCACCCATATTGGATGAGTGCTACAGAGAGTCCAGCGAACGTTTAGGTGTAGGTACACGGCTTCGCAAGTGGAGTCATGGCAGAATCCTCTGGGGCACCCGGTGATGAACTCCAGAAGTGTATGTGTGTTTCAATGAGGGAGAAGGGCGCATGTGTTTTGAGCGCACGAGCACCGGGGTTGTACACTGGCTACTTCGCAAGGTGGGGTTTGTGCAGACCGGGGCCTTAACATACCCCAAAGTGCCGTTGCGAAGCTGCTGGCAGTGTGTCAGTACTAAGGCCAGGGGCCCAATGTAGATCGTTTCAAGATGAGGACCCTTTGAAGAGGAGATCTCCAACTCAGAGAGGCTCCATGTCTTCCCAGAAGCTTGAAACGTAAGGGCAGGGATGAGGGATGATGGGGGGAGCCGGTGTTGACTAAGGCGAAGCCTTTCACGCGCATCAAGCGCTTCAACGTCGCAGGCAGTGACCTCGGCCCAAGCCCAGATCGTTGAAACCCTAGAAGTACCCGAAGCCCTCCGAATCTGTGTCAGAAAGCTTTACTGCCGGGTTTTTGGGACCTGCGAGAAGCCCAAAGCTCTCTGCATCCCTGAAGCTTAACGCGTTGTAGTCCTGCCTCGGTTTCACGCGTCGGATTGGGGATTCGGGCTCCGGGTCTACCAGCAGTGATGACTGGGTGCGTTTCAGGCTCGGGGGGCTTCTTGAGGCTGCCAGGTTATGGAGACTGACTGAAGCTATGCCAACAAAGCTAAGCCAGCCCCCAGCTCCTGCTGAACACTTAAACTCTTAAACCATCTGAAACCTTAACCCGTAAATCCGAAACCCCTGAAGCCTAACAACCCCTCAAGCTCACAGCCTCGGATTCCGGGTGGTCGCCTCCAGGAGATCCAAAGAACGAATTTGATGTCGTGCAGTCGGCGCCTCAATGTGAGAGAAATCCTAGATTAATTCTATCGCTACGCGGCCCGCCTTGGCTGGCGGCTCCAGTAGTGCCAGCAGCGGCGCACCGCAAGCAGCAGCAGCAGGCACAGAAGGAGCACAAAAAATGAGAACAGGGCTGGAAGTGGAAAGGAGAACCGAAGGAGAAGAGCAATGGAAAAAACACGCGAGCGAAAGCAGCGGGGAGATGGAAAAGGCAGGAAGATGGAAAAGTGGCGGGGGAAGATGGAAAAGTGGTAAACTGGTAAAAGATGGACAAAGAAAAGAAGCAAGTGGGGCAGAAGGAAGTGGAGCAAGGGGAAGGAGGGAGCCTGGGGCAGGAAAGCAGCGGGAAGGTGGAAAAAGGAGAAAAGGGGGGCTGGGGGGTGGCGGGAACAGGGCAAGGAGCAGCGGGAAGATGGAAAAGGCGGGAAGATGGAAAAGTAGTGGGGGAAGAAGGAAAGGGGGAAAAAATGAACAAAGAAAAGAAGGAAGTGGGGCAGAAGGAAAAGGAGGAAAGAGAAGGATGGAGCTTGGGACCGGAAAGCAGCGGACAGGTGGAAAAAGAAGAAAAAGCCAAGAACGTGGAAGAGGAAGAAGGAACGCTTGGAAGAAGAAAGGACAGGGTAGAACGAAAAACAAGTCAAGAGAAGTGGGGCGGGAAGTAAGCAATCGCGAGCGAAGGACAGGAAGGAAAGGTGGGAGATGGGCAGCAGCGGGAAAATAGAAGTAACAAAAGATGGAAAAAAAGGAAGTGGGAAGGGACGGCGGGGGTTGGGGGGGTCAAATTGAGGGGAGGAGAGGGGGGAAGGTGGGAAATTGTGACGGAAGCCGGGCAAGGGGGTCGAAAACAGGCGCGAAAAGCGGGTGGAAGTTTGTGTCTGGGCTGCAGGGAGAAGGATTAGGTAGAGGGTTGGTGAGTATTAACCATCAAGACACCAGAGGCCTTTGGCCTCGGCGGATTCCAAACACAGCCTTCGACTCCCGGAAGAGTCCTGAAACACTGCAAGGCAATGCCCTGAGTCCTGAGTCTTGGGCAAAAAGCCTAACACCTTCTGCCTCTTGAAGCAGGCTCTAGTATCGAAGCCTTACTATATAGGGTTTGGCGGGGATGTTGCGTACTATTGTATGAACATGTATGGACTGTACGGGGCCCGTAGTATGTGCAAGTATACAGGCCTCTATAGGGGGGGAGGTCAGGATTTTGGGCGGCTTGCAGTTCAGGGTGTTCGGCTTGAGAGCCCCGGTCGCTGGGGCCGCACTTTAGGGATGGGTTTTCGGGTCATGGGCCCGATTCGTTTCAGGCTTCTGCTGCCATCAGGTTGCTTGCAGATGGTAACTAGTATAGTGAGCTTTCATGGAAACCTACAAACTTCTGATAACTCCTGTCTCTCTGAAAGACCAAACCCGAAAATGCCGTGCCCAGGATCCCGGACCAGAACATGACGCACTCTTGCTCCAATTACGTGTCGCGGCATGAATTTGAGCCGAGGATTCAACTCGGCGTAGCTACAGAAAGCTTAACTCAACTTGAAACCCTGCATCTGGGTATTGAGTCCAACGTCATGCTGAGCTTCAACATTGAAATGCGTTGGTGGCATAGGGCTCACTTGCCAATCATGTCCCTCAGACGCTTTTGAGGATTCGGTTAGACCCGAAAGCCTGAAACTTTTTATTCCCCAAGCCAACAAGACCCAGCCAGATAGTCCTGCTTGCGGGCTCGTGGATGGCTACCGACACGAAGAATCGAGTAAGCCTTTACGGCCATTTGTAATTTGTAATGCTTTTAGTCTACGACGCTTTTGAAGAACCTGCCTCCACATGGCCCTAACGCCACAGCCCGACCCAACAACAGTGGTATGATGATTGTCTATCATAATGCAGGCCTCGGAACTCGAAGTCGAAAGCTTGAAGCCCTCGCTCGTTTAGGGCTGGGACTTTAACAGGTGGTGTTTGCTAAACCAATGAAGTGGCACTTGGCTTGGGCTTGACCTGCGCAATGGGGTGCGAGGTTGATCCACAATTCACAATGCTGATATGTGTAGAACGGGGTTGGACGCAAAGGAGCAGAGCTATGTCAAGATAAACACGCGATCGGAAGACCATCGGCAGCAATCCTGCTCTTGGCAGCCATCAAATCCTTTTGGTTCCCGCCGCTCTCGCGCAGGTGGACGATGGGACCACAGTTTTCAGCGAAGATGGCAAGCTTGTCCTGAAAGTGTCCTCAGCCTGCGCCGATGGGCGCTGCCTCAATTCCGGTCGGGTTCTCAGGGCAACGTTGTGGTCAAGCTTTCTTTGCCATGGTACATCAAGTTCACCCGCGATTTGATCTTACGAGATCGTATCAGCAGCTTGAGGCTTTGGTCTTGGGTCTCGAGGGCTTCGATTTTGAATTTTGTATTCCCAAACCCGCGACCCTCTGACTCGGCCGGTGTGCAGTGTGGCTGAGGAAAAATAAAAAGGCACACATTCAGGGTCTATGGGTTCGTATTCGGGGTTGGTGTCGTTCGCATGGCAACGCTTGCATGTGTCCTTCATTTTGCATTCATGGCATCCGATGTAGTAGATGCCTGCGGCAAGAGAGCAGCCAGTGTTGTTATGTTTTCGACAGACATCTCAAGAAGCACTAACTGTCGATCCTCACAAATTGCAGAGCTTTAGGATCCTCGAGCCAGCAGGCTTCCACGGCGGTAGGGGAGCGGACAGTTGTCTCTTCTCAGTAAGACTCAACATCAGCTTGGCGGCCAGAGCTTACCATCCTTCCGTTCCTCCCAGAGAATGATGCGACTTCCCGCTCGCCTACACAAGTCCTGGTACCACTGCCTCTTGAGCTTCTTTCGGATCTACTTGACTTACTGGTTTGTCGAGCAACTTGACGTCCGCAGACCAACCAGACCGAAGCCTCAACAAGTTGTTCAGCCTTGAACCGAAGCCGGCGTTAGCCTTCAACTGCGAGCCTGCCAGTAACTGTCTGCGCAGCGAATGCCTTGGGACGTCGTCAGGTCGCGTCATGAGCAAAGATGCTTTCACCTATGGTAGCTTGGGCTGCAAACTGTCATCCTGGGACTATCAGTGGTGTTCGCAGTAAGATGAGTGGGAAGTAGTTGTAAGAAGAAGGTGAGAAGACGAGACGAGCATTGAACTCAAAGGTCGTGGAAATGGGGGGCTTGATGTTTCGGAGTCCGGAGACCACCTCTTCGCCCCAGAGCCCTGTAGACGAGGGTTAGAGAATCCAGAAGGTTATGATGCTTCAGGCCCGGTACGTTTTCGGATCCAGGCTGGTTCTGTTCGGGCTTGAACAGCTCAATTCTTAGTCTGGGGAAGGCTACAGGCTGCAAGGATGATTCAGGCCGCTGTATCTTCGACGCCTGGAAGCCATCGGAACACCCGATATGTGTATGCATATACATATCTATATTTCTTTATAACTTCATATATGTAAATGATGCACATGTGTACACACATGCATGTGCAAACACAGCACAAGTAAATTCACACTACCATAGCCCGAAGCAGACACCTTTACGCTGGCGCGCGGCCGATAGTTCACACTACGCCGAAGAGCAAGTCAGAGTCAGGGGTGCAATAACAAGGCCCGGCGCTGAAGCAGAAGCATTGGGTTGTAGTGGGTTCAGTAGGACAGTTGCCAGCCAAGTGACTTGTGTAAAGCTTCAACAGCTACCCTGCCGTTCAACGGAAGCCCCCTGAACCCCGAGTCCCAGCAGGCATCTTCACCTTCTCCGCCAAAGTTCCGAAATGCCACAGCGTGTGGCCTGCCTTGCGACTTGGCTGCTCTGCAGCGAAGGCGAACATATTTCCTGGTTCAAGCTTGAGTCAGAACTTGTGCTTTTGTTTCGAGGAGGAGGAGGGGGAGGAGCGAGGAGAATTTTTGGCAGCAGCCGCCAGAGAATTTCTTTTTCGAAGTCGACGTAGCAGTACCTGTCTTCTAGCTGGATACAGACACGCGCAAACCCTCAACATGCTGAGCAGAGGTTGACAGGTGTCAGGCTTCGAGCTTCGGATGAAAGGTTTCTCGTGCAGCTGTGGACACAAACCCAGTCGGCTTGAAATGCAGGATGCCGGGCTAGGCATGGCCTCGCCCCCCTACGCTCTAGGCCCTCCAAGCTCGAAGCAGAATTCGCAGATCGTGAGAAACCATAACTCCCCACATGTAAAGGCTAAAAGCGAGCATTGCAAGAGGAGGCATAGAGGAAACCGTGTGTTCCGTCTCTACCGAGGTGGCTGCTGCCCGGCAGCTCGAAAGGCAAGCTTTTCAGGGTTCAGGGCAGTTTAGGTTTGGGTTGGTGGGCATCGTATTGAGGGATTGGCAGGGCTGTCAGTTCTGCTTGTTGCGCAGCTTTCTCAAGGTTGCAGCAAGAAGGACTTGCACTTGACAGTCCGGGTACTCTATAATGACTTCAGATTTTTTGGGGTCAAGTTTTGGTGTTGCCGCGCTGGGGTGTTTCTGGATCGCTGCATGCAGAAAATCATGGTTTTCGAAGAGTTTGGCAGAGTGTCATTCTAGAAAAAACTTCGCCTGAAAAAGCGACAGCAACGGATGCGAAGGCTGATTGTTCACACAAGGGTACGAGGTCTCGCTCCACGAAGACGAACAGTTGTGGTCCAGGAGAAGCTTTGAGCAAAAGCCAACATACTGCTACTTGGCGATATACAAGAACATAGGTTCTACAAGTTTGCAAAACAGCAGTGTCCTAAACCCCAAGCAGCACTCTCATAAGCTGTCATTCCTCAGCAGCAATAACCCAGTGCAACGCTTTCATAGAACCGTATGACCATATTATCACTACTTTGATATACTCTCGCCGCCACGACCCTGCTTGTGTACAGAATTGAGCAAAGTCGCAAATTAATGCCGCGGCCTCAAGTTCACTTCCCAGCTCTGGAGTGCTCTAAACCTCAGGTGTTGTCAAGACTTCGGGGTCCCTTTCCATTTCCCTTTAAGGCGCCTATTTTATCGAAGTTTATCAAAGCTAAAACAGGGAAGAGAAAGCGCCAGGTGATGGCCGATATGGACCCTGGCCATGCAGCGGAGAGATCGATGTCCTGGTGCTTTGCTGCAGTGTGGGGGAAGTGTGATAGGAATTTGTCAAATGGTAAAGTTTTCGAGAGAGCGACCTGCTGCCTTCATTGTAAGATTGCAAGTTCGGCCGCCCCTATTTCTGTTTTGGGTCAAACAAGAGACGAAGGGTCGCATAAACCCTACAAAACCTGTGTACACAGCGATATATAGGGGGCGGACTTCAAGACAACTTGCCTAATTCCTTTCTACCCTCTCATGGCAGACCTTGAGTGAGATGGTTCGTAGCAGTCATGGCAGTACCCAACAAAAACAAGTAGAGCCCACAGCCACAACACAACTCTGAACATTAGACCCTATGCGAGCTCGAGGGTTGAAATTGCAGAAAGACTCTACAGCCCCAAATATACTGGGAGGCAACATGACAGTACGAGGCATGTCGAAACAAGTGTAAGCAGCCCAAGTGTTCGGCAATCTCAGCTCTCGGAGCAGTGTTGACCTTGTCGGCTTTGGGTTCCGAGGTTTCATGTAGGGGTCCCAACAAGTACAGGGCCTGAAGAAGAAGAGGTCTTTTGGATATGTTGTATTAATCTTTCGTACATTCACTGTAAGTGTGGGGCTTCGAGGTCAGAGTTTGGGATTTAGATCGTCTCCCCGCAACTACCCTCACAGGGATTATGGCTAATGGGAATCTGTTGAGGCATAGTTTCGAAGTTGCTGCTATACCGTTGAACTCTACGCTTCGATGCCCAAGCCCTGTAGCCCGCTCCAGTCTCTGGGGAGGGGAAGCCCAGATGTGGGCAGAAAAAGTTCAGAAGGCCCAATGGCGCTAAAACGAACCCTCAAGGTTGAACGTGCTTTCGATCCACACCAAGATCTAACACAGCAGGGTTTGTTGGGGACGAAGATTCCAAGGCCCAACTCCGACCGACGACGGGAATCTCTAGGTTAAGCGTCGCAGTTGCTACATGATTTCGCATGTTACTTTCTCCAAAGTCGAAGCAAAACGGAGCCTTGCCAGGAGACCGTGAATGGTGATCCCCACGGTGCCTTCAACTTGGTCGCTGGCTTACTTTTCAGGGGGGTACTTCCAGGGTTTGGTACGTTCAGTGCTTTAAATGAGATTCGTTGGCTCCAGAGGTGCCTCAGGGCTCCTGCGTTCGTGCTTGGGGCAGGACCGCAGGGTTACTGCCCCAGCCTGGACTCCAACTAGACCCTGGCTCGAGCTTTCGGCCTTGCATTGGTATAGCCGGTATACTATAATTGCTTGAACCGTTGTATGGTTGTTCATGGTCACATGTTCTGTGTATGTATTCAAACGAAATGAAAAACTCTGTGAAGGAGGAGAATGTGAAATTTGAGTATACAGATATGTACACACATGTATATATTCGACGGCTTCTTCGTGATTATATATATATATATGATTTCAGAAAGCTTCATGTTTAGATATTCTGAGATTTGCATGTGTACTCAGCCCGAAATGTGAAATGTGAAATGTGAATACGTCGATCTTTTGGTTGTGTATACATACGTACCCACGAGTACATAAGCAAACATAATCACATAACTGCATACATGATCGTAAATCGCCATATAGAGTTATATCAATCTGTTTGTAATGCGTAGTTGAAGTCTGTGCATACATATCTAGAACTACGATTGGTACTTCGCGTTTAGAAGTGAGTATATGTTGTTGATGATCTACATGTTCATGCGCGTGTACACGTCATTTGTGATATATTCATACAATTTCATACACATATATGGCTGCATAAAATATATACCATGACGTTTCATTACCATACCCCCCCACACACACACACACACCCACACAACCACACACTCACAGACACACACGCATACGTGCGCATGCACACACACAGATGTATATATATATATATATATATGTATATATATATACGTATATATATATATATATACATATATATATATATACATATATATAGATAGATCGACATATAGAAATGTGTAGGTATATGTACATGTATATGTACTAGTAGGGGTTCATGTAAATGTAAATGTTTATGTACACGTACATGTACACGTATATGTACATGCATATGTATATGTATATGTAATTGTCTGTCTGTCTGTATGTATGTATGTACATATGTATTTTCACATTCTTCTTCGGTTATTTCTGGCCCTGGTAGGCAGCACTGATGGGGCCGACGTCTTCATAGTCGGCGGAGATTTTGCTAGGAGAAGAGTACAACCTACAGCAGGTCGCAGGCTTCGGGAGCACCACCGGCAGCTGCTTCGACCCCTCCGCTGTGTCCTGCAACGCCTGCGCGCTCCTGGGCCGGAAGCTGGAAATGCAGGGTTAAGGTTGCTGGGGTTTCGAGTTGGGGGCTGAGGCTTCACCTCTGATTCTTGGGCTTGCGGCTGTGCAATTTGTGAGCCCTAACACCGGAAACTTTTCAGCCCAGACACTTTGAAGTCATGCACGCCCTAAAGCCTCCGACCAGAAGAGCCGTCGAAATCTGAGCAGTGTAATCCGAACACCGCTACGAGCACCGGCCTGAAGTTTGAAGCATGAGGATTCAAATTGAAATATACGACATCTAACTTGTGCAACATACCGTGATCTATCATGTGCGCTTTCTCTACTGCGGGTCTACAATGGTGAATATTGAGGATTTTTGCGGTGTGGCATTTCGGTACTTTTGGAGTAGGTCTTCGTGGTTCAAGCCAAAAGGCGAACATGTAGGGTTTGGGGTTTGGTGCAAGGAGCCGTGGTCTCTACAGACAAACTCCAGCAATCACTCCAAGCTGCGCCTGGTACCCCAGCGCAAAACATCGGTAAAATCATCAGCCGTTTCGAGGCCACCCCAGTACTGCACAAGCACAACTCTTGCGGATGCCGCAGCTTCTCATTACTTTGTGGAGGACAACCTGCATCAAGGCTACTGAAGCTATTTCTCACAGGGATACCCAGAAAGCCTAAACAGGGATGTTGTGGCTGTCGGGGGAGTTCGAGATTTTGGTGATTCGCTTCCATGCCTCGTTGCTTAGGCGGTGTATACCAACATCTGGCTTGGGCTTTTGGGCGCTTGCACTTCAGAGGGGTGGGGCTTGGCTTCCTTCATTGATGCTCAAAGCTTAATACGGTTTGGGTTTTGCCTGACACCGATACTACAGGCAAAACTGTTTTGATTGCAAAGGCACTCTGTCTCTTTTTTTTGGGGGAGGGGGGTGGGGTGGGGTCGTGCTGGATGCTTGTGAACTTGATGACTTTAAAGAGCATACTAGATTTCTAGATCACTAGAAGCGGTATTCAACCAATGATCATGGTTTGGAATGCTCCACCATATAGATCACAAGTTTCGGCGTTGTTTTTGATCCGAAGCGTTTTCAAGTGCCAGAGACTATTTCACACACCCGAAGGCAGCACATTTCACTGTGTTAGTGCACGAGGCTCCAGAATCCCGAAATCCGAAAAGCTAAACACCGCACTTCCACGATGGATTATAGGCGTGTGTGTACATACATGTATATAGGCTTTGCAAAGGGTCGAGGCATCTTTCACCTTTCGGGTGCAGGACGTAAACTGCGATGCCAATCAAAACTCATGGCGGGAACACCTCTTTGCAGCACGGCACAAATGGCACCTGAAGGTTGATGGAGGCTGATGGGTAGTCATAAGTAGGGTCAGACTTGTTATTGCAGTCCAGGTCTACCTATGAACCTCTACGCGAGACTGTAGGTTTGAGGGTTTATGTCCCACGAAGCCTGGCAAAGCCGCAAACCCTAAAAGGGCAATGTTTGAACCGTAACAAATCGTAAATGCAATTCCCGTTTAGTATGATTGTACCGAAGCACTGGCTGGATAGGCTTGTTGGCCGCACCCTCGCATATTCTTGCAGGGATGCTTTCCTGCATTTGTAGCTTTGAGGGGTTGAGATTTCTTTGTCCAGGTTTCCAAGAGGCTCAGGGTTCGGGCGTCTTGGGCTTCGGGATAGGAAAAGCTTGCACCCGTCTCGCGCTCCAGCGCGCAATCGGTTTGCGTCCGAACATCTTCAATGCTGGAACCTCCGAAACTCCAAATTTGATGTATCTCAAATCTTGCAGTTTCGTATTGAATCTAGATTGGAGGAAAGCATCCAGCCAGTAGGCCAGCGATCGCGGGGTATCCATTTTGCGGCGCAAGACATCACAAGACAAGGATTTTTTGGGATTCAGGGGTTCTTTCTTGTAACTGCAGGATTCCGTTTAAGGTTTCCGGTTCTGGGCTTGAGGAAGCTGCGCCACAGGGTGCAAGGCCGTTCGGATTTGTTTCGTGCTTCGCAAGGAGGAGTCTTGGTATTTTTTCAAGGGAATTGGCAACGGAGAACCAAAGGCCTTGCGGTTCCCCAAACCCCAACGCTTCAATCCCAGGAAACCCTGAAACATTTACCGTAGTTCTGTCCCAAACCGACCGCACTGGTCGCAGAAGCCGTCCCTGGGCTTCTGGGCCCTTCACTGGTAAGCCTGAAGATGATGCCGTACTGTTCCTGTGGAGCTCACATACCGCAGAGCTTTCTTCGTATTTTTGGGGGCTATTTGCATTCTGCTGAGCCGAACCCTAAACCCTATGCTGGAAAGGCTCCAGACTGAGGTCCTCTACTGGCAGCCGGAGGTTATTGCCGCGTTTCCCGGATTGAATGGAGGATCCTTTCGCTCCGTTCGGTCCTAAGGGTTGTGATGAGTAAGACAGGGTTTTGGGTCATACCATGTGATAAAACATGTCTCGGGGTGACAAGTTCATCATGCTAAACTACGAGGTGTTCAACTCTCCGAGGGTCTCAAGTCCAAAGTCTCAAAACTACACCTGTGTTGGGGTCGTGATGCCTATCCCAAGCCCCAGGCCTCCCACGCTAGACCTGGGCCACAAGCAGGTTTGTAGATCCGGAGCTGACCTACGATGCGAGTGGGCACCTCACCGGGATTCAGGCCCAGGGGCCTGAGATCGAATAGAATTCTGAACAGTTGGACCCAGATTTTGAAAGGCTTTGTCTTGTGTTCTGGTTTTTACATACGAACACTGCGAACATATACGTTAGGGAGCCCCGAGCGAATATACAATGCTGTCGATTGTTCAGGCTTGTCTATTACAGCTGCTTCGTGCGAAGAAACCTAAAACGCTCCAGCCTAAACCTTCACCTGAAGCGCAAAAGCCAGAACCTGTAATGAGCCAGTCGTTTCAAGACTTTGGGGCTTGCAGGACGTGGGGAGTCAAAGGTGCTTGAAGTCTTCAGGATCCGTTCCTGCAACTCGCGAGCATTGCCAGGACAAGAGCAATTTTCACCTTGGAGCTGAAGAGCATTTGTAGCCATGAAGCCAGGAAACACGAGCCATCCGCTTTCAGGGCCTTAGCACACCGTTCCCGGCAAGGTAGTGTCTCTAAACATTTCTTGAAGTCTTTGGGATGGGGTGTAGGAGACGAGGGTCTGGACTGAGTTTGCGGCTAAGGGGTTTCGGACCCTGAAACTGCTAGACCATGCAGGACAGTCCACAACCTGGAGCCCGAACCCCCGGATGACTTCCGAATTTCAGCACATCCTCCTTGATGCAGGCCAAGAAGCATTCGAACGGCCAAGCATCCTACAAAACCTATCATCGTGGCTTGGTTGCGTCTGCCTTCGGGATTTCAGGACTTCGTCGTCCCCTAAGCCCCTATTAAACCCAGGTAGGAGTCGGGGGCCAGGGGCCCTGGGTCACATCTCTGTTGAGTCTTGTTCGGGTTCCCATCCCCGGCCACCTTGACAACCCAAACTATAGATTGCCTTATGTCTCCTTATCTAGTTTTGGTTAGACTTCAACACCCCCCAAGCCAAAGCAGCAGGTAAGAACCCCGTCGCTTGATAGCTCACCGCCGAGGCTTGCAATTTGGTGCCCGGGATGACTGAACCTCAAACCGAAGCGTTGGCGCATGAGTTTAGGCAGCAGGGTGACGAGATAGCTTCGTCTCAGCGAGCTTCCCACAGGGTGTTAGACTGCAGGGAGAAGGGTCTACAGATAGGTCTCTAAGTAGACTCTACGTCCAGAATCATGTCTTCTTGGGTCCCGGAAATGTTCTTAGCCATGAGTGTCACCACAACGAGCAATGCCAGGTAGCACGACGCCGACATGGTCCGCAGTGCAGGCCTTGCAGGGTGGGTCCGACACCCCAGCCAAGTTCCACAAAACTCCTAAAGCCGAGAATCCGATATACGCACCCCAGGCAACATGAACCTACTCCTAGATGGTAGCAGCCGAAGAGGACTACATGGGGAAGTGTTTCCCCGGCCGTCATTCTGCGGATGCGCCGTTTGACATTCCAATGCCGCTCGGCCCGTTCGTAAGGTCTCCGGAAATATGCCTACCGTTTTTGGAGCACTGAAAGCCTAGCAGTTTCTAGCAGGTTTGATTCCAAGAGCTTCGGGGGGAAGTCAGATTTTCGACTGATTCTTCGGGCCTTGTGGGTTCTGCATGTCGAGGTTTGCAGCTCTCAGGGGCCTTATACGCTTTACGTTGATCCGTTCAGTGTAACCGCGATCGAAAGCCCAGATACCCCTCAGACATTCAACTTCCAGACCCTCGCAAACTCCTGTCTGACCTGTTTTCAGGCAAGGGATCTGCGTGCGGAAACCATGAGCTTCTGAAGCATAAGACCCCAAGCCCGCAAATCTGTACCAAAACGACTTCCGAGGCTCCTACATTCCAAAGCTCCTGTATTCCGTAGATCCTGATTTGTGAAAGGCAGGCTCGCAGTACTTACCGCTTACGTCCCCAGCCTTGCTGCTTAGGAAGATTGTGCTCAACATTGCAGTGGGTGGCTATGGTGGTGCTCCGTGCTTCTGGGGCGGGGACGCCTGCCAGGCCGCATTCATACCCTACATATAGATCTCCTGGTTCATGTATGGTAAGGATCGCCAAGCTTCTTATTCAGATGGACTGACATGTGTCTGCAGAAGCCCACGACCGGGACCGAGACGAAGAGGTCCACATAGATCTAAAAGCCTTGCATTGAACATGTTGGGCTTCTCAACATGCTCACGGAAAGCCTCCGACCCCTTCAGAGAGATCGCCGTCCTTGACATAGTAGTGGCAACAAACGAAAAGCGATGGACTTCTGAAATCACTTTGGGTCCGAAGCCTGAAGCATAACATCAAGTCCTACACCGTAGGCCTTGTGGAACAACCTGCCGCTCCTGTCCGGCAGGCCCAGTGTGGTGGCGCCATCGGCTCCAAACTCATCCTCTCGGACATCAGCGTCTGGCAGTAGAGGCAGCTGGCTGCAGCAGAGAACTTCGGGTTTAGCCGGTTTAGGTTTCGTTGCTGTCAGCGTTTCGGGCTCTTGGGAAGTGGGCCTAGGGCTGTCGTACGAAAGGCACAAGTCAGGGTTTGCCTGTGTGCTTCAGGCTGCGGCGTCCGACTTATGTGATCTACGTATGTTGACATGCCGGCTCAGGGAGCAAGGCTTGCCGGCTTGCCCTCTATTTGTTGCAGGCAAAAATGCCGCCTCAATCTCAGTCTATTGCGGTCAGCCTGCCAGGCTTTGTCATTGCATTCGCCATCATCCGAAGGCCCTAACCTGCAATTCGTATCTTCATCTTAAATGCTCAAACAAAGCTTCCACTAGTGATTTTGCGACATTGCAGTATCGAGGCCTAGAGGTGTGGTTTCATCGCTTAGGGCTCTGTTTTTTTCAGTTGTTGAGCACAGGGTTTTGGCAGTGTAAAGTGTAAGGTGCAGGGCACCCCGATGATGTTTGAAACATTGTGATGTGATGTGCATACCATAAAAAGACCCTCAACCTTTAACACACACACACAAACCCCTGAAAGCCGGCGGCCCTTGATCCTTGCAAGCCGAATTGTCACAGAAAGCCCCGTGCCACAGGCCGCAGCCACAATGTCGCGCTTTAGTTTCACCGATGGCTGAAACGGCTTACTCGCTTGCGCCTCGAACCCGGTGCCGTCTGAGAAACCTTGAGCATTCAATCCTAAACATTGAAGCCTTGAGGGCCGTAGAGAGGCTTGAAACATTTTGTTGTTGTCTTGTCGTGCTGCTGCTGTTGCCATCGTGACTGTGACTGATTGTTATGAGTGTGATTGTGATTGCGGTTGTGATTGAGCACCTAAAGTTTAGATTGAGAGTGTAGGACATGTGAAATGCCAAGAATCAGTTCAAGGTGGCTTCGTGTATAGCCTGTCTCAGAGGGTTTTGGACAGCCAACAAATGGCCGCGAAGTGGTTCGTGGGCGCGGTGTGTATACAGTGCATGCAGCTTCGCTTCAGCTCCATTGAGGAGAAAAGGTGACGATAAACACCGGCGTCGAAACGCACGCACACACTCTCTCACACTGTCTCTCTTACAGACTCTGGTCCTGTTGACTCCTCCAAGTATTGTCGGCTTTTACAGGACATTCTAAAGCGACAGCCTCTTGTTTGTCGGAGACGTCTGGAGCGAGCTTGCTTGCAGCCAAACATGCGA
Organism: Symbiodinium sp. CCMP2592; assembly: GCA_905221615.1. Lineage (NCBI taxonomy): Eukaryota > Dinophyceae > Suessiales > Symbiodiniaceae > Symbiodinium > Symbiodinium sp. CCMP2592. The sequence continues at coordinate 333,440 of CAJNDT010005932.1, forward strand.
GCTTTTGTTTTGACTTTGCCTCATCAGACGAGTCGTGCAGCAGCTTAGCTGCGTTGTGCAGCTGGATTTGTGTGCGATGCCTGGCAATGTCGGCTGCGTACTTCGGAACGGCACTGGCATTCCCTGCTGTGTCCGTGTGATCGGATCAGGTAGCACGGAAGGCTCCGAGGAACATAGCCTGACCGCCGATGGCGAGGTTTCTTGCAATTTGGATGCCGCCAGTCTGTCACACATTGCAGCTTGGTACACATCGCAGCCACCTCCAAATACTCATATCTTCCCAGCTGGCGCAAGCTCTGCCGTTGTAGAGCTGACCGCTTCATTGACTTCAAATGCTAGCGTCGGCACAGCAGGAACGGATGAGAAGCAAAAGCTAACATTTGTGAACCAGTGCTCCGTGGATGTTTGGTTCCGCTTGTTTCTCAACGATGACTACAAGGACCGGCTTGTCTTCGCCGGTCAGTCCGAAACCTATGAATTTGAAGAGCAGCACGTGACTTCTTTTGGCGCAAAGTTCCAATACCCTCCGAAGAACGGAGTGTCGGACTATCGATGGAATCCTGCACATGAAGCCAAAGTTGTGGGCAAAGAGGTGACCATCACGTTCCAGCCCACTATTGCCATGAACATGTCGGATTGCACGCCGTGCACAGGTAAAATATCGACGTGTGTGCTCCGGAATGGCACTAGCATTCCCTGCTGTGTCCGTGTGATCGGATCAGGTAGCACGGAAGGCTCCGAGGAACATAGCCTGACCGCCGATGGCGAGGTTTCTTGCAATTTGGATGCCGCCAGTCTGTCACACATTGCAGCTTGGTACACATCGCAGCCACCTCCAAATACTCATATCTTCCCAGCTGGCGCAAGCTCTGCCGTTGTAGAGCTGACCGCTTCATTGACTTCAAATGCTAGCGTCGGCACAGCAGGAACGGATGAGAAGCAAAAGCTAACATTTGTGAACCAGTGCTCCGTGGATGTTTGGTTCCGCTTGTTTCTCAACGATGACTACAAGGACCGGCTTGTCTTCGCCGGTCAGTCCGAAACCTATGAATTTGAAGAGCAGCACGTGACTTCTTTTGGCGCAAAGTTCCAATACCCTCCGAAGAACGGAGTGTCGGACTATCGATGGAATCCTGCACATGAAGCCAAAGTTGTGGGCAAAGAGGTGACCATCACGTTCCAGCCCACTGTCGCCTTCAAAATGACGGAGTTCAAGATGGGGCAGGCTAAACTGGTGCAAGACCTCTTCCATAAGTATGATACTTGGCGATGAGTTGCGTTTACGTCTGCAAGTATAAATGGCTACCTAAACATGCAATGCCTTGCCCCCGAAGGAAAGAAACTGTGGGTTGTTGCAACAGTAGCTATACGTGCGGTTGGCGAAAACTCGATTGTGAATCAAGAATGCACAGGCTTCGAGTGTGCACAAGCTCGTGCTTTCAGGGGCCAAACGGATAGACCAGGAATGCACAAGGGACCCGTAAGGCGAAGCGGTAGGGGGCTTTCAAGATGCAGACATGGAGCAGTCAAATAGAATATCCGTTTGAATGAACTGCTAGCTGCTAGCAATTCAGGTGTCAATGTTCCTGGGAGCAGTTTAGTTCCGAGGCGGGAGAAGCGTTTATGATCAACCTTGGTCTCGTTAACAGACAACCTACCTGCCGGTGGAGGGTGCGAGGGGTCAACAGCATGTGCACCCAAGCCCGACACCGAACTTATATAGTGGTTGAACTCAATGACTCCACAAATGGGAATGATGAGATTTGGCTTCGCCGTTGCAGTAAGCCTTAACTGGAGCAGAAGTCCCAAGCCTTTCAACCAACCAGGACAAGTCTGGTGACGGCATTCTATCAGAAGAGGAGATGCTGGGGATTTTCGAGGCACTGTCGGTTCCGAAGACCGAGGTGCAAGCGCTGCTGAGCAGTCCACGAAGTACAGTGTTTGGTGTTTACTCGGATCGAGCAAGTTGTGGTACACGTCCAAAACTAAAGATTTGCAGCAAGCTGAACAACTAAGGCTGTTTCAGCAAGCAGACGCCAATCGGGACGGCAAAATCCAAGTACAGGAGTTCATAGCTTGGCTTCTTGGCAGAATTACCTGCGATTGCAGCGGGAGTCTTGTGCGTCTCCAAGGATTCAGTTGACGAGAGGCCCCCTGAAGTTTAAAGGTTCCGATTTGAAACCTTAAGCCCTCAATCTCGCCGCGAGGCCGCACTTCATTTTTGGGCAGAGTGAATGGGGCCCCATGCTCTTTGCCTCGTCTCGTTCTTTATTTCTGAGTTCCTACGTGTGGAAATGCCGTTATATTTGGGTAAGGGCCGGTCAGGGTCAATGATGACTGAAAGGGAAGTGTAGTTGAGGGTCGCAGTAGTCTGTTAAGATTTTGATTGCCAGTCAAGGCTCATGACGGAGCCTGCAGCACCCAAAGGCGACTGAGGGTGGTGTGGCCTCCTGTTAGTGGGTGACTTGACAGAGAGGCCAAACGCAAGTCATGCTCTAAAATGTTTCACAGCTTCTCGCAGTCCATTTTCAGGCTGGAGTAGCGGTCGTGCCCGCAACAGGCGGCAGCCCCAAAGCGCCAACATCTCGGCAGGCTGCAAGAGAAAAATCGTTGCCAGGAGCCATTTGGTAGGCAAGCTCTGCGACGAAGTGGGTCATGTTCTCACTATCGGTTTCTGTGGGCTCGCACATGCATGGTGATTATGTTTGCTGCATGTGCAGGTGCCATATGTTACATGTGTCGTGATGACATTTCGGCCAGGTATAGCATGACATGCTCCGTGATGCTGGGGGCTCCTAAACCTTCCTTGCACCTTAAGCCTTGTAAGCCTAGATCTAAAGGGATCTTCTGAAGGGTGTCTCTACATCCTGCGCTTGCGAGTTCGGAACCGAGGACCGCGGGCTGAGAGTTCAGTGTTCGGATCGACTTGCGAGTGCTACGTGTTTGGGTCATTGATGCAGTTTGACTGAAGGTGCCGAGGAAGTCCAAGACTGCACAAACGCCGTGCCGAAGAGTTCACGCCCCAACCCGACAAGCAAGGGTCCGGACTCTCGGGCCTTGGGTGTAGTTACAAGCTACGAGCAATTTCTGTGGGATTCCAGAAAACCACCGGAAAACCCTAAACCCCACCACAGAGAACGCCTTCCTGAAACTCCAATCTTACCTGCATGAAAGGAGTCATGGCAGCGCCGGGGTGGATAACGACGTTTCTCGGATCCGTTTAGGGTCAAGGCTTCGGGGATGTGTCTTTTAATATTCTGGCGGTAGGAATTTAGGGTTTACATGGTTCGCTTAGGCTGGAGAAATTCGGACTTGGGATTCAAGGACTAGTGTTCAGTTAGCATAGAGGGTTCAGGATTTCGAATGCAGGGTTTCAAGGTTTTCTTGCGTTGAGGATCTTTATGGGTTTACAGTTGAGAAGGGATCACCTCGACTCCCTAGTAGCAGCAGTCCCTGCCGTGCAACCCAAATAAATAGTATGTGAGTTGGTGCTATTAAATGGTGTTTTGGGGGCGTAGGTTTGGGGCTCAGTGGCTCTGAAAAGCCTGGGCCTGTGCACGATGAACCTACATCCAGAAAGCCAAGTCCTGCCCCTAACTAAGACCTACACCCCGCAAGCCTGAAGTTAAACCATTCACGATGCAGCCCAGGCTCACGGCGGCCCAGATTGTGGAGGGTATGACAGAGGAATACGTGGTTCTGTGTATCTGCGCAAAGGTCGGTTCCGGTTGAGGACTCCTCAAGAGCAAAGGTTATAGCTTGTACAGGCCGGAGCCTTCAATACCACCAGATTATCCATTATTTCTCCTTCCGTGGGTGTTGTCTCAAGCCTTCATCCTCAGACTCAAAACTCCCGGCTCGACCAGCCAGGAGGGCAGGCAGTATCTCCTGGCTGCGCATCTTAGCTGCAACTTATTATGATTCGGTTCACGGATTTGTGGTTCATAACCTACAAGTGATGTCAGGCACAGGGTTTGCCAGAGTCGTTCGGGTTCGGTGCTTGGGATGCAGGGGTAGGTGCCATGTTGAGAGGTGGCTTTTCCGAATCGGTCTTTTAACGGTGCGAGCTGCTGAATTAGAGCGTGCGGTTGCTGGCAGCGACAACTCGTGCTGTTCTTGCAGTTGCCAACGGCTGGGGATGTGCAATTGGCATCGTCGTCGCCTGAATCAAGTCCTTGATATTCCTGAGCAACTCCTCAATGTGTCGTGGCAGTCAATGGGCCCCAGCCCCCTTGTGCGTTTTGGGGGATCTTTCCGAAGAGGGGCACCGGTTTGGAGGGTTGTCAAAACAAGAACAGAATCAACTAATTGTGTGGTCTTGATATTAGAGTTGCTTTTTTTTTCTGAAAGCTGCCATATTTACAGGGGCAATAGATTTACCTTACAGGGTTTTTTTCCAGGGCAAGGTATATTCTATTTGTGTACCGGGCTGTTTTACCAAGATCGGTTACAAAGAACGCTTTACACGCAACTCCAACCGAAACAGGCTTCTCGTCTCTGAACTTAAAGGGTCCGCATATTACTACCACTTGTGGCATTGGGTCCCAACGGTCGTTACCGAGATGGCATTTTGCGTCCGATGTCAGTTCCGGGGGGCTTACATGCAAAAATTGAGAAATGTTGGTCCTCTGGGTTTTCTGAATTTACCGCCATCTAATCGAAGCGTTTCACATGCGGAGCATTGTGCAGTGGCAATAGGGTGCTCGTAAGGATTATGTCTGGGGGATGGAAGCTTTTATCAGACAGCCGCCAGCTGCTAGCTAGGCCAGTGGGCCAGCCTCACAGCACGAACGGCACGGTTTGGGAGTGCCCCTGGAGCCCCGGCAGTGAAGAATGCAGGGCATAGAAGTCCCATCAGCAGGGTTTGGCAGTAGCGGCAACAGTAGTGGCAAGTAGAAGAATAAGATGTCGGCGTCGTAGCAAGAGCAGGAGCAGTAGTAGAAGTAGTAGAGTCGAAGCAGTGGTAGGTAGTACTATCCTTGTTCTTGGTAGTGGTAGTGGTGCTAGTAGTAGTATCAGCAGCAGCAGGGGTAGTAGTAGCAGTAGTAGCAGTAGTAGCAGTAGTAGCAGTAGTAGCAGTAGTAGCAGTAGTAGTAGTAGTAGTAGTAGTAGTAGTAGTAGTAGTAGTAGTAGTAGTAGTAGTAGTAGTAGTAGTAGTAGTGGTGGTAATCGCAGCAGTAGTAGTAGTCGGAGTAGGAGGTAGGAGGTCATGCAAAGGTGGGCTGTGAGATAGCGACTCAGCAACAGCCGTGTGTCGCAGAAGCCATATTTCAATGCTATGCCGACTTGTCACTTAGACTCGGCATTTCGACGGGACTTGACTACGGAAGCTTCGTTAAGTGTATGGGATCCTTCGTCCATATGGTCATTGACATAATAAGTTCTCGAAGCCGTCGAGTTCCATGCGGCCATGCGAACCTCATCTTTAGCCCAAAACCCCAAGGCCAGCAGCAGGTGGGTTCAACCCGTGCCAGGCCTCGAAAGTTTCGGCGACAACCCGGGCCCTAGCCTGAAGTTGATGGTATTTATCGCAGAACCCCCCAGAACCGCAGACCAAGGCAGATTATAGCCACAGTTTAAGGTTTGGGGAAGACATCTCAGGCTGCAGCGCCAACAGCAATGGCAGTACGGCATGGAGGGAAGTGTTTCTTGGAGCGGTTCAGCTTGTAGTAGCGAAGTAGGATCAGCAAAATGGTTGACACGTAAGTAGGCACCCCCCCTCCCCAAGATCTTGGATTGCATGATGAGCGTGCACCGTTGGGGCTTGGCAAACTCTCTTACGAGTTGACCCCTATGGTGCATCCCATCCACGTCGTATGCTTGCTTCCGAGCTTGCTTGTATTCTGCGATCCTTTTGACAGCCGTCATGGCCGTCCTGAAATGAAGCTTCGGGATTCAACCTCCACAACACATGGTCTCAGTCAGGTGCGCCTGGTGGAGCGCCTTCAGTGGGAACTGAAGATCCCGGATTTCACAGCTTGCAACTTGCCCGCAGATTCGATCACCATTGCACTGTCGAGTGGAACAGCCCAAAGACACAGGCGCACGACGATATCTATGTCTCTCGGGTGGCTTACAATAGTTCCAGTTCGAAGAGAAAGGCCGTTCACGATCGTACAAAGGCGATATCTGCGGTGGGGAGGCATCCTTCGCTGGACACCTAATCGGCAAGAAGCATCTCAACAAGCCTCTCGGCATGATGCTTGGAGTTTCGATGCTGCATTCCCCATATTCCCCCAACCCAAAGTCAAAACCTTTTGTCCGTCCTACTGCATCCAGGCCAGCGGGCGCGGCAGCATTTGAGGGCTGTCTTCGGTTCAAGGCAGAAGGTCCAATACAGCTGGGAAGCATTAGCATGGTGATCGTTCGCACTGACCCCGCGAACAAAGACAGTCCCAGACGCTGCCCTGGGAAATCTGCAACTTCGCCCACGTTTGCGTAGAAAAGCTTGCAGGAAATGCAGGGTAAGCACCCTTGCGACCAGTGGTACATGGCACTAGTGTCATTGTTCGGTGTCGGGTTCCCTGAAACTTCCTCAGGCTTTTCCACAGGTTGTCTGAAAAGCAGCCAATCGTCCCGATCTCAGTGGATTTCATGATTTCTATTGGGGCGTTTGAAGGGCTCATTTCGATCCTTACCTTGCAAATCAAGTTGCAAGAGCTGGTAATAGTAGCTTGCGTATCTTTAAGCTTTGGAGTTGAAGGCAGCCATGGCCATGGTGGATGTGACGAGCCTTTAGGCTTGGAGGGTCTAGGAGGTAAGGTTCGGAGCGACGGATTCGAAGATCCAGGCCCGAGGTATTTGGTTGAGAGGGCAACAGCTACTAGTTCGCGCAGCAGCGGCTCATCAACGGAAACTTCAAACTGCCGTTCAAATTTCGGCAGTTCAGACTCAGCGCAAGTTGCTTGAACGTGTCTACTTTTAGGGCGTTGGGGTTTTCGGGTTTGGCGTGTGGTGCTTCACAGCCTGCTGTGCGTTGCTGGGCCCGTGGGTTTTGGGGATCCGGGTTCAATGCACGAAGTATTGCGCCATGGGTTATGCTTCAGTCCACGGTGGCACTGAAGTAACAAAAACAGGACACAACTGGGGCCTACGAAGAGCCAGAACATCGAAGAAGCCAAGCCTACAGCTTCTTTCCTGTTCTCAGTAGCCAAGACGCCACATATGTCGAAGACTTTCTTGACAGCTTCAAATCATCGGAGCCCCGCCTTCAAGCACAAGCAACCTCGACACCGTAGGGCCGCGGCCTTCACCAGTGCGAGACGTCATCCAGCGGCTTTGGCCAAGGTGGAGCAGAAAGCGGGCTATTGGCAAATCTGGCCTTTTGTCAAGAACGGATGGAAAGGAATCTTGGCCGCTCTTGTGATCATTGCATGTATTGCATGTTCTTGAAATTTATGCTGCCGAAAACACGATTGTCAAAGGCCAGGCGGCTGGGGTTGACGACGAAGCAGCTACCGAGGGTTCGAAACTCATGCGAGGTTATAGAAGCGTTAACACGTGCGGAAAGGGTTCCTGGACAATGTTATCAGCTACGAAACTCAAAGTGTGTGGAAGCGTGGAGCTTCCTGTCTTTGTCGAGCGCTTGTCTCATGCGTGGCATTGCTTGCAATTCTCAGTCTTGGAGTTTTGGATGTGGTCTCCGGACGGGGCATGCAAGAGGGCCATTAAGCCTTACGACTGCTTGGCAACTGGGTGGTAACACTTAACTGATTTGCATAAATGCCGAACGGCGGATGGAAGGGCAGAGGTTGCTATTCCAATTATTCCAATGTGCAAACAGCATGCAAGATTTGCTTCAGCAACATGGTTGAGAAACGTGTTGGGGCAGAATTTTGCAAGGAGAGCTCCTCTTCAACCATGTGGATGGCGAGGTTGTGATACGACGTGGCACGCCAGCCAATGGCCCTCCAATCCGAGTAGAACTGCCACCCGCAACTCCTCTGAGGCCTCCCAGAGCCGAACCGCCAACTCCACCGGGCCCAGCTGCTTATCGACCCCCCGAGCCGCCAACTCCGCCCGGTCCGTGCTGTGGGTATCGGCCACCCCGTGAGTTTGACAACCTGTCCACGGCTGCCGTCTTTGACGGCCAGTTCTCAGACGCGCCTTCGGACAGGCCATCTTTAGGTTTCTTCTACTACAGCAACTTGACTGCATGGCTTGCTTCAGCATGAAAGAGAGAGTGAGCTGAGACTTTCAAGCAGTGGCGAACCCTCTGCATGTCCCCAAGAGCTGAAACGATGGCTCAGGCGAGTTTGCACGGGACAAGGCGCAGCTCCTTCAACAGCAACTGGAACGATATGTCGACAGTGTCACCTGCAGCTTCTCACCTCAAATTCATCATTTGGAAACATACTGTTCGCATCATACTGCTGTTGATTATTCCCAGTTAGTGCTGCTTATGCTGCTGCTGTTGCTGGTGCTTCGTCTGGGCTTACCTGAAGGGTGTAGGCAGATGAGCTGGATTTTCGAGAGAGGTCTAAGAGGATTCCCAAAAGATTTGTGGACTGTAGCCTGCCGGCGAGAAGACCGGTGTTGCTACAGACAGACTGCGAATCTCTGACAGGTTTTAAGCCACTTTTAAGCATAGCACATCCGGGCTGGCAGGTGTCACAAAGGTCGTCGCAGTCGTAGCAGCGATCCGAAGTTCATGCAACACTGGACCCTGCATTTCAGGCCAGAAACCCTGGATCCATACCCCTCCGCTCTCCCTTAGCCACCATACCCATGACTAGTATTCGTGGGTACCTATAAAGCATGTGTGAAGTCCCTGCAGCAGGGTGCTCGGCGAGTCCGCATACGGTATGTGTTGTCCACTCATGTCCAAGGCGCGTGCAATATCACGATCAATGTCAACGAGTTGAAGGATCACCTGGTTTCCAGAATCTTGATGACGTTTCAACACACTTCCAGAAATCAGGGTTTCAGGATCCACGGCTTTCTGCTTAGGGGTCTTGGTAAGCCCCAGCATGCTGCAATGATCAGGTGTCTTATCCGAGCACCCGCACCCCAGGGTCAAGAAACATGAAGATTCATCAAGGGATAGGATGGTTTACTGCAGACTGTTGCCAAATGACTATCCGCCCTCCGGAGATGATGAAGAATCGCCAGCCTGTAAAGTTTCAAACAACCATCCCTCATCTTTGCCACCCTGCCCGAACATGCACGGCGGGGCATGTGCCGCTGATTCTCCGCGTTTCGGCTTCGTGATTAGCTTCCAGGCTCTGGGTGTCGAGGGTCAGTGAGTTCAGCACATGGAGGGTTGTTAAATGGGCATCTCAGGCAGCCACTTCCGTTCGTTGGAGAAGCGGGTCGCCGGCCAACTGCAACCTGTCGTCAGCTGGACGCCCTCTGACTTGTTTTTCATCGCTTTCTTGATTTGTATGCTGAGGCTCGGAGATACTTGCTTAGTGTGGCCTGTTGCTGTCGTACCACTGATCACTACGGCGTTTTGCCTTTTGACCATATCGAGATTCTTTGCATTCCCTATACCATATTAAAAGACATGTCCATGTGTCGCTGTTACTTCTTCGAGGTGACATGTGCGGAAATCTTTGATTTTCCTTCGTCGTCTTGCGGTTGTGCATGGCCCTTAGGTTTACAGGCAGGAGAATGCACTAGAGTCTCTTCTCGAACGGTCACTGCTATTGCTACTTATACTGCGAGTCTCAACCGTTTTCGTGACTGTCAGTGCTAGCATCGCGGGGTTCCTTCTTGCTATGACGGTTAGTTATGATCAACGCCATGTTCCTGTCCGAGCTGGTGTGGCAGATTATTCCGGGTTCTGCAGGCACAACATTCCCACGCGTCCTCCCCCAGATGTGGCTGTGACGGACAGGGCTGTCCTCAATGCCAAATCCCGCCCTGTTACGAATCATTCGGCAGAGAGCAATGAACCGCCTCTGAACCTTTCTCCTGGCTAAGCGCCAACTCTCACACTGCTCGAATCTTGCAATATGATCCAAGGCCCGTTCTCAACCAGGCAGTGCCGACCACGGTCAAAGGCTCCGACTAGTGACTAGCGGTTTCGTTTTAGAACTGAACGGCCGAACCTGACTGAGGTGCTTAATCTTTAAGCTCTTGAAGATGCGGTCTACTTGCCCGACCTAGCCCGGAAAGTTTTGCGAGTCCTGACCCAAGATAAGTTGAAGTCAAGTTTGTCGACTGAAACACAAAGGCACAGTACAGATGCGGAATCCAGGGTTCGAGTTTTCCCGACGTATAGCTTCGATGAAGCGGCGAGTTGAATAGTTGAATGTCCTTGCCAGACTTCGCGGATGAGTTTTGGTCCTTCAGCGCAATCAACGCTAACGGCCGAACCGTCACATGGTACACATGGTGCTTTCATGCGTTTTGGTGGATTTGCAGTTGCGAAGTACTTCGAGAACAGGTATGTAAGAAGAAGCGAGTTTGGATAAAGGGCCATGTTGTCGTTAGAGCTGAGCACTCAGGATGTAAAGACTTAACAGTTTCTGACATGCCACAGGCTTACTCCTGACATTGAACCTGGTGCACGTCTCGCTGGAGGACGCTGGCTTAGTGGGTTTTGGGTGTGCAGGGTGTGGGTGATACCACCCAGAATTCCAAGCCCAGCTAGAGATACCAATTTGTGATCAAGTTTGTCTTTCAGCCGAAGCTGGGTGGGCGATAGAAGCAACGTGCACAACGAGTTTCCCTTCGAACTTTACAGGATTCGACAGCCACGCACTTGTCGACTTGTCTCTTGATTCCCACTGGTTGGAGTGATCTACAGGATGTCTGTAGCTAGGATGTGTGGTAAGGGCTTGCAGTGTGACTGCAAATTCAAGCTCCGCCACCGAGAATCTCAGCATGCAGGATGAAGCTGAGAAACAAGAGAACAAGAAGCAGTGTTCCTCTCTTCTCAATCCTAAACCCTTACCTTGTATTTATAATGTAAACCCTCAGCCCTCAATCCCAGACCCTAACCCTGGACTCTACACTCTGATGACCATAAACTGTGAAGTTCTGAAGCAATGTTCGTGCATCAGCGCAAGGAAGAGTGGCGGGCCTAAGGCGGGGCAACAAGAGTATAGAGTATGGCATCAAGTGCTGGCTGTCGGGTTCCAGGTTTTGTGCATGTGAGATTGGGGTTAAATTAGAGATGCAGTGGTATCATCCAACAGAGCTCGTAAATCGAATAAGCTGTTAATCTCTGTGTCTTCGCGTGCCGCGTGGTTTTGGCACCAGCTTCCACTGCATCAGAGCTTTCTGAGCGTCTTTGTGCCCACTGCAACATAGTATGTTGCTTGTGTCCACGTTAAGACGTAGGGAGAAAGCGCCGGAGCATCAGTCTGCTGGCGGCATCACTGTTGTTTTTGTTCGAGACATTCGTTGCAAGTCATGACATGGTTTATGCCGTTCATACCATTGAGATTTTGCAGATGCCTCCATCTCAACATGCTTTATGGTGCACTTTATGGCGCCGGGCTGTCACCCACATCTCGTTCATATCCCCAGCACGTAATTAGTATTCGTTCAGTACAGGTTGTTGACACCGACAAAAGCACAAGATCCAGTTTCCAGAAGAGTGCCTGGTACAGCACCCCGAATAATTTCACTTGCTGTGATCCTACGCGATCTAGTCGTTGCTGTTTGCAGTATTCACATTTGGGTTTTTCTACTTGTCACCTGTTGCGCACTCATCTTTTCGAGCGTAATTCCACATACATTCCACTGCGCTCTTGTGTTGAGAGCTAAGCGAACATGCATCCCGCTCAGGATTCACACACTAGGGCAAACCATTTTCGACATGCTGCATCCCAGATAAATTCGACATTGAATTTATGCATGGGTGTTTAAACCTGTCCAGCTATGGCTGGTTCTTGCAGGCCAAATCAAGAACTCTGTTGGCTGTTGGCCATCTCTTGCTTCGTAGCCTCTGTGTTTTGGGCTAGCAGCGTTTGTCATGTCCCAGAGTGCGGCACCGGAGGACTCGCACAACTTATAGCTGCCGTCCGGCATCTGAGCGTATGCGATGGTCCATGTCAGTTATTGCTGAAGTTGCTGCTAGTCCTCGAGGCTTCCATGGTGCCTACATGGTGGCAAGTGCCAACTGGCGGTGAAGAGGCTGGGGGTTGAGGAGTCCGGCTTCGGAGTTTAGGCTTTGAGATGCAACGGAGACAGCTTTAGAGGGTTTACCGCTTAAAACACTTTCATTTCCAGTTTTCCAGGGTTTGGTGTGGCTTCGAAGTGGTGCTGGAAGATGGTTTCCGGGCAGTGGAACACCTGTCGATCTGCAGGTCTGTGCTCTAATGCTCGAACAGTTTCTGAGCAAGATTCGCTCGTTGGTGCGTGCTGTTGGTGTAAGCATGTGCTTGAACTTGGACCACCTGCAGCAGCAGATCAAGGGAGGTTGATCTGGCTTCGCTAACTGATGGCCACATTTTCAATTTTCTTTGTTTCTCTACTCATCTTTAGGATCATCTGGATACGTAGTGTTGCTGTACAAGACGCTTCAGCCTACGTAATACTCTCTACCTGCAGCGTCCCGGCCCCTAGGGGGAAGCCACGACTTTGCGTGCATCTTCAGCTTCAGCTGTCGGTGAGGCCGGCATAGCAGTCTTGGGGCAGCAGGCTGTCCTGCCACAAGTGCAAATCCGGCTGCAATGGCGGTCGAAGGAACTGAAGTCATGCGAGCCTCACAGGCTGGACGTGTTGTCTTTCGAGGCTCCACGAGCTTCGATAACACGTTCTACAAAGCCTTGGCTCACTTGGGCAATCTCCTTGACGAGTCCAATCAGCGTTTGTGAGATTGAAGATTGCAGGGCCTGACAATGCTACAAATAATGAAACTCTTAGAAACCAAACCCCTCAATCTTAACGAAAGCCTGTGGCATATGCCACGAGATATGTCGTAGAACTTCACCCGGATGCTATAAGGTCTTGAGCAAAATGCGACCTCCGACGAGCTCAAGACACCGATGAAAAAGAGAGTCAGCTTCGTTCAGGGCTCAGGGTACGATTTTGGTGTTCAGGGTTGAGATTTTTGGGGTTTGGTGTTCAGGTTCCGGGTTTAGGTTCTAGGGTTCAGGGTTTATTTAGGGTACTGTAGCTTTCTGGAAGCGCTGCCGCGGCAATGGTTGAGGCTTCAGGGCTCAGGGTACAACTGCAGCACTGCAAGGCGTCAGCAAGAGTCTTGAGGGCACCCAGTCCCGGCAAGGGTCTAGCGCTTTGCGTTTCGAAGCCCATCTCCCCCAGGCTGTCCAAATCCCGAATCGCCAATCCCGTGCCTTGGACAGGCACCCCATAAGCCCCAGTCCTCAACCCAGCAGTTGTGGCATCAGTCTGACCGCAGCAACTGCGAAACCCCAAAGTTTAGTTATCTAGTTCATATTACCGGTTTACACTTCGCAGAGGATGTGGAAGTCTGCATCCACGATTGCAAACTGGCTCTCCAGGCAGGGGCTCCACATAGAAGCCTCAGGAATTGGTCCAGTCACACACTACACATGTATGTATGTATGTATGTATCTATACACATATATACGTATATATATATATATAGATATTATGTACATGCTATACAGACATATGTAGACATGCAGTGCAATGGACCCCGAGCCCAGCACTGTCGTCAGACGTTTCTTGCTTGGCATGACATTTTTGGCGGCGTCGGCTCACACACCGATTTGGAGCATCTTCTTCATCGCGGCAGGCTTCACATGACAAATATTCGCATTTCTCGTGAAATGTTTACTAGTGTATTGGTCTGGTATTTATCTATGTGTCTGTCTATTTGAAGCGCTTTTGGAAGAGCCCCTGATAGAAACCCTGCATAGAAGAGCACTTGTTTACCCTCGGAAGCTATCACAGAATTCCGAGCGCAATCGTGCATCCTATGTGTAGCCGTAAATCTAGCCAACCCTACACTCCGAACCCAACCTCAAACAGCCTTAATCGCTGAAAAGTAGAAGGCCTTAAAGAGGCCGGAGCCAAGCTGAAATCCTTTTTCGCATGCACGTGAACGGTGACGCTTCATGGCCTCCGTTTGCTGCTGCTGCCAGTCTGCATTGGTTGTGACGTGTGGTTCTGTAGGGCTTGGTGGCGGCTGCAAGCCGTATGCCCTTGAATTCTTGGAGACCAGGTGCCAGAACTCTGGCATTTCTAGGATGGGTTTGGCCGTTTGGGTCCATGGACCCTACACAAGCTAAGCTGCAGAGCCCTGAGAACGCGTCCAGAATGATTTCGACATCATGACATCCGTATTGCTACTGATGCGTAATTTTGCGCCTTGAGCTGTTAAGCTCCCTAGCTTGCTTGATGCCTGTCGTATCGTGGCTCAGCGGGCGTGTAAGGTTTTTCGGATTCCGGGGCTGTATTTCCTTTGGCTATTGATTTCAAGCTTTGGTGTTCATGCTTGCAGGGCTGCAAGATTACATGGGCTGGGTTACTTAAGGCCGGATGCGCGCAGTGGCGCGGCAAGCGCCCAGAGCATGCAGGCGGTGGGCAGTTTGCAACTCGTTTTGTTGTGCGACATCTTCGCACTTGCCTCGTGTATGTGATGCCGTGTCTTTGATTTGTTCAGTGTTGATCTGGCTTGAAGCATCAGGGCTTTCGAAGAGCCTGACATTCCTTGTCTGAATATGTACTCCACCACCCCACTCGGGCTGGCATTTCCTTAGAAGATCAGGGATGTCCTCTCAGGAGGCTCAGATCTCATATGCGGCTTTCGAGTCTCTTTCAGAAGAAACCGCGAAGCGCTCGAAACTTCTCAAGACTCGAACTGCATGCTCTCTATTTAGCATACTAAGTTTTGCTGAGTTACTGTTTTTGCCGAACGACCTGGCATTCGTAGCGGTGTCGAAATTGGAGCTCTTGAATGTATGCTGCTGCTGCTGCTGCTGCTGCTGCTGCTGCCATCTTCGTTCACTGCATGTCCAGGTTTCTTCACGGATGCTTCAATGAGAACATACATATACATAGTGTACATAATATACATATATATATATATACATATATACATATATATATATAATACATATCACACATCACACATTCAACCTCATATATGCTGGTAAACACAAACATATATGCAGCCAAATGCTGACACCTACACATACACTCATGCACGTGCGCATGTACACATACACACATACATATGTAGATATTTTCTGTATGTGTATGTACATATACATACATAAGCACAGGCATACACGCGGATGTGTACACAAATGCACGCAAAAGATGGGTTTTACTGTGCATCCAGGCTCTACAGAAACACTGATGATGCGAGTTTCATGAAGATGGTCATTGTACAACCCTCAGTACGGCAAACATGGACGATGATAATGCAGGGTTTTAGTGGCAAGCACCTCCAAGTATGAGGCCTTGATCAGGGGCTTCGGGTATGTCCCACGCCGTGCGAAGGCAATCTGTCACTTCACCGCCCGAGACCGGAGCAGGGCAAAATGAACGCGTTTAGGGCCGCATGCTTTGGTTGTTTCTCAACTTGGGAAATCTAAACAGCCCTCCTCGAAAATCCTGGTTCTGCTTCTGAACTTCGAGCATGGGCTAAGAACAATTCAGAACCTGCAGCAGACGAGTGCGCGACTGCAGGGCCATTGCCCTGCGTCCGTCGCGCATGGCACCCCAGTTGGCGGATGCTGCGAGAGGCCGCTTGATCTTCTACAGGGTTTGGGATCATGGGCCTAGGGCCTAGGGTGCTCTTATCAACATGCTTCTATTCTTCTCGATGTCTGAGTTCAGTGTTGTAGTTGATTAGTGTTAGTCTGATTCTGACTATGACCAACGCTGCCTTGGTGCGTGGCGACATCTGTGGTAGCACGATCCTGCGAACTTACGGGCTCGAGTGGCATCCCTTGTATGAGTCTGAGGAACCACCAACGCGGACTGGACAAGTTCCAATGTCGAGCCTATTGCAACCCGATGTGGGCATCCAAATCCGACGGACTCTCTTTCCAACCTATCATTGGCAATCCGAGGTTCTCAGAAGCTTAACTCCCACCTCCCAGAGTTTTGTTCCTCAGCCATCGATCTTCGGCTTGCTAGGTTTGACTCCTTCCGCCAGCAGCACATGGAAACCACCCGGGGGGGCAGGCCCGATGTGGTTTGCAGGGACGTCCATTTGGGAGTATCGCGCAGGCCGCACAGAGCTCTTGAACAGGTGACGGTAGAGGTTGGCTTGAGCCGAGCTGCACCCTACTGGTAGCTGCTACAAGACCTCGGAGCTTTCTTCACTCAATCACGCATAGCGCCGGACACATTTCGGCTTCTCGGAATCCTCAGAGCTTGGTGAGGGCATTGGTTGACATACTTCCCTCCCAGGCTACAGCCCCTCATCCAGCAGTACAGCAAGGCCGCCCAGCAGTGGAGGTGGGATGTCTACACCCGCAGTGCCAAGCGTTCTCGGTTAAGTATTGTAGTTAGCTGGCCATTTTTGTGATCAGTCTCGTTGCTGTCGTCACACTCAGAATGCTCCTCTGCGTTCCAAGCACAGCAACTGCAAGACTGTGAGACAGTTCAAAGTCACTCCTTCGAGCGCGAGGCTTACCAAAGCTCGCCATATTTCGACATCAGATCAGGAATGCCTAGACATTCTGATCAGACGATGTTCCGACGCTTTCACGGGTGTGAAGTCGGGAGATATGAAATCCTCGACAACAAGCACTGCACGTTGAACCTGAGCTTGAGGACGGAGCATGCTGGGAGTTTAGGATTACGAAACCATCCGAGCTTTCCTTGCTTGCAAAGGCCTCAGAGCAAATGCCAGAGCCCAGCATTCTCGGGCTCAGGGTTTCTGCTTGCGAGGGTTTCAGGGCTTTGGCGTTTCGGGGCTTTAGGCTACAGGATTTGAAGGGTTGGGGCTCGAGTCTGTTTGTGCGGATCCCCACAGCCAGCCGTAGAGTCTGGTGTTTTTGGACCTTCGAAGCTGCAACACGCTAGAGGGTTCAGGGTGTCCCCGATCTTTCGGCAGGGGGCTGCGAGACATCCTCCATGTACAAGTCAGTGGAGGAGGCAGGACGAAGGATAGAGTTTAGGGTTTAGGTCCTTTAAAACTGGGTTTTTACCAGGTCGTAGAAGAGTGTGGTCATACGGTTTGCAGTGCCGCCAGGGGTCAGTGTTGAATGAGACACACGGACATGCAGCAAGCAAGTTTAATATCAGTAAGTGTTATTGAACAGCGGGGGTTCGGTTTAGAAGGGTATCCGTGAGGTTGGATCTGCGTTTCAGAGGTGACCTCGCACAGGGGTGACCTAGCTTCTTATTCTGGGATCCGTTCATAAGGGTTCAGGAGAAAGGCTCTCCGATCAGAAGCGGGCTCATGGGATTTCGGGTTCGAGACTTCGAGCTGAGGAGAAGTTCCAGTTCCTGGGCGTTGAAAGTCCACCCCACGGCCCTACGGAGAACTCGGATCTGAATCCCTTGACCCTGCAACCAGAAGTCGCTGAACCCTGAACAAGTTCGGCTGTTAGTGCTTCACAAGAATCAGCTTCCTTGCCTTGGCCTGCAATAGCTGGGAAGGTGAGCTTAAAGGTGGAAACTAAGTTTTTTTGCCCTGGAGCTCACTACCGGGAATTCTTTGTATACTAGCTCTCCATCTGGGATTCAAAGCCCCCAGCACAAAGACGCAGCCCTAAGCCCTGAGTCGCAAATCATAGCGGCGTTTCTCTGGCAGAGGCTCAGGAGATGATGGCATTGCTTCACAGGCCGGTTCACTCGGTGTCATTTTTGCGGTTCCGAAGAGGTCAGAGTTCAAGGCTTTAGCAGGGTCTTTGGGTGCTCGGCCTGAAGTGCTTGAATGCTTTTGGGAGCATTTGGGCATGCAGCGCAGTCTTGCAGGGCCTAGAGCTTGGGGGTTGGTAGGGTTGAAGCCTTTTGCATTTCCTGATGCTAAATCAAGCTTACCCACAGACGGCGGGATTCCTTGAAGGCTTCGGGCTTGCAGGGGCCTCCGAGCTTCTCTGTTGAGGTGTGTGTGCGTGTATGTGGATCGCAACGTGTCGCGTCAATGCGAGGTAAGCATAGGCTCTTTTACCCTCACCTAGTGGGTCGAGATGATGAGCGTTCATAGTGTCTGTGTGAGAGAATGCGGGTGCGAGGATGGGAGTCGCTCTTTTGGCCCGTATCGAAAAGTCATTTCCTATCTGAGGCGGTTCAAGCCCGAAGCCAGAGAAAAGCATGATTCTCATGTTGTAGAATGTGTAATTAGCGCTTCAAGGTCTGGTCTCATAGTAGGGTTTGAACCATCACTAATTGAATCGCAGGTGGAGATTGAGCAGCTCTTCGTTGCACAATCAGTGACAAACCTGACGACCAAATTCTGGCGAACAAATCTCTCAATTCCCAACCATCATCCCAAACCCAAAGCTCTGTGCACGCACCCCGGATTCCTGGCCTCAGTCGCATGCCTAGGCTTATGAGGATTGGGTTTAAGAAACTTCGAGACCCCATGAGACTTGAACGACGACCACACGCCCAAACTTGATTGAATCATCGATCAGCCCCCGGGGCCAGGAACATATCGGAGGAGCTGCTACGGGAGGCCTTGTGGGTATAGCTCTTGCAGAACTGGTTTTGAGGAGTTGATCGTTCCCTGAATCCCAAACCTCTAGCCGCGTCCCCCATGAACCCCTAATAAATACTAATAAAAGCACTTTGGGGGCCAGTCCTCCCAAAAGCATCTTCGCCCTTTAAAGCCTAATTCGATATAGGAGAGGTCCGGAGCACGAGCAGGAGCAAGATCAAAAGCAAGAGCAAGAGCAGGAGGAAGAGCAGGAGCAGCAGCATTAGATCAGGAGCAAGAGCAAGCACAGGAGCGAGTTTAGGGCCTGGTTCGCAGGGTGCGCCGGTATGCACCAAACCTTGACAGCCGAAAGCCTTGGCCCTAAATTCAAAAGGGTCGAGGCTGGTTTTGGGATGGCTTGCTTTGGGGGAGTCTTGTCGTTGCGCTGGGCTCCAGCCCTTCCCCTTGAAGCCCCGGGTAAATTGACCAAAGCCATGTTACAGCCTGAAAGCCCTTTGAAGCAAACCTATACCCTAGGGCCCGAGGATCTGGCCCGAGGATCTGGGACAAGTCCACGAACCACATCCTGCTCTGTAAATCCTGCTATATTCGGCTTACTTTAGGATACAGAACCGGCATGACCTTAGGTTCCAAACGATCATCATAGACGTAGCGGCCATCACGAGGACCCACCGGGCTTCTGAGCACCCAGCCGAATCCCAGGTAGAGAGACGCCGTCAGTCTGGTCCTCGACATTGCAAAATCCACTTCGCAAAGCTGGATCCCCCCAATGTTTTGCTACGATGATGGTGATGCAGTCCTCTTGATGGTCCTGAATCAGACCCTAGCTCGGCACATTTCAGTAGCTTGAACTTACAGGACGTTAGCTATATTCATACAGCCTTAAAGCCTCCTCCGACCATAAGCGAGTTTTTCAGGTCGTGGGATAATCATGCTTGTCTCGCGCAGCGGTATTTACAGGCCTTCACTTGGCTCTTTGCTGCCCGGTGTTTCCTGTGGCCCCGAAACCCTCTCGAGAGTTGAGGAGGCATGAATCCTTGAATGTGAAAGCCTTGACACGGAAAGGCCCGAACTTCGGATCCCACGCACAGCGGCCTCGGGCTAAGGCACTTCGATCTACAACAAGAGCCTTCGAGGGCACTTGGCCGGGAGCCTTTGGGTGCTGTGTTTCGCCATACACTGTACCGTGCCGTTATTGCTTGTTGATTACGAAGTATGTTGCTCTGCAGCAACAGCTCCACCCTGCAGTCGCAGACTTGTGCCTGCAGCACTAGGTATCGGGTTGCACGCAAGTGGGTGCAGCACCAGCCTCCGCATTTTGGCCCTTGGCCATGAGCAGGTCAGCAAGTTTAGGGCCGGAAACCCGAAGACTCTCAAGCCGAAGCTCTCCAAACCCTCCAAGACCCTCCAGCACCAAACCGTACAATGTAGCAGCTCAAACATCACCAACATTATTCTTTAGGGTTCCTTGTTATCGCTTTTACTGCACCAATAACAGACTACCTCCAAATGCCGTTAAAGCCAAGGCTCCGAGAGTTCCTTGGTCATATCCCCTTCGCAGCTTCTGGAAAGGCTGAAGAGGCCTCAGGGCTAATCAGGGTGTGGGGCGAGTTTACGGTTTAGGGTTTAGCGGGGCTCAGGGCAAATTTAGGGTTGGGCGTTAACGGCCTGTGGCGGAAGCACGCCCTTGGCCAAAAGGCCTAAGGTCTGGGGTCCTTCGAAGTTCGGTGGTATCGGGGCCGCAAGGTCTTTCCATCTTCGGGCAGATGTGTGAAAGCCTGATGTCGGGCTCAGGGCTTTGGCTAGATCGCCAGATTTCCGCCTACAGTTGATAAGACAGGATTTTGGGCTTTGGAGTTTTGTTTGGTGCGGGTCAGAACCCTGACACCTTCAGTCATAAGACTTGACTGGAAGGGTCTGGGAAAGCCGAAAGACCACGTCTGAATCCCGTCAACCGCAAGAGCCTTCAGCGACGTCGTGTTGCCCGGCCAGCTGCTTGCCAGACTCCATACTGGTATCTTGTAGTAAGAGCACTCATAATCGTATTTCCGTTACGTATTACTAGTGAGAATAATTGGTTGTAACAATAGTCATCGCAGTTTCAGAACCGTTTAAGTCGAAGCATCGATCCGAAGAAGAAGACGAGTACTGGCGGTACTCATCACGAGGGCATTACTGATGTCCCGAAACCGTAAACCGTGCTGCGGCCCCGAGCCTATGGCTGCCCTTCTTGGAAGGTTTCCCATGGAGCCACCTTTGACTGCCGACAGGGCCCGATTCTTGGAAGCTCGGGGTTGAAGGTTTCAGAGGTTCCAGAGGCCTCAGAATGTTCATAGGGTGCAGATGGTTTCAGATGATTTCAGGTTTAGGGTTGATACTCACAGGACTCATGGCAAAGGATGTGAACAGTGGCGATGATAAGCGAAATCATGCTTCCAAGCCACGTTAAGAGGATAGCACAGAGAGTTTCGCGAATGGCAGAGTGTGGATTTGATGGTATAGGGAGCAGTTTTGGGTCAAGATGGTTTTGAAACTGTTGCTCGGGGGACCACGCCATCAACACATGCCTTCACGAAAGCTGGACCTGTAAGCCTTTGCTTCCCGGCTTAATGCATGTAAGCCCTTTGCGTTCACACTCCCCGAGCCTGGGTATAGTGACGCGGGAGGAAAACCTGGGCGTTAATTGTTGTACTGAAATTGCGGTGCCCTTGTTGCAGTCTTCTGTGATTTCAACTTTGGCTCTCTGGTTTCCCGAATATGACTTCTGCTCCTTCATGCAGGGAGGAATACCTGGGCAGTGGATGGGCTGAGAATGGCTTCTTGTCCGTGCTCTTGTTGAATTGATGAGCAGGAACAACGCTTCATGCGGAGAGAGTCTACTTAAACCTCATGCTTTCCAGTCTAACCCTTAAATCTGTCTTGCATCCTGGTGCAGCCCTATAAGCCCTAAACTCGACATAGATCTTGAAGCTTGAAATTAACTTGAAATTCTTCTTCCGAGCCAGAATTCCAAAAAAAGACCTCCGGGTTTTCGAGCTGCGGCTCGGATGTCTGGAGCGTTCAGGGTTTATCCCGAACGGCCGTGAACCGGTGCAATTTCCACGGCTTAGAACATCCCAGACCTCGCATGAAGGTTTAGGCCTGAGGGGCTTATCGTCGTAAAGCCCCAAATCCAAAGCCGTTGGGCACCTCGAAACCTACAATGGCCGGCCTTAGCATGAAATTATGCGAGTCCAAAGCCCCACTCATGCAAACTTTGTATACAATACCTCAGCCCCAGCTTATTGGAGTTGATGGATCCTTGACCGCACAAGGACTGCAAGCCTCTGGATGGTCAATCCTAAAAGCCTTCAGGACCAGTCACACAAGCCTTCTCCCCAAAGTCTAAGCTGTCAACTTTGTAGACCGCTGCCAAACAAAGAAGGACATGACAAGACAAACACAGCATTCAACAGCAAACAACAGCACAGGCGGAGGAGATGGTCTGCGCTATGGAGAACGAGCTCAAGGTCCTACGGCAGTGGGAGGAGTGAGGGCTTGAAGGATTGCACGGTAGTTTCTCTTGAAAGCGGTCTGCCTAGTCTTTGGGGTTTACTTAACAAATAGCAGGTATGGTTTTGGAAGCCTACAGGCCTAAAGACTGACGGTCAAGGGAATCGGGTCAAGAGCTTATCGCCTCGCAAGACCCCGAAGATGAAGTGTGCACGGCATCATTTCGCCACCGGCTAGTCTTGTCACGTTTGCGGTTTCGGGCTTAGGGCTTGCAGTGATTGCGGTTTAGAGCTTGCCGTCCAGGCTGCAAGCCTCGCTCTAATCCGTCCGCAGCATGCAGAGGAAGCGTGCATGACATGATTTACAGCAGACTTCCAGCCTTTCTGTGCGGGCCAGGCCACAGACGCTGCTTTTGCGAGATCCGTTTCATTTTCTGTGCACATTACACCTGAACCACAAGCCCCCTCACACCTTCGTGTCACTGGTGTGAAGCTTAAGCCTAGTGCCGAACCCCGACCCGAAAATTAGAGAGACGAGAGACAATACGATAATGAATGATGTTAACTGCAACCGCAGCAAAGACAACGAAATCACGGCAGAAGTACCAGAATCCTCAGAAAGCGATTCCCCAGTCCATGTAGGTATGCATGTCAGTAAGGCAGTGCAAGGCAAGGTACTGGAGCAGGAGCCACCTGAACCCTTGACTTTGAGCCCTAGAAGCTACAGCAAGAGCTCATGCCCTCCGCCAGGCTCTATCGTCTCCGGTGATTGACGTGTCGCTTCCCACTGCCGCTTCCTCGGTTTCGAGGTTTCACGGTCTTGGGTGTGAGAGATTAGGTTGAGGGGGTCTTCCGGTTTTGTAGTTTCTGTTGTATACGGTGTTCCTGGGTTAGTGGCTTCGGGACCTTAAAAGCCAGTATTCGCCGGCTAAGTTCTTTCGTTGCAAGACTTTAGGAGCCCTTGGGATTCTGGCTTCGGTGAAAACGAGTTCTCGAAAGTTTTGCCGAAGGATTCTTCATGCTGCGTCCACCCGAATGGTAACATCCACATATCCCTTCTCAGATGGCATGGTGCATTTGATCCGCCAAGCGCTTGATTGCCCCATGCTGCAGCACGCCTTCTACTTTTGTTGCCTACGTTTCGCACGTGCCTGAATTGTAGGCTTTCTTTCAAATGAATTTCAAGGCCGGAGCATCATCTGTTTCTGGTTCACGAACTTCTACCAACTTTCGCTTAGCTGGGTCTGAGAAGTTGTGCTGATGTCTATGGAAGCAGCAGGGCGGCAGGCCCAAAGCCCGTCAACACCCAGATCGCAGCCGCACGAGCATTAACTTCACCCTTATAGTGCTCCAAGCAGTACCTCAGCACCGTGGAGGGTGCTTTGTCTGCTACACGGCACCTGGGTTGACTGGATGAAGCTATCCAATCCCGAAGCCCTCAAGCCTCGATAAGATAGAAGCAGCCTTGCAACCTAAACCACTAGCCGACTCCACACCCCCAGAAGGGATGGAAGCTGGACCGTCATACCCAGGTTGGCTCCGACCCAAGGATGGTCGTGGTGGGCGACACGCATGGCCAGCTACAGGCAGAGTCTCGGGTTTCAGGCGTTGCGAGCGTGAGTTTGACTTTCACAGTTTTAGAATCTTTCTGGTCTCAGCTTCAACTCGCAGGGCTTATAGTATATAAGTATGTATGTATGTACGTATGTAAGCATGTATGCATGTATATATAAACACATACTTGCTTACGCATTTAGATGTATGTATGTGTGAATGCACATGTAGATGTAGATGTATAAGTGCCAGTATCAGTATCAGTGTAAGGATATGTATATGTACATTACATGTATGTTTGTGTGCTGAGGTTGAGGCCCTCGCCGCGACTTCTGGATTTGGGGATTTGCGATGCCTATGCTTTGAACTGACACAAGGCATGGATGTTTGGACCAAGAAACCGCGAAAAACCTTTCGCAACTTCATCCTCAACATGCAACCCTGGACTGGATGCAGCATAGAACAAGAAGCGCATGCGCTTACGTATTAATGTTCATGTTCATATTCATAGCTTTCTTTGGTTCCGAGAATGAGGTTCTGACAAGTACAGCGGCAAGCATCCCCACAACCTTGTTTGCTGAGGGCCGACTTTTCAGTTCATTAACCCACTATGAACAGTTTAGCCAACTCTAGGATGAAATGTAGTTTCCCTCTTGTACCTCCCTCTTGTATCAGCGAGGGTGGGGGATAATTAGGTTTTCAGGATGTGATCCTGGATTGAATTCACTGCGTTGAGGTTCTTGCCTCTTGGCTGAAGACTTCATATAAGCAATTTAAAGTGCCCAAAACCCAAAACCCAAAGCAAGCAACTCGTGGACTTGCTCCAGGATGTGCTCCACATCCTCGAGGAGAACGGGCCGCCCTCAGAAGAGGTACAGGGGGTTTCTGCTTGAGGGCCTTGGGGGTTTGGGAGTTGACGACTTTAGAGCCTTTGGGAACGAAGGCTTCGTGTTCCATGTAGGGTTGGGGATTGGACTTGGGGTGCAATGAGTTTCCTTTTAAGAGAGCTCCATATGGTTTCATAGTTCCATCTAGCCCGAAGCCAGAACGTAAACCGTAAACCGCCCAGCAGAAGCCATCCCTACTTCGGGTGGCAGCACCACGAATCGACAATCGACTCTCCAACAACGGTCAAAGCGGCAAGCGCCGCAACGAGCCTCAACCAGACTTGTGCAACTCTTGCATGTTGCTAGACGTGCTGGTCCCACTTGTCAGGAGTGGTTCAAGGTTAAGCTTGATCTGGGGTGTATGGTCCCTTCCCGTATGCCTTCAAAGAGCCAGGTCGCCTACCTGTTCAACGGAGACATCGTTGGCACGCCGACAAGTTCGTCTTGAGGGATCTGACAAATACCTGCATGTAGAAGACTCGATGCATGGTGGTGGTCTTCTTCGTTATAGCATTCAGGTTTGTTTGTTGCATAAGCACAGATTTGTAGCATGATCTGCTCGGAACCAGTCTCGACATCTCCAGATGTTCACGTGTAAAAGAGCCCGGCCTCAAACGTAGGTCGAAGCACATGCAGTTTTCCTTCGGCAATCAGTGATGGTACGTGAGTATTCAAGAGCTTCTATGCTTGTGGTTCAGAAACAAATGACAATGACGAGGCCAGGATGATCATGTGTGTTTTTCTTTGCCGGGATTTCTGTGTGGAGTCGTTTTGCAACGAACCTCAATTGGGTTTAGCCTCTTTGTGCAGCCAGCCAGATCGTGGGCGCCACGCCGTGGAGATTTGGATGCTGATCATTGCCTACAAGCTGGCGTATCCCAAAAGTGTGGGGGACTCTGCCTTGGACCTTTTCGGATCTTTTCATAAACATTGCATCCCAAGCCCTCAAATCTCGGAATCTTAGAGTCTTAGAGAGGAGGGAGATTGCCTTGTTTCCATTAGTCCGATGCAGCCCTTTGCTGTGCGGGCGGGGCTGTTCCAAGGATTGAGCGATTGGACCTCCACTGTCTGAAGAGACTTCGCGAGGGGTTGGGTGAGGGTGTGCAAGCCTAGGTTGAAAGCTCAAAGTAGTAGTCTCAGAAGTTATTGTGGCATCCATATCAACTTGCAGCAGAGTCGACCCCCCCTCCCCCCCACTGTATCCCACTGTATTTGCAGGACGTTACCCCCGAGCCGATGTGTACATGAGGGTGGAATTCGTGCGGCCCATGCACCCCAACCCTCCCCCCCAATAAGTATCAGCGCCCAATGACCAAGGCCGGCCAAAGTTACAGGCTATTTGAGTGTCGATGTGGGTACTGTATGAAAATGAAAGGCGTCGGGTAAACACCACACTCGGCAGGAAGTTTCGTGCTTAGAGCTATGGGTTTACCGCTCAGGGCCCTGCTTAGGGCTAGGGTTTTGGAGCCCAGGTCTATGTGCTCCGTGGTAACCACGAGAACGATCAGATGATTGCCAGGCCGGTTGCTCTGGATGCGGATTTGGATGGGATACGGAAATCCTCGACGCGAAACTAATCCCAAGCTCGCACTGCTTCACCCCAACAGCCCGTGGCCCAGAACCAGCACTAACAAGTCCTGCTGGTTTGCTGCGCCAGGCCGTTCAAGATGGGCGGCGGGTTCACAGAGGCCCAGCCCTGCATCCCCAAAAAGTTCAAACCCACGGTTGTTGGGTTGGGGTGTTATAATTATAGTAATATAGTACTTACACCTCCAGCTTTTCAGCGAAGACTGGAGCTGAAAGTCCTTCAAACCTGTAGGATAACTTTGATTGATGTCTTGACTAGAGCGTAAAGGAAATTGACGGACTGGGAGCTTCCGACGTCCGAGAACTAGCAGGGTCCTTGCTTGACAGAAGGCAGGAGGCTCGCATCCGCGGCAAGCCAAGTCTAATAGTTTTAGATGACACTCCTTAGCCTTAGCTCGAAGTTTCAACTTTTTTGGGATTTAGGCTAAGGCTCAAGGACCGCTTGCGTTCCGGTATGGCTGGAATACACTCCTCAGTGAGGGAACGTAGTAAAATACAACGAATCCTTGCTATTCACGTGTGCAGTCCCAAATCCGACAACCAGAATGGCGAGTCGTCTTAACGAACCCGGCTCCTCACGAGGAGCGGCGAGACCAAACACCAGATCTCACAGGTCTGTAAAGATCCTGGTTTGCTACAGAACGACGCGAAGATTTGCGCGCATTCATTTTGGTCTGCTTTTATGTGGTCAATCGTTTGAGATGCGCGCTTCGGCAGACTCTGCCTTGAAATTAACTCTGCACTCTTTCCTTGTCCCGATGCCAGGAGTGTCTCAGCAAGTACAACCACAGAGTGCTCGCAGCCTTCCAGCGCATGTCCTGTCCTGGGCTGCTCTCAACGAGGGATGGCTGTAGTGTTTCTGCTTGATTTCCGTGCGATGTCAGTGTTTGTGATGTGAGGGAGCAAGCTGCATCGGAATGACCTGTGGGATCGAAAAGGATAATCCAGACCCTGGTGAGTCGACAGTCGAACAGTCCTTGGGCCAAGACGCTTCGCACAGGAGTCTCGAGTCAAGGGCTAGTAGTCAGCTAGTAGTCATATGCCTTCAAGCCCCCCGCCCAAACAAGCAGCGAAACTAAGCATCTGTCAGCAGGTCCTTATTCACACCCGACCTCTCCCAACAAGCAAAGCTCAGGTTCAAGCTGCTCCCGCTCTTCGGGGTGGTCGAGCAGGAAATCTTCGTAGTGCATGGTTCTCAGTGGCCTCTCACTTATATAGGGTTTGATGCTTTGGTCAGGATTGGGTCATGTCACAAACTCCACGCATTAAAAGCCCCAGACTTATGACCCCCGCTGGGAGAGCTTCTCTGTTTACGTGGATCATGTTTCTGGGTTTAGCTTGATCTGCCTCTGGCTTCAATGAAGGTCGGGCTGCATGGTGCAGCAGTTGCGGGGTTTGAGAGTCTGATGGAGCTGACGGTTTTGGGAGTTGGAAGCTGGGCATCGCTAGATGTCGTGTTCCGAGTAAAGCATGGATTTTTGGGGTAGCTGGCTCGAAAGGCTGAGAGCCTTTGGCGATGATGAGTCTGTTTGCATAAACATGGGTTTGGGGCTTTGGCTTCAGCTCGCTTCCTCGCATTGTGGCTGATTGAAGCCTCCCCAAGCTGCTCAAACCCAAGCAGCCTGATCTGCAAGCATGCATGGGTCTCCCCTAACTCGGAAGCAGAGAACGGCGTGGCAATTACTGGCATCATGGCATCATTTCGAACTCATAATCCGGACCCTTATTTCTCCAGCCCTGCCAGCCTCAAATTTTCAGAAGTTGCCCCCATGAAAGATCCAAGTCGCCAGTATCGATCGCGAAGCCCATGTGTGCACGACCGTCCATGAGCGAAGAAGTCCCGCAACTGTGAAAAAAAACTGCGTTTATGAGTCTTATCGTGTCTTAAGTCACTCTTACTGTTTCGATCTACAGTCTGATGTTCTAGGTGAGACTAGCCAGCGGAGTCCTTGCACATGTGGTTTCCTCAATCTTCCAGCCCTGCCAGGGCGCAAGAATTCTAGACTGTGCACAGCTTTCAACCTGGCCTTCGGCACACATTATCACAAGTTCCAATAGCGACGGCTTCAGACAAAAACTCTCACAGCACCTTCAGGCACGGCGGCCTCTTTCGAAGCCCTGGAGTCTTTTGGCCTGCACGAAGTGTTTGAGCTGCGGTTGTTCAGAGTCTTATTGCCCAGGGGTTTTGCGGTACGGCGTAAGGTTCAGAGGTCACGGTTTTGGAGATGATTGGGGTGCAGGTTTAGGGTTATGGTCTGTGGAGGGTTTCCGGCGACGCTGGAGGGTTTAGACATCACGGCTTCACTTGGAGTGGAACAGAGAGGTGAACCCTTAGTGGTCTTTATCACGGCTTGAATGGCGGAGTGGAGTTGCAGGGCGACGGGTCAGGACTCCCGTCTGTCCGGAATTGGACGAGAGATTTTGGGTCCCAGGTCACACTCGAGTCCTTGCGCACCCTTCCAGAGGCTCAGGGGGTTGGGGCCGGGCCGAGCATCCTCGTGCCGCTGTTGGATTCTGTTTAGGCTTCGGGGTTCTGGGACCCGGACTTGGTTGTGTTGTCTTGACACAACCAGTCCTAGGAGGAGATTTCAGTGTTTGCTTGTTCGTTTGTTTGTAAGCCCACAAGTTTCGTGGAGTGTTCGCGCAGAGTCGCTTGATGTGAATTATGCTGCTCAAATCTTCTTCGGGTCCTGCGGAGGCAAGTTGCTGCAGCCCTCGGCCCGAAACTCCTAGCCCTCCAAAACCAAACTCCCTGCCTTGAACATCAAGTCCAGGTCCAGTTGTCCTGAACACTACACCCTATACACCGTACTTTCAGGTGGTCTAACCAGGTCTTTTGGATTTTAGGCTGCCTCGGCTTAGTGGTGTGAGTCTGCATGGAATCTAGATGGCTCCTGATGCAGAGAAAGTGGGGCATTGTGACTCAAAAGGGGATGTACGTGTGCCGCACGCTCCTAAAGGAACGACACCATACGGCACCTAAAGCCGAGAAATCTGTGAGACGTGGCACCAGGTGGACTCTGAGCCAAGAAGCATCACTGTACCACCGCAAAGCCAAATCTACTGGGGCCACCTTTCAATGTTTTGTGCTTTTCAGTTGATCGTCTTCAGTGCTTTTGCGTGTTCATTCTATTTGCTTAGAACTTCATTCTCACAGGTGCGGGTCCTTAAGCGTTCCACCCTTAGCCCGAATTCCCAAAACTCCGAACCTTAAGCCATGATTTACAATCCCCAAACCCTGAAGCCAAATCCTTGTTTGCGAGCCATAGGGGGAAGTTGTGGTGGTGTGGTCATCCCCTACGAATGGCTCCCCAAACCACCCCTCCGCCAGATCTGGCATTTCAACTAACTTTCAGGCAGTTGGAAAAGAGGGCTTAAAAAAAAAAAAATCCTTGTTTGCGATAAAGGAGGCCTTTGGAGTGCACCATGCCAGCACCTGGAAGGCGGATTGGCAACGGAATTACCCCAACCCGCTGAAGAAGGATGACATGGACCGAGGTGCGCGAATTCTTGCATGTAGCGCTCAGGGTATAGGGGGTGTGATAGGATTTGGGTGTTTAGGGTTCGGGGTTTAGGGTTTAGGGCAAGAACTCGTTCACCAAAGGAGTCCCAAATTCCTGAACTTCAATCCGCGAGCCCAGATGACTGAAGCACACGCGCTAAATCGCTAGTCAGCAAAGCTTCCCAGTCCTGCCTATTG
Organism: Symbiodinium sp. CCMP2592; assembly: GCA_905221615.1. Classification (NCBI taxonomy): domain Eukaryota; class Dinophyceae; order Suessiales; family Symbiodiniaceae; genus Symbiodinium; species Symbiodinium sp. CCMP2592. Next base: position 363,164 of record CAJNDT010005932.1, read on the forward strand.
AGCCCGAACCAAGCCGTAGATGTAGAGGTGAGGGCAGGTGGGATTTGCAGCTAGGCTAGGCCCCTTCCAGCCGGTACACCACCCAGGCACCTCAGAAAACTATCTTCTTCGAGCTGTGCAGACAAGACGCTTTAATAGGTACAGAATGCTGTCACTGTTGCTTCTCTTCTGAGATGGGCACCATTGTTGAGATCTGTGGCCACCACAAGCAACTCGCGGCCCTGCAATAGGCAGTCTATACTCCAAAAGCGCGCTGCATCGTGAGTTCGGGATGCGAAGTAGAAGCCGAGAGCCTATTCAGCCTCGAGCACAAGACTCTTCGATCCAGATCGTGTATTCTGAGTCTGGCCTTTGGAGGCAAAGTGTGGACGAGGAACGAAGAGATTCTCTTCGATGCTCTCTGGGTGTTCGCCTCAGCATCTCAGCCCTAGCCCTAGACCAGATTGCCACCACACCCCTAAATCCAACTCCAGACAGCCCGAACTCAGCCTTGTAAAGCATATCGCCCCGAGATGCTCCGCGAAACCACTGATGTTTCTTATTAATGGTAGACAAGTCTATTTTTGCATACAGTTCTGCCGGTTGTTTCGGCACTCCTTACCTTTTCATCCCTCGGCATGAAAAGGGTTTCCTGGGATCCGCCTAGAGTCTGCGCCGCCGCTACATGTAACCCCGCACCCTCAACAACAGGCCCTGGGAGCAGCTGAGCTTACAACTTAAATGCCTGATATAGAAGCCGGTACTCTACTACAATAGACTGTAATATAAGTATAGCATATACTGGAATAGACCAGAGTTTATTATTTTTCAGGGCCCCTTTGTTAAGTGCGTAGCAGCTTAAAGCCAGAGCGCTTCGGAGCCGTTGGCCCAGGCGGATCCTCACACGGGTCTCGGATCGAAGAGGCCGCCTGCGCTTGCATCCCTTGTTGCCAGTACTTTTGGTAGTTGTTGCGATTCGAATTGGGGTTTTAGGCTGGGTTGCATTCAGGATCTTTTTGCTAGTTATTAGTTGTTAGGACTGGAACTTTGGCTTTAGGCTTTGAGGTTTGGGGATCTATCCGTTGGGTTTTGCTTACACGACTTGGGCCTTTGAGGTTGCATCAGGTTGGACCCAGGACGATCTCCTCTAAACCCTGAACCGCAACAGAGCACACGAAACGGAAGTCACCAACTTCCAAACAAGGCAACTGAAGTCAATCACTCAATGTGGGGCGTCTAAGCTTCAACAGATTTGCAGCGTTAAATGTTCATTCAGTGCTGGGAGTGCAGTGAGGTGTTTTGGTCTAAGCTGCGGACTCTAGTCAATACTCCACAAACCTAAACCCCTAGGCTTGGAGTATTTCTTCTATCACTTTCGCTGTTTTACGAAACCAGTGGTGCAACAACGTGTTGGTCTAATCTTTGGGGCCGGGGGCTTTCCAACAAATCACAACCAGAGCCGGCTAGCTCGAAGCCCAAAGAGGTCGAAGCCTAAGCCCCTTGGGAGTAAGCCCAAAGGTCGAACTTGAGAGCCCAGTAAAGCCCAAACCCGAAAGCCCGCACCCCCACCTCGCCCCCACAACTCTAAACCTCAAGCCTGCATGCGGCCCAAACCCTACGACCCCAAACCTTAAACCAGAGCAAAACCCTGAACCGTAAGACTAGGCCATACGGTAAGCCAAACAGTTCAGAACCCACGTAGCCACCCCCCCTCTTTGAGGTCCGAGCGCGGGAGAGTGGCCGTACTGTCTGGAGCTCGCCCAGTTCTTCTAGGATCAGGGCGCCAAGTTCAGCATTTTCTGGTTGAGGTGTAGGACTTCTTTTGGTGTCGAGGGTGACACCTTAAGGGTGTTTTTGACAGTTAGATCAGCTGCTTATATGTTACATGCTGTAGGGGTCCCTGGGCCCTGCTTTCCCACAAGGCGAGCCAGGTCCGGTCTTGCAGGGTCGGAGGATTGGAAGATTAGCGGTTGTTCTGTGTGCGCCGTATGTTCTGAAAATCAGATCTCGGGTTTTTGGCCCTAGATCTTAAATCCAGCAGATCTTACCTTCTACCTAGACCTTGCATATACACAACCCAGTCTCGATGTTCCGAGTTGTGCTTTGGTGCAGAACTGTTGAACCGATGCCTGAATGACATCCAGAGTTGTCTGAAGTAGGGTTTAGTAATTGCCGCACATTACAAAATGGACCTGCAAAGGACGACCGGGCTCTTGGTGAGGTTGCTTTTGACCATTACTTGTAAGCTTGTGCTTTCAATGTGTGACAATCCCAAATCGCAATGTGGGCTCAAAAATTCAGGCGTAAGTTTAGAGTCGATGCGGTTGCCCCGTGCATGTTGCTGAGGGGGTTTAGGCTGTGAAATCATGGCCTCAGATACGAAACCACCCATGGAGGCCGGAGCGCGGTTTGTAAGTCTCGGACATTTGCTAAAGCACGCTGGCTTGGGCCAGTACCTACAGTGGCTGTTCACTGCAGTCTCAACGGGTTTGTAAGTCCCGAGCCCGAACGCAACATCCTTCGTGTCTGCTTTGAGTGTGCGTTTTTGTTTGGAGGGTACGGGGCATTTCGGATAAAGGCAAGAGCGGGTTCATTTTGGAAGGTTGGAGGGTGTGGGCCTTGAGCCCTAAACTCTGAAACATTCAGAAACCATGAGGCCCTGAACCCGAAACACCGAGACCCTAAACCGGTGGAGCCCTTACACCCTGAAACCTTGAAGCCATAAGCCCAAAGTCGAATTGCGAAAGACGTGGGATTTCATCCTTTGCAGGCGCCTGCGCAGCAGACCTTCGACATCGCCGAGATCGGCGACGGTCTGCGGATCGCCCCTTGTCAGATCTTCGGTCCTGTTCAGGGTTGGGGATTTAGGGTTTAGGGCTTCGGGGTTTTTGAGGTTTGAAGGTTTGTTGGGCCGGCTCTTCTAGGTTTCGATCTCTGTCAACTCCGGAGGGCATGTTTTGAACAGGAGACACCCGATTGAAAACCAGTTTGTTTTGTTGTCTTGGTTTGCAACTTCGTTTCTTCGTCTGTGGGTGTAGGAGTGGGCGATGTAGAGTAAAGTTATTCGGTTTTTGTGCGGAACTCAGTGTCTTCTCAGGTACTTGTTGCCAGAAATGTCATACAGGCAATTGAATGATGGTAATAATTTCATGCTCGAGTCTACCCCCGAAGCCCTATTCTGACTTCTAAATATTTCAACAGACCCCGATAATAGCCATCTAGCATACGGTCACATGGCCATGCCCGAGCCAGCATGACTGGTAGCATAATCTCTGCGCGAATCGTGCGAAGTGAAGGGTTCAGCGCTGGTGTTCAAGATACTGCATATGCGTACTTTCCATGGTATTGGAAAACCCATCAACTTGTTACAAACCTCTTTATGTCGAGATACCACAAAGCAACCTTACTCTCTGTGTCGGTCTCATATCAAGGGTAGCAGGTAGCAAGATGTAGCAAGGTCTTACTTATACCAAGGTGCTACCTGCAATTGCCGCCTAAAACACACTCTTCGCAAGGGAGACAGGCTCCACGTTGTGGCCGCTAGTAAGACCAAAGTCAACACGATGCTTTCTTTACGAATTGACTAGCGCGCAGGTTCTCCACATTGGCAGAGGTTGCTGAAAGCTGAAACCTACGCTCTACACCCCCGAGCCCATTCTCTGCACTCTGTAAGCCTGAGGAACGGCAAAGCCCTGAAGCAATGACATGAATCACGAAAGTCCATGAGAAGAAGCCTCCTTTACAAGTCTCGATTTGGATTGCCCTACCGCTCGAAAGTTGTTTTCCAACTGGAGTTTCCTTCATCGTACATGTTCCGGTGACATAAGTTGATGAGGCTTCCACCTAATCTGCAATAAGCGAAGGAGGCGCTGAGCAAGGAGAACATTGATCTTGACCGTCTTAAGGAGGGGCCGGCGGGGCGAAAGTACCCAGTTGATGAGGGGTTTGAGTTGTGGTGGGGACACACGGATTTCACAATTCTTGGCTGTGGTCACAAGGCCTGCAGGGCTGCCAGGGTTTCGGCTCATACGGGGTCCGGGATAGGTGTTGCAGGGTCAAGCCTTCATGGAGTGCCAAGATGAGAATGTGGTTTGGAGTGATGACAGCAGTCTCTTGCACTGCCCTTCTTTTGGATATCGGCAATGCTCTTCTTGTGTTTCGGAGTGATGAGTTGCATATACAGTTGAAGGCTGACATGGCCTATCTGAAGACTCGGCGGATCCTCGGTGTAGTGACATGCGTGGTGCTTAAAATGGACATTGTTTCCAAGGTTTCCGCAAAGACACGCAGTTTCCATCTCTGCTTGCTGTGTTCGGGCTTGCATGGTCACAGACTGTTTCCGCAGTCGTCGTTCTGCAATCTCGGTGTTCTGCAATGTCGAAGCAGATCGCACCTGGCTGAGATCGGCCAACATTGTGAGGTGAATTCATGTTGCGGCTTGAATTTCGTTTCCGGTGAAGCCTCCAGGAGGAGGGTAACTTTTTCAACACGACGGACGAGAACCATGTCCCCCACCAACACTGGCTCCGTAGCGTCTTACAATAAGGCCTAAAGCTTCCTACGCCTTCGCCAACTTGCAAAGTTGCGCGTGCTAACACACTGACACCCACGAGTTCGCAGGGGATGGCGCACCTCTACCTGGATGGCTTCGGTGGGAAGCGCTGCTGCCTTTGCTGCAAAAACAGCGAGGCGTCGGTTTAGCATGAGCCTGCAGTTTAGAAGGTGGTGCAGAAAGCTGTATAGTTTGAATTCCCAAACACAGTTGATTATCAGACACCCGTCGGATGCCCATGTGACAGCATGCAATTGAAATTGTATCGTATACAGTTCTACAAAGCCCACGGTTTCGACATGCGTTTTGGACTAAAGAGTGCATGGCCAGTATTTCTTTTTATTCAGGACCAGGTATGATTTACGACTTATCCCCTCCCCACTCCGATCGCCTAAATCTGGAATCTCGCGTTCAAAGGATGATTGAACTTTCTAACCCGGATTATATAACCCTATGACCCAACACCCCAAAATCCCATACCCCAAAGACGAGTTCTTGCCCTGTGAGTTCGAAACCGTCAGCGGTGTGCGGCTCCTTGTCCAGCTGCAGTCGCAATTCTTTTTGCGTTTTTGTTGGATCTTGAAGAGGGCGCGGGTGGCTGCTAGGTAACTGCATGTGTCTTCAACGTTGCGCTTGGGATTTTGGAGCTTGCACGGGTTGTTGTAGGCGTTTTCAGAGCGTCAGGCGTCGCGAGAATTTTGGGCTACAAATTACGGCTTGGGGGTTTTAGAGTTTGGGATTTGTGGCCCAGCATGGTTTTGGGAGTTCACAGTTTGTGACGCAAGATTTGGGATTTTCCGATGCGTCTGTGTTAGGGTTTCAGCTTAGAGCTTTCAGGGTCCTGGGGGTGTCAGGGTCTTTGGGCTTACGCTTTGGGTGCTGGAGTGTGGGTTCCCTTCCCATCCTGGAGTCACGTTGTGGGACCCTTATCCTTGATTTGGCTTAGATTTAGATTTAGATGTTATCGGATTGTAGCTGGTTTTAGTTTTCGACGTTCACAAAGCCACCACCGTAAGGGTCCAAGCTCATTATCGCTTCTGAAGCGTGGGTCCAGTCCAGGTGCCAACAGCCGCCTCATCCCCTTAGGCAAATGGCTTACCTGCAAACCGTAAACCTTAAAGACCAGGGCCTAAAGAATTAGCGTTGGAGCCCTAACCCTGACCCCTGCTAACCCCTGAGCCACAAAAATACCCAAGCCCTAGGCCTACACTGCGCCTCAGGTCTTCCTACCAGAAGTTCCCCGAGTCCAAGTTGCAGGCGAGGGGTTGAAGTTCGCCTTGGCGCAGAGTGTGGACTACAATGAAAGGCCGTAATTTTTCCGAAACGAAGCTTCGTAGTTCAATGAATTTCGCAGCAGCTCTCGAATGGGAGTTGGGGTTGTGCTTGGGCAGCAGGCTTAGAGCCGAGGGCCCAGGGCTTGCAGATTAGTTGATTGAGTTTCTGCTCTGGAAACCTTCTAAATGCCAACCGCAAGAATGCAGAACCAGTTTTGGGTTCGAATTTTGAGGTTTAGGGGACACGGACTGGGGTCATGGGTTTGAGAAAGGGCTACGATCAATCACCGCATACAGCCCTTCAAATTGCCAAAGAGGTTTAGGATCCTTGACTACATGCACAAAGTTGCATTGAGTACTCTGGAATCTTGATTCCAAAAACTGGAGCCGAGACAGGATAAGCACCCAAGCCCGCAACCCGAAACTTTGCCTTAGCCGTAACACACTGGACCTGCGTACTGGAGAGGGATGTCTTATCTTCCCAACCTTCCAGTTGGGGGACACTTTAAGACTTGTTCAAGGTCGGGCAATAATGGGGGTTAAGTATCCAAGCGCCTCGTACCGATCATTCCAGCAAGTTATTGAAACTGAAAGGCTTGTGGTGTGGCGATCGATGCTTCGGGCCAGGCGATTGGCCTGTGCCTGGGCTTTGTTTGCCTTTAAAAGCTGTAAATAAAGGCTTAGACTCCTGCCCTTTACAGTGCATTGCTGCCTGCACGAGTCGTGTTGCAGCCTCTGCTCAAGCATCCTGAGGTACTTACTCTTGTTGGACATGGGGTCTTGCATAAGGGAGTGCTTTGGTGAGGGCTGCCCCGCGGGCTCTGGTCTCGGGATCCATCCGTTGAGGGTTTGGAGTTCTGGCAATCGGGGCTGCAGGTTATGGACAAGAGACGTCAATGTAAAAATGAACAAACGAACTTTGTAAGCGTACTGTCTTACACAGTTCTTTAGGCCGAGAGGCATCAGGCCCGGACATGGGCGATTTTCAGGTATGAAGCGCTAGATGGCCCGCATGCTTTGGTTCTGGATTTGAGGACAATCGCCAAGACCCCTGAGGGGAATTTGTGGTCTAGGGTTGTGTTTCGTGGTGAAAGGCTTATGAGATGGCACCTGCGCTCAAGCTTCGTTTGTTCAGCTTCCCACCCTAAACGCTCAAAGACGCTTCAACAGACCGAAGCACCACCCCGAAACCCTGAATGACACTTTGAAGGGCTCTTAAGCCTTTTCAGCCCCAGGATCCAGCTCGGCTTTCACGACACGCCAGGCTTTTCAGGGGCTCATTCGCTTGACTGCAACATGGGGACCTCAATAGTTCGCGATTTGTAGGGCTCCAGAAGAAGCTTCCTTCAGCAGTCGTAATTTCTCGGTTCCAGTTGTGTTGAAGTAGCCGCTCAATAAATCTGCGGTACCTGCATAATTTGTTCTTGCATGGTATATCCCCTTCCCATCAACTTCGGTTTCGGATGAAGCAACAGCCCGTGGGTCCCGAGAGTGGAAAGCGGAGTTGGCCCTAGGCCCTTGGTCTAGGGCCCCGGTGCGAAGCCTGCGACAGTGACGACGGCAGTGCCAGCAGAGACCCTCCGGAGCTCCTGACAAAGACACGGCTGGGAATGTGGGACATCCCGGGCTTGGGGATGTGCCGGCGCAATCGTTGGATTTCGCGTATACCCTCGCACCCTGTCTTGCTGCGCACAAGGTCGTGGACTGCAGGCTTTGAGCTGACTTGTAGTCCGAATTTGATTCTTGTCGAGGCACGCAAGTCGTGTACTCCAACCAACCAGTCATGCGTCTGCTCATTTGCGAACAGAGTGCAGCCTTTCATCACACCGAAGTTCACGAGTCAGGTATCAAGAAATCACTCCACCTGAAAACGCTTAACCTGTGAGGTTTTGAGTTGGCTCTAGTTCCAAGATGGTCAGGAAGCCAAGAGCTTTGCGGACCCCAAGCTTCAAATCCGAAGCCCTCGGAAGCCAAATGCCACAACGACCACGTGCAGAAGATGCCTTGACTAAGGTCGACTTTCAAGGCGGAACCTTGAAACCCGAACGAAGAGTCTGGAACTCCTCAACGCCGCCACCCGGGACCCTCAACCCCGCAATAGTCCCTCGGTCAAACCGTCGTAGACCGATGTCCCAATTTCCAACCTGCCTCCCTGAGCCTTAAGCCTTCAACCCCGAGCATCAAACGCCGAATCATGAAACAGTCAAACCTCTCGCAAGGCGACTGGGAGATTCCGTCCTTCTGTGTGCACCTCGGCAGAGAAGCGCTGCTTTCTGATTGGGATCGTGGGGCTTCATCCAGACTCCCACAACTTTGATCGGGTTGCTAGCGTTCTTCTAACTCTCGTTTGGAGCAGAAAGGTTCAGGATTCAGGACGTTTTTGGTCCGGGCTGGGGCAGGGCGTTTCAGGTGTAGGGTTCGTGGCTTCGGCATTCGCACTGCCGCCGGCTCGAAAACTCCCGAAGGTTTGGGGCGTGGGGTATCCTGTAATCTCTCTGCGGAAACTCGATTGGCCCCGAACCTTCGCCGCTACCACCCTCAACCCTAACCCGATCTTCCAGATTCCAGATGAAAGGTTTGTGATTCCTGACTCGCAAGAGGAAGTAGATTGAAGGTCAGAGTCTAGCAATTTACTGCAATTTGCAAAGCCTGGACTTGTAGGCACTGGTAGCTCAGGGGCGCCTTGTGCCGGCAGGAGTCATAGTTGCAGTAACAAGACATTCTTCAGCTGCTAAGATGCGATCCATTGTGGGTTAAGAGGCTGCCCTACAGCTGCAGGCGTCAACTCAAAGGATCAACCTTGCACCCAAAATACGTATCTAAGCCCACAGCCTGAACCCGACATGAGGTCTTTAACTTGAACCTTTGCAACCGAAGCATCTGCAACCATGCCAGGTGCATGAATGCAAAAGTGAAGTCGAGCGAGTGCCACGTGGAACCGTGTCTGTTGTGAGCTGTCAGGTGCATGCTGGCTATGTTTAGTGCAGCGTATTTACAGAGCATCCTTTTCAGTTTGGGGTTTCAGGACTCGGTGACATTTGACTTGAGCAGTACCTACAGGATTAGCTTCATGTGTGACGTGCGTGTGGGTGTGTAAAGTGCTCGAAAGTCAAGAGGACATGGGTGGAGGAACTATTTCAACAGGTACTGCAAGTACTTCAGATCCTAGATAACCGTAGTGCACGAATTGTATTTGATACTGTGAAGGAACAGACACCCTTCCGTCAAGAATTCCCAGGTCCGAAGCCTTATCAACCCCTTCTCTTTGAAGTCAGGCTACCAAAATGGAAACAGTGCGCAACATAGGGTTTGATGCTCATTTTTTTGTCATTTTGTTGATGAGGAGCGAATCGTGGTGGGAGCCGCAGCACGCGGCAAAGGGCTTGGAGCCGCGTCGGTGAAAGTCTGATTTGGTCTGGCAGGGCTGAGTCTAGAGTGTATGGTCTAGGGTCTAGGGATGTCCAGGGCCCCCGGGTGCAAGTTTTAACGTCGGAAGCTTAGGTCACCTGGCTTCACAGGTATGAACTTCCAATGAACGGTGAAGCAGGTTGCTATCATGAGTCTATGTGTACAGTACTATGCTATTTGCGTAGCTGATTTGCTGTAGTACTGAGGTTTCAAGCTGCTTCAAGGTTTAGGGCATCGGCTTATCCTATGTAAGTCTATCGAGCCGAACTTCATGGGCTGGAGATGCTGTTCGGCTTGTCTTGTGCATGGAGGAGTGGGACCGGTTTGAGAGTTGTCCAGCCCTACACTGAGTGAGGTAACCCGAATTTCGGAAACCCTTTCCCGAAACTTGGGGGGGGGGGTGTCAATGCGTTTAGAGGGTTGGGGTTTGGGAGTTGTTTGGCCGAAAGCTGCAGGAACCAAGCTCCTCAACTGGGCTGAAGATCGTGCACGAGAGCGCGGTTGTCAGACGATGTTCTTGGAGGCCCCTGGCAATACGCCAGCGTGTGAATTTGGGGTTTGGCGGTGCGGGTCTGGTTTTGGGATTCATGCTTTAAGGTGTCTCCTTTGGGGTTGACGATGGTCTGTGCTTGAAGTTTTCGGGTTAGGGCTTTAATTTTAACGCTACGCCGCCCGCCTCGGCTGTGTAGCGGCAGGGCGAGGGGGCAGTCGATGTTTTTTTATGCTAGGAGGGGGAGGAGGGGGGAGGAGGGGAGGCCTCGGAGGAAAGGAGGCCAACAAATCAGGTAAAATGAAGGGAAGCCGGGCAAGGGGGTGGCAAACGAACGCAAAAAACGGGTGTCCCCAAACATTTGGACCGCAGGGAGGAGGATTAGGTGGAGGGTACCTGAGCTAACCCCCAAGACGCCTGGGCCTGTGGCCTCGGCGGATTTTGAAGGGAGTCGGGCATCAGGCTTCCTATCGCTTGCTGATTTACATGCGACTCCTCGTGTTGGTTGTGCCTGGGCACCGCAAGTTCTGGATGCTGCACCCAGGGCTTTCCAAGGATAAGAGATTCATCGCTTCATGTGTCAGTTTCTCAGCTACTTGTACACCTTTTGTTTCTCAATCCTACGTATATGCCCGGGTTTACTCCCTCAGGTCCCGGTCCCGACCTGTATGGCCAAGTCGAAACTCCGATGCTCGTGACCCGACTTCAGCCGTGACACTGGAGCGTGAAAACGTGTCACTGCTCTGCAGTCTACTTACAGAGCATGCACACAAACAACGCTCTGGGTAGGACTAAACCTAAGCCGCGCACACCAAGAAACCAGAAATGCTCGAAGCCCTAAACGAATCCCGCCCGTTTGCGTCAGGTCGTTAGCGGCAACCCCGCCAAGAAGCTCTACGAGAAGCATGGATACGTCCAGGAGACTACTGCATGTGGAAGAGCCTTTGGCACAATGCCAACAGGGCTCGGGGCTTAACATGCTAGACTCCAGGCACAGCGGGAGTGCAGGGTTGTTTTACGTGGGCGTTGGGGTTCAGATGTCGGGAGAGAAGAGGGGCTGAATGTGCTCCTGAAGCTCGAAGCATACACGGGAGATTGCTTAGAACATCTTAGAACACCGAACCATACCGAACCCGAATCCTCAAGCCGAAGTCACATGCCCCAAACCCTCAGACACCCTCAAACCCTCCTGAATCTTAAGGCCACGGACCCAACAGTCTGAAACCTTCCATGATCCTACGGCCCGCGACCTGAAGCTCTAGGACTCTTGGTCTCGTACTCGAGGCTATGATTTGGGCCCATAGCTGAAGGTTAGAGGTAAACAGAGAAGGGTTTCAATTTGACCACGACTTTTGCTACCCTGACCCTGCATATAGCCCTCATGTTGCGGCTGGTTGGGAATCATGTGTTTGGTACAGGCGATACAAGCCAGCGACATTCAAGAGCATGTCTTTACACTTCTTTGTTAGTTATCGTCTGACGTGTCCAAGAACCTTATGAGCAATTTCTCATGTGTGTTTTTCCGTAAACCGGTTTTGCCCCTGGAGTCAAGGATGTATGATCTGTCCCTTCACTTTCTGCATCATGGGGCACGTCTACGCCGACACCATGCGGAAGCCTCTCCCATGAAGAGTGGGTAAGCATCAGTGAGGAGCAGTTGCTTCTGTACACGTTCATTGCCTGCTGCAGATCTGTTTTGTGTGTGCTTGTTGCCGGTAGCTCTTGGAAGTATGCCTAGAGGTAGTCTTCGGAGCGCCTCGCTGTAGTACGAGTAGGAAGTATGAAGTCCGTCTACAATCTTCATTCCTGACCGGCAAGCTTCTCCTCGAAGCAGGAGGTTTGCTGTTGGTCTGTTCTGCTGTGGCGAATGCCAAGACCTTCTAGACACCAATGCTGCCAGGAACCTGAAAGGTCCGGTTCCGCGAAGGCCCAATGCTCAAGTTGGCGCATTCCGTAAGCCCAAACCCTGAAGCCCTAAAGCTCCAGACCAAGCAGTATGCTCTATACGCTCTGGGACTGCAGTCTGAGTTCCCACTCTGAAAATGTACTGGATCGAGTTTGAGTCTGCGACTTTAGATTTCATCCGCAAGAGTTTGGGTTTCGCATGGGTTTCGAGTTTAGGGGTTGGAGTAGGTAATCGCATATCGGGTGTACTTGCATCTCGTAGCATCTTACATGGTTGAGCTGAACTGCGTAAATGTCTATGCACCCCAACCAAGAGCCTCAACGCGATGTTGTTAAACACATGAGAGGAATGTCTGTCCTTATGCTACAAGCCCACAACAGAAGTTTACACTAGCCATGACAGCGCTGGATTGAGCCTTGACCAATCTTGCCTCTGGTTGGTGAGACATGCGGCCCGCTGTCATATCTTCGAAGAAGTCAACAAAAGGAGCCATGGTTCAGGCTGTAGTATCAGCAGGGTCGGGGTTCCGAGCACTCTAAACTCCAAGCCTGAAACCCTCAGCTCCAAACCGGAAGCCTTAAAGAGCTATGGGTCAGCTGTTCAGGGTTTTAGAGTGTTGGGGTGTTTGGGGTTCAGGATTTAGGGTTTAGGGTAAAGGGGCGTGCGAGCTCCAGGTTTCGGGGATGAGACCAATGCTGATGTGGGGCTTCGAGGATTTAGGAGACCTTGCCACTCAGGGACTTAATCAAGTGGCTGATCAAGGCGAATTTCAGATGTTTCTGGTCAGCAAGAAGGTGGACCTTATCGGAGACACTACAACACAAACAGTATTCCTCAGGGTCCAAGGCATTCTTGCTTAGGAAACCCTCCATTGCCCAGGTTCCCAACCCTGGAGCCCCGCGATCTAGCCATGCCCACCCAACTTCATACTTCATGCGTTGGCTCACATCTTCAAACTAGAAAAGTCTGCACCTTCGGACCGATGGGGCCCTGAATAAGTAACAATACATCCAATTCCTATACTTATGCTCGTATACACACCAAAATACTACTTTCATAACTTATCTTTCCTGACCCCAGGTAAAGTCCTGAAGCCTGGAGTCTCGCTCAAATTCCCTATGCCGTATATCCAAAACGCTTTCATGCGTCCACAACCCAAAAGTCCCGTTGAACAGATTGAGAATGGCATTTAAACCGGCACCGCGGCTATCCAGAACGAGATAACTGAGACCCTTCAAAAGTTAACCGTAGCCCTATAGGCTGCAGAGCCCAAAATCCGCAACATCGCCAGACCATGTCTCAGCCCGTCCGAGGTTCGGTCACGATGTAACCCATGGGTTCCTAGACGACGCCGGTCTTGCTCTATGCCTGCTCGGACGCTCAGCAGAGCGGCTCTAGAGCTTTGGGGTTGAGGATTTACGACCTTGGACTCCGAATTCGGGTAGGCTCCATGTTGGTTCGGAGCTTCGGGGAGCAGATTGTCGCTTGGGGCTCGGCTCGTGGCCTCGTGATGTGCGTGCAGCGCTGTGGCTAGAACGATCCAGCACCCAACACATCGGTTGTATACACAAGCACGGCACGTCCATTTGCCCTTCGCCTGGCTTTCGAAGCTTCGAACTCTGAATCGTAAGCTGTGATTCCTTAACATTGAACTCCGCTTTCGCTGACCCCGCGCGACGATTGAATGCCAAGGCCCTAAACCTTTACCATCAAATAAACACCTGAGCGCTGGACTCTAGACCCCCATATAAGTTGTTAGAAGACAGTGCATGGGATGGGAGAGCATCTTTGAGGGCTGCGGCCTTCGGATTCTCGGCTTCGGTTTTTGTGGTCTTGGGCTTGGCGCTGATCTGTTCAGTTATGTGCTTTCTGTTTCATGTATTTACAGAGAGATACTTTTTGCTTGGCGGGTTTGCATGTCTCTCTGTGTGTATGTGTTTTTGCCTGTCGCAATCAATTATTTTGTGATTCACAGAGGGAGGGCTAAATCCGAATTGTAACAGTCCTCTAGCCCCAAAGCCTTTAAAAAGCACACGGAGGGTACGGTGGTTATCAAGGATACCCTGCCAGCGTACTGGCTCCCTTTGATTCAGGACCCAGAACACCCCAAACATCAAAGCCGTGTTTACGGGGCACGGAGCCTTGCAACTCTCGTGCTCCACGCACATGAACAAGGGCTCAGCATCGGGCCAGTCGTTGCGAAGGGCAGGACGCCTAAGCCAAAACCCTGAAGCCAGAACCTAAGCTTGAGTTTCTCCTCAGACGCTCGCATCGTGTTCCACAGAATGGCCTTGCCCTCGGCCTTGCCGTTTTCTGAAGGTGTTGAGGTGAAGGTTTAGGATTGTTGGAGTAGGTTGGCTGGTTGGTTGGTTGCTGTTAGACAAAGCGCTGTCTCTCTGTCTCTCTCTCTCTCACACATCATATCGTCAAGCACTACTGAAGTGCTTACGATACCCATCTACAGCGTACAGCTCGACTGAGTTTGCGTCGGGCTCTTTTATGGTTTCCGGTAGCCGTTACAGTCGAAATATGTCCAGTTCACGGCTAAAGCCTTCTGGGACACCCTCTGAAGGTCCGAAGATAAAGTCATATCCCTGGGTCGTGCTATTGGATAACTTAGATTGAATCGGCTAGTTGACGGGCGTGGTGTTGGTTTGTTCGGGTAAGGCGCAGACTGTCTGAAGCCTCTCGAGTTAAATTAGCGTTTTCAGTGTTTCAGATGAAGTTGCTGCAAACAAGATCATGTGCAACTTACTTAGAAACCTGCGTAAGCATGCTTGATGAGTGAGACCCAATTGGAGCGATACCTGAAATTGTATGTATGTTGAAAGCATCACGTCGATCTCACAATGCCGGTTTTACACGAGGCTCACAGCTGAAGGGTCCATGTGCCGAATGTTCAACGAAGCCGCCAGCCTAGACTATGCATGGTAGCCCTGCAAGCCCAAAAGCACCCACACCCATATCCCAAACTAAGATGTCATTTTGGAACCGGACTTCCCATCTCCGGCGTCGCATAGACCTTTGGAAACAGCCCTCAGCCCCCATTGCATAGCCAGCCTTGGGAAGTGTCGCTTGAACATTCGGCGGGCTTGCTAAACCCTGGTTGTGTAGTCTTTGGCCAGCTGCCGGCGGTCCATGCCGTCCGGTTTACCGCAAGGTCGGGGCAAACCCCGAACCCAAAGCCCGACACTGTGAGACATCCAAGCTCGCACGAAAAGTCCCGACCCTCTAAACCCTTCCTGGACTGCTATATCGTCCAGCCCTAGATTCCCTACATCGCGAATCCTGACGGGAGAGATTCGAGCCTTCAACCGCATAGTCAGAAGTTGTGCATGTGTAGCGACGTCTGCAGCCGTCCGTCCGTCCGTCCATCCATCAATCCTATTCCGATACACGCCGGGAGTTTTGGACATGTCCGCCAGCATCCGTTTCCTGCTAGGGTCCATCCATTCAGTCAGGCATGTCTGGATACGTAGAACCATTGCACACACGCTCACAGCATGTGTATATATATATATATATAAAATTATATATATATATATAATTATATATATATATATATATATATATGTATATATCTGAAAAAGTGGGAATCTACTCACATGTACACACCTCAACGAGCAGCATCTTGGATGATGGGTTTGTTGCTAAGGGCTTCGACTTGCTGTTTAAGGCTGGAGGCTCCATTTCCTGGCTCCTGGGCACATGTTCTGGAAGTTTGGCACGGCCCGGAGTAGCATTGGACTTTGACCTAAACTCCTGGGTTTCAGGTCAGGGTGGAGGTCTTGTTTCAAAGAGTCAGGTTGTGGATACCAGCCCCATGTTCATTGAGTTTCCTGTTTTAGGGTTCCCGAGCGTTCGACAACCCCTCCGTGCCATAACCTTGAAGTCTCTTGAACCCCAAGGCTTACAATTTTGAACCCCGCAAGCCTGGACTCAAGTCTATACCATTTAGGAAATGTACGATGCCCTGTAGCATGCTGCAATGCCGTCGTGTGCAGGTCCTGGAAGGCCGAACCGAAGACCCCTTGGGGAGAAGCTGGAGGCGAACGTGTAGGGATTTAGGTTGAGGGAGTGAGTGTCTGTCAGAGTTCAGTGTTTCGTGATGAAGTTGTTGAGAAAGGCGGTGTCCGAGGGCTTACAGTACCGGTTCGGTGTAGGTTGTCGTGGCAGCCCAGATGAGGCAAGACGGTGATGCGGCAAAGCATTAAGCGATTGTGAGCCGGGTTTAGGGTTGGAATTTGGAACGGTCTGGGAGAGGAATTGTGACTTCCATACTGTAGGTGAACTAAAAGGAAATGGACCTTGAAGCCTTACACCCATGTGTGTTTTGGGACATGGATTTCGGGTACATTCTCCACCTAGTCCCATGGCTGTCGCAGCATTTCCAGCGAATCGCACAGTTCTCCTGCTGCAGTGATGCCATGTCCCTTGTTGTGCAGGGCTTGTTAGTGCTGTGAGCCTGCCGCAGGGCAGATTCGTCACTGACCTTTTAAGTCAAGCGGATGCGCCGGAAGTTTGCTCATTGAAAACTCAGTAAAATCTGCCAACTCTTGCTGGCTGTGTTGCCTTTTCTGTATAGTGCCTTCAAGAGTTTTTGTTTGTGGTAGTGTAACTCCCAGGAGGATGTACCGGATGAGGACCTGTTCGACGAAACCGTGCGAGTGCCTTCAGGCCGGCAGCCTAATCTCAGTCGTGAGTTTTTTTTGGAGGGGGGCGGGGGGGTGTTGTAGAGGTAAGGTCTGCTCTATCGATGCTTGATCAAACGGAGCCACCAGCACGAAGAAGACTGGAGTCATCACCCGAAGGCCCCCGTTCGAACACGAACGCCGATTCTCGATGTGGGATCGAGGCATGTCCCTCTGGATCCTCAGCCCTGGTTTTGGTGAAGTTCTCCACCGGTCCTTTGCCTGCGAGCCTCCGTGAGAATTCGGGGGCCCTGCACATACAGGTACGAGCTTGTAGGGTTTCAATTGTCGGAGTCTTATCCGCTTCTGAAGCAGATGTTCCTGCATTACGCCCGAAACCAACACCGTGGACATGGGTGTGCCTACAGGTCCCCAACAGCTGCGGCCCCGGGTGTTCAACCCCCAGGGTCCTCAGAGTGTCACGAGGCCTGGAACCGACGGGTTTTGGATTCGGAAGCTTTTGGGGCGCACTTGGCTCCAGGCCCGGAGAGCATTTTTCGGTGCTTGAGGTCCACCTCTGCTTGCCACCATAAGCATTGAATCAGTAAAGCAGAAGACCCAGCATTGAGAACCCTCTGCCCTCCGAAAGCCCAATTCTGAATATACTTTGGGGCCTAGATCGTTTTTGGGGACGCGGCAGACGATGGGTGGAGAAATGCGAACATGTTTCAGTGCTCCTGCCTCCAATCCTGAATGCCCATACCACAACAGAATCTAGAAATTCGGGCCCCAACAAAGACCGAAAGACCGATGGCCGGGATAAGAAGACGTATGGTTGTTCAGATCCTCATGTACCTCGACCGATTGCGGCGGTTTCAAAGGAACGTAGCACATGCACGCTCTTCGGTGTCAGGAACCCCCTCAACCCTGAGAGTCGGACCTGAATCCTGAATCATAAGTTCATCACAAGTTAATCATAAGTCTTGTGCCTCAAACCGAAAAGCTTGAACCCGTTCTCCCGTCAGAAGCCTTGCCAACCCTGCAGAGCCCGTAAAGGCAATCTAAATCCTCTGGCCAGCCTTCAGCAAATACAAGCCCTGCCAGAAAACTCCTCGATTCGAGTTCTTGACCCCCCCCCGCCCCCAACTGCTTCTGAAGCTAGTGACGGACACTAGGGTATGGATGCTCCGACAGGGTGCCTCCTCTCAGGTTTCAGGCATGGCGGTATAGCTCTTTGTCTCTAGCTTTTTGGGGGTTTGGGATCTACGGCTTAGGTTTTGCAATGATTGGGGCTTCTTGTTTGTGTCATCCCTTAGCTTATGGAAGCTGTATTTCTGTCTAGTTCGAGGTTTAATTTAAATGTTGTGTGTTGCAACCAGCTTCTTCCGCAGGTTGCGACCTTTGATGGGCGATGTGGATGCTGAAAGTGTCGAACATGTCAGCTCAGAGGCAGGGTTGACGGAGTTGGAGATTGATTAGCGTACGCGTATCGAATTCTCAGCTTGCGCCTTTGAGCGATAGCCGGAATTTGGGTGTATAATACCGCGACGCTCCATAACACAGTCTTTGTCTTTACCTGAAACCGGCAACCTTGAACGCTTTGTTTGCATCAGTATCCCCGCTTGAGCAAAAGGATTAAGGCATCCACCGGCGAGAAGCCCCAGACCCTGCCCGGGAGCAGATCCAGGGAACCAGGTTTGTTCAGAAAGAAAGGTGCACCGACCAATCAGAACCAGGGTCTGCATCTCCATAAGCTTGATTCCACACTGCATCCATGCATCAAGGACCAAGGACATGCAAATTGTGTGTGTGTGTGTGTGTCTGTTCGCGCGCGTGTCTCTGTGTGTGTGTGTGTGTATGTGCGTGCGGTGTGTGTGTGTGTGTGTGTGTGTGTGTGTGCTTGCGCGCGTGTGTGTGTGTGTGTGTGTGTGTGTGTGTGTTTTGTTTGTGTGTGTGTGTGTGTGTGTGCGCGTACGTGCGGATGCGCTGTGTATGCAGGCATGCATGGATGCATGTATGTATGTATGTGTGTATGCATTCATGCATGCATGCTTGTATACACAATACAAAAGGCAGCTGAACAAACTAGGTCTTATGCTCAAGCTCGTGGATGAGTAAAAACAGACATGGTGGCATACATGGACACATAGGTCTGTACAGACATACATATATACGCACACTACATACATACATACATACATACATACACCCATGCATACACACATACATACATTATGACATACATACTTACACGCATACATACACACATACACACATACGAAGTATATCCATACATACAAGCATCTAAACAGACGAACATAACCACGTACGTGCATACATACATACATACCATCCGTCCATCCATCCATCCATCCATCCATCCATCCACCCACCCACTCACCCACCCACCCACCCACCCACCCATCCATCCATCCATCCATCCATCCGACCATCCGACCATCCGACCATCCGAATGAGTTTTTCTGTCACATCTGCTAGCTCAGGCAGATTGCGGTTCAATGCAGTTCATACCTGAGTTTCGAACTAAAGCCGTGCAAGGTTGGGTATGTCTGCTCACACAGATAGATATGAAGATAGACAGGGATAATGAGTTACTCGCCTTATCTTGGTGGTGTACATGTACAACCGCGTGCCTCAAACACACACCCTTGCACGACGAAGTGTTCTGTCGTATGTGTTTCTGATCCCTCACAGCGTAAATCAACAGCATCAGCCCTCGATCATGATTTTGCCTGTGACATCTAGGAGCCTGCCAAAGATGGAGGGCAAGCAGGTCGAGACTGTTCCAGATCTGAAAAGTTAGATTTAATGTTCCGGGACCCGCTACATTGTTAACAGTTAATTACATTGAACAAGTTGCGAACTCAGGGTGTTGAGTCTGGGGTTTAGTGGCGGGTGTTATGTTTAAGGTTGCAGTTGCGGGTGCCTTTTACGCGGAGTGATGAGCGAGAGTGGGTGTGGGCACAGTGTACTTTGTGCTTGGTGTGTCAGGATGTATGATGCAGGTTTACGCTCGCGACCTAGATTCTTGAGTCTTCAGTCGCAATGCATTGATGGTAATTAGGGTCTTAGTGGGTTGTCTGGCTGTTTTCGGTTTGAGAGAAGATGGCGGGAATCGAGCTCTGTTTCACCTTGGTCGGCACATGGGGAACATGGGCTTCTCCTTCGGCATCGATGGGTTCAGGTCCTGGATTTTGGTTGTGAGGTTTCGGGTTGGGGATCACCCAATGGCTGCGAACCCGTAAAGCCTGCACCTCACACCGCTTCTGGTGAGAATCTCCCGGGGGCACAGACAAGTGACACCTACACCTCCTGAAGTCCCAACCCTCTGAGCCTGCGTTCTCACGTCCTAGAGCCCGACCAAAAGCACTCAAATTTCACAGCGATGGCTGACCACAGTCCAACACAAAGAGTTTAGCGGTATCAGTTCAAGGTCCCTAGACCCTCAGCCCTAAACCCGAAGTACATCCATGAGCCCTCCGCTGCAGATCTTAAGCCTTGGACCCGACACCGTCAGCCTAAAGAGCATCCGCAGGCGGCGAGCCCGATCGCAATGTTGAGGTTCGAAAAAGGGCCTAGAATCAGAGCCTTGGGGTTTCTTGGATTCCCTGCATCAGGATCTTTATCGGCTGTAAGGTGTTGTATCTGAAAGTTTCGGGTTTGAGAGTTGAAGGTGTTCGGGCTCTTCTGGTGTATAGAACACTCGTTTTATAAATGTCTGCCGTTGTTTGTGGTGTTTGCGGTGTTGTGTCTGGCCTGTTAGGCTTAAGAGGGTGAGGCTTCACGGCATAATGTGGGATTGCAGCCTTTCTCGCACACCGGTAGAGCATTGCAGGCTAGCAAGGGCTGAAGAGTCTCAAGGTGAACACATGCAGCTTCTTTCAGCACCCTTAGCTCAGCCTCCCGGCAGGAACGCTCGGGACTTGAGACCTGAGAGGACGGTTCGGTGTGGGTGCTTGCTTGTGGCTCGCCGACCATACCTGCAATTTCTTAAAACCCAAACCTCCAGCAGCGAATTCCAAAGCTTCTGCTGACATAATTCCACTCAGAATCTCCGGAAACCTCGCAGTGAGCATGTGTTGTATATCAGTTTCTGTAGAAGGCATCTAGTTCCGTGCGAGAGGGTCCACAAAAGCGGCCATTGTCTAAAGTTTAGAGACACACATGCGCGCATCAGAAGAAGACACTCGACATTCCGAAACTTCGCAGCCTCAGGCTGAGAGCCTCAGCAAGCGTGAAGCTAACATCCTAAGACGCCAAGTCTGCCCGATCCCAAATGTACATGGGCTGCAACAGGCACTTTGGGTGTGTAGGTGGCCCCATGGGAGGCAGATGCCCCCGTCCGCTCCTCGAAGCTGAGCTCAGGTGCAGGCCAGCTTTCAGCGAGTTTCTACGGCCACAAAGGATGCAAACGTAAAGTCGCATATGAACTCCTATAGTTTGAACAGGGTTTGGTGTGTCATGTCTCGCATTGGAGCTGTATGGGGCTAACCAGGAGAATTGTCGGGCCTAGCGGGTTTCCTTAGACTACTCATTCGTAGCTTCTCCAAAATGCGCCTCTCCTATGCGATCGAAAACGCAAAAGTCTCAAAGCCACCACCCGACCCAACTAAACCCTAGAGCCAAAACTCCTGAACCATGAGCGTCAATGTATTGATGCCAGGCTTCAGCGTCCTGCTCACACCTGCGGAGGAGGAGGTACATTATACATGTGCATGTATATACACATACAGACGGACGGACGGACTGACAGACTGACAGAACAGGCAGGCAGATGTGCCGGCAGGCAGGCATGTAGGCAGGCAGAGACAGACTGAAACACAGGAAGCAGCAGACGCATTGACAGAGAGCCGGGCAACATGGGAGTGTAAAACGATGTGTAAGCCATGTATTTTGCATCCATCACAATACCGAGAAGACCGTACCGCCTCGACCCTTGAGCTCACAGCCCCGTCTTCTGCCCACGAGGCGCCGACTCGCTTTACTTGGTTTTCCAACACCTTCGAAGAGATGGAGCGGCATCGGGTTGACAAACAACAATGGTAACCTTTCCAGGTCTCTTACGCATACAGTAGCAAATATCCCCAAACCCTATTGTAAGTAGTACGGCCCCTGCTCTGTAATATGACTCAGGCTGAGCTCAGATTCCAGGCCATCAGATCAAATTGATTGCCGGAAGTGCTAGGCTCTATGCATTGCTTGCTGGACTGGTTTCAGGGACCCTTTGGACTTGGTTTATAGTTTATGGGCTTTTCGGGTGGAAGAGGAGCGTCTTGCTAAACATTCCGTTGCCGGGAGATTGGCCACCAATCTATCCTGAGATGTCGGGGTAAAAGTTCAGTCCGCAGGGTATACTGGTTCGGAGGTAAGGATTCCCAAATGCTTAAACCTTCAACTGCTTCAATGCAAGAGCCTGCACAAAGTCTCCAACATTTTGGCAGGCGCCATAGACACCGTGGAGGTTCTACCAAACCCTCGCCTGAGACGTTGCAAGTGTCTCGAGCTTCGGTAGACACGAGGAAACGTGAAACACAGGCTAAGCCAACACTGATGGGACCTACCAGTTCTGACGGAGTAAACCCACAGCGAAAGATTGTTCAGAGTTCATCATTTGTTCATGGCATGTCTGAGCTGTCGTGGCACTGCAAACCTGAAAGAAAGCCGAGTCCCATGACCTGGAGTACAAACTGGTACACTCTCGTCCACATTCTGGAGCAGCTCCTATATCAGACTACATATGAGTGAAGAACAACTCCTATCCCGAGACCTAGAGTGCAGGACGCGGGCACCGGGCGGATATCGAAGATATCCAACATCTCCCAGGGTGAGGCATCATGCCTTGTGATGTTGGTGGCTTCGATGAGGCAATTGAGGGGACTGAAAAGGTTTGCGTTTGTAAGCTGCGGAGACGTACACTTCCTACGCACCACTGCTGAGAAGCAGTGGCTGCAGCCAAGATATGTTTGGGAGTTTATCCGTCTAAGCACTGGTGCATTAACGTAGCCGGAAGTAGTTTTTACTCCGCTGCTCTACCAACCCAGAGGAAGCTGAATACGTACTTAAAGCACGCACATGCCACACGATCCAGGATGCGGGCAGCGGGCGTATATCGAAGATGTCCAACATCTCCCAGGGCGAGGCATCGTCCCTTGCGATGCCGGTGGCTTCGAAGAAGTAACCAAAAGGACTAAGGAGGTTTTCGGAGGTTCCTTTGCGGCTGTAAACTGTGGAGACGCACTAGTCCTACGCACCACTAGGGGGGGGGTATCCTTCAAACACTAGTGCATGATGTAGTTTGTCATTTCGCTTCATCGAACCTGAATACGTGCATGCCCAAGACCAAAAAGCACGCAAGTGCCGCAAGTCCATCAGGATCAAGGTATCGAAACTGGGCCACATTCGAGAAGAGTCCCCATATCAGTCAGACTAGAAGCAAATAGCAACTCCTCTCCGATTATTAGAAAACAGGACGCGGGCAACGCGCGGATATCGAAGATGTCCAACATCTCCCAGGGCGAGGCATCTTCACTTGTGATGCTGTTAGCTTCGAAGAAGTAGTTGAAGGGACTAAAGAGGTTTTCGGAGGGTCGTTTGCGGCTGTAAGCTGCGGAGACCGTACAAGTCTGACAAGCCACTGCTTTGAAGTGCATTAGCAGCAGCCATGACCGACGGAATGAATTAAGCTGGAGCTTCCCGACAAATAGTGGAGTAGTTTATCTTGCCACATGCCGCATGCCTGCAGCATCCTGCAATCACCAGCGGAGTTTCTTCGAATCGTTTCTTTACGCAAATCTGATGGGTTCAGGGCTTAGAGAGGGCTGTGTCAGATCATGATCCATGGTGTGTAGTACCAACAACGACGCGGGCACTGTTCTACGTTCCAGTCCTTCGGCGCGTTCCTAGCATTGTGGAGTTCTCAGATTTCCGACGCATGCCTCACGACTCATCCTGAGCAACCTCCATAGCAGAATGTGAGAGTGTGATGGCTCCTGCACTAGAGTCGCAGAGTGCAGGAGGCCGCGCGGTTGTCCCGGACGTCCAACAACTCCCAGGGCGAGGCATCCTCATTAGTGGCTGTCGCATGTACCATATATAATGATGCAAGAGGGTTTCGGAGGGCTAAATGCGTACATGTATCTTCTGTGAACTCGAACCGCAGAGTAAGCCTTTGAAGCGATGGGCTTTCTGCTCGTGGATATGGATGTTTGGGCTTAATTCCTTTCGGACGACGACAACACAAAAGAAGGACAGAGTGAAAGAGGCTATGCTGTACAGCCCAGTCAAGCCAAGAGCTACATGAACTGCTATCCTTCTTGGATCGTAGAGCAGATACCGCAAGCTCACTTCCACAAAATCTGACGACCCAAGACCCTCCAGCAAGCAAGTATTCGACACCCGCCAGAGCCTCAAGGTGATATTCCCAAAACAAAGAATCTACCGCTCGAAGACCGGATGCGTGAACAGTGCGGAAGAACGCCGAGCCCTAAACCCAAGAATAGACCTGAATCCGCCCCAGTAGCCAAGAACCACAATACCCTGAAGTGCTTAGATTCAAGAATTCATCATGCCCCCTGGTTCCATCTCAACCCCTGGGAAGCAGGCAATGATTCAGACAAGCAGCCTCAAGACTGGAATGTCAAACCGATCGTCCCAACCCCAGGCTCCCAATCTTCTATCGGCACCTCAACCCCAAAATCTTATACTTGGACCCTTACCCCCAAACGCGAAAAGCCACAAGAACCTGCAAATCCTATATGCCCAGGCATACCAACTCCGAAAAGCTTTCCCGACCCTGTAAGGACCCTACAGATCTGAAAGCCTTAAAGGAGCCCTTCAAGCCCTATAGCGCCCTGGCCAGGCTCCTCCGCGGCGGAGACAGACGTCCAAAAGTTCTCAGGGCTCAAAGGGCCAGGACTCTGCCTCCCAGAATCAGATTTCCTCAACCATGTGGGGCTGCTCTGGAGCTTAATTGCAAGGGTACAATGAATCCTGTCGAAAGAAAACAACAGGATCCAGTCGAAAGAAAACACAAAGTTTCGTACTTTGTCATTCCTTGTTTACACAGCGTCCGTAGAGTTCGTTCATACAGAAAGCTGCAGATTGTGTGCGCTGTCCATTTTGCAGGAGAAAAACCGCTCAATCTATGTGAAGGGCAGGAAAACAGAAGCCTACTTTTTGCCAACATCGGCGCGACAAAATCTTCTCAAACCTGATAAGACTTGACAGATACAGAAATTCGGCACTGTGCCTGCGGCCTGGCACCTGCTCCACTCTGAACTTTTTGCTTCAGATCAACTGTGAACAGGCTAGAGGGCTGACTTGATCGACTTGGGGTTCTTAGAGGCCGCAAGGCTTGGGATGGGCTATGAAACCCTCGCTGGCATTTGTGTTTGTGTGTGTGTGTGTGTTTGTATTGGGAGGGTCTCCACGCCAAAGCTTTACCTGGCGGATGCGCGCTGCCACAGCGTGTTTCCATTCATTGGGTTTTTGTTTGCATACTTTGTTTTTTGTGGGGAAGGGGGTCATTTTGGCGTGAACTTTTCTCATTTGTCTTCAATAGCTCTCCCTGGCCTTGATGCGTTTTATTCGTCTCTGGTGCTTTGTCGATGTAGTTGTTTCTCGTGTTGGACCATGGACTAGGCATCACGTGGTGTGAATTTTGCGATGTCCTTTGTGAGACGCAGCATCGGCTGGTACAGGAGCGAAAATTCCTTGGAACATTGCATCAACCGTTTCTTTGTTGAGAGCGGGTTCTCCGCACAGCCTTGGCACTAGGTTGTTGGTTGGCCAGGACAGCAATGATGGGAATGTTTCGATGATGAGTGGATCGGAGATCAACGTGGAGGTGCCGTGCGAACACAAGTCAAATCCTTTGGACATGGGGCATAGGGTTTTGGTATAGTCCGTATAATTACTACTTTAGAATTCCGAAGCCTGACCCAAAGTTCCGAGCTGCTGACCCAGAAGGCTTTGCTAGAACGCTCAAGCCCTACAGCCCCAAGCCCCTGAAATCGAACGCCGTAAAGTCCAACAGCCCGAAGTCTTCAGGGCTTGGCACCTCTGCTAGAAATCTGCAGGTCTAAAGTTTGTTTCAATCAGGTCTCAAACCTAGATCTCCCAGGCCAAAACGACAATCATGTCAGGCAGTAGTACACTATTCTATGCTGTGCTATTGTATATGATCCTGTTGTTGATGAGTTTATTGCATTGTGCGGGGAGGGTTTTAGTATGGATGCACCACAAATACCAAGTACCTCAAGCTGTGCCAGAGGTGTCTCAACCGTTCGACACACCTGTTATCCGTAAGTCCTTATGACTCGGAAAGGTTGAAGCCGTAGCTTGGAGGCCCAATGCCTGACGTCGCTTTGCAATGTTCTTCCTTCATGGCCCGTGTAAATTTAACTGCCTATCATATAGGTCTATGAAAGGTTCACAACTTGACCGTGGCAATCGATCCTCAACTCTAAACCGTGCTTGACACATAGGCGTCACACGATTGAGAGTCGTGACTTTGCCTGAACCCGAAACCCTCTCCTACTGCAACATCGCTGCCAGGAAGGGCGCGAGCTGTACCCCGACATGAGCGGGGGCGAGACAGAGACGGAGGTGGAGGAAGAGGAGGTCTGGGCTTCTCGTGCTCAGCGGTTTGGCTTTCCCAGATTGAAGGGTCGAGGTTCCAGGGGGGTGGGTTTCAGTGTCAAACGGTTAGGAGGCACGATGAAGATGGCCTTCCTTAGAGTTCTGGGCCAAGGAGTCATGTGTCCGTTGCCCGAGCCGTCGTTGTAGTCACTGCTGAGCCCAGAAACTGTACAGGCCTCGTGTGAGTGATGTTAATGCTGCCGCTGTTGTTCTTGCAATACAACGTGCAGATGTGTGCAGTCTAGTGAACTCCAGTAGGGTCACCATCAAGATGGTCGGTTTAAGTGTGATGTGCTCCTCGTCGCGTCCTCGGTCGCCTTGTCCTCGTCGTCAGCTTTTTGTTGACGGAACTCTCCGTCTTTGTCGTCGTCATCGTTATCGTCTTCTTCGTCGTGGTTGCGGTGGTTGTGGTGGTTGTGGTGCTTGTGAGTTTAAATTGCGGTTGAGGTTGTGGTTGCATGGTTGTGGTGCTCGTGGTTGTCGATTTGGATGTTGTTGGGCTTGTTGCGCTTGTTGCGCTTGTTGGCTTGTGGTTGCGAGGTGGTCCCGGGAGCTGGATGTTGTGGTTGTGAGGTTGAGGTTGCAGTTGCGGTTGCGGTTGCGGCCGCGGCCGTGGTTGCGGTTGCGGTTGTGGTTGTTGATTGTTGTGGCGGTTGTGGCTGTTGTGGTTGTTGTGGTTCTTGTGGTCCTTGTGCTTGTTGCGGTTGTCGCGATGGTTGCTGTTGCTGTCGCTGTTGCCGTTGCTGCTGCAAGCTTGACGTAGAGCGTCATGATGGTCGTGCAGAGGGCTCAGGCTCCCGGGCGTTGGATGTAGAAACAGCTTGGGTGCTGTTTTCGCTTCGTGGCTGCTTTGACCCTCAAGCGCCGCGACCCGGACTGGAACCTCGACAGTGCTGCTTGCTGATGCCAGGACGAGGAGGTTGTAGAGGAGGACTTCGCCTCTTGGATCATTCTCGAAACAGTGTGACCCTGGTTGAGCCTAAAACCATCAAGCTCCACAACCTCGGCAAGATCACCGGGCCCAACAATAACTATACTCCACACATAGCCACCAGCAGGCTCGTTGATCTCAGGATTGAAGTTTCGGCAGTTGCAGCGGTCGGGGAACGGGTTTCTAGGGGTCCCTCTGGCAGCCCTAGCAGGTCGGCTCGAAGACCTCAGAGCGTCAGGTTGACTTTCAGGAACTCTGTGTCAGCATTGGGGCCCAGGGCCTGTTTTTTCTGAAACCTCAAGTTCGGAAGAATTTCCACATCCTAAGAGCACTCGTAGGGTTTGGAGCTACACCCTACTGGTCAAGGGTAGGTCTGAATCCTACACGAAGCCTCTTGCCGAATGCGACATCCCGGGCCCCAAATTCCTTCAGCTTCCTGAGAAGGCCCAAACAGCGAGAGAGCCTTCAGGACGTGTGATGGCACGCTCGTCCTCGATACAGTCACAGTCAGTATGGGCCTGTTTAGTCTGCCGGCAACATGGCGTACTGTAGTCACTTCGAACATGACGGTCATCCGCGGTATTCATGACCCCTGAATCACACACTCAAAACTTGAAGAAGATTTGCGGTCAGGGATGTGGTGTTGAGTGGACAGAGCAGTCCACAGGAGAAGCCTCAAGCAGCAGGAACCCCACAGCCCCTGTCTAACTTCACGAGCCATCTGAGGGACCGTCAGAACAAGAGCTGGGTGCTGAGTTGCTGCTTTTCGCTTTGCTCAATAGTCAAAGTCGCTTGGGGGTGATGGATTCGGTTGCAGTGCTTCCTTCGGGCTTAATCAGTGATCATTGATGGCTGAGGCAGCCGAGGTTTCGGGTATTCCGCAAACAGCATCATTCAGACCGTAAAGCCAGGGTTCTGCGACACGTTTGTCCAAGGATCTGTTCAGGAAACCTCGGGCTGAGAGTCTCAGTGACTCATGAAACACAAGAAGTGGGCTGCCCTTCATGTGAGGCCTCATGAGAGTACTGTCTAAGTCCCACCGAGTAAGATTCACAGAGCTCGTTGCTGCATGGCGTGGGCCAGGGGGAAGGCCTTCGAGCATTTCCTTTGCACCCAAGGGCTTTAGGTTTGGATTCCGGACTTGACTTGGATCCGTAAGTTTTTCCACCAAGCGCACACATCCAAGGAGGGCAGAGTCCCGTACCACGCCCTACACCCCAAACCCGGTCTGTCCCCCAAAGCTCTCGAGCTTTGACGTCTCCGACAGCTTGGCAAGGAAGCGGCAACACAATTTCAGCATGGCGGTGAAAAAGGGAGCAGCTTGACAAAGATATGGGGAGCTGGAGAAGCTCGGAGTTCCAAACTGGGGCTTGATATTTCGACTTCATCTCTAGCTTTGAAGCACCTAGCCCGACCGCCGTATACTCAAGGTTTTGCATGCTGTGACCTGACTGTGTGGGATGGCTTGGCGGTGGTTGGGTTTCAGGGCTCAGGGTTCAGAGTTCAGGCTTTCAGTTCTGGGGTTCAGCAGGAGCAGACGCGCAGCAGTAGTCCCCATGGGCTCGAGATGCAGGGATTAAATCATGCCACGGGATGGGTTTGAAGAAGAAACGAAACATGCCGGCGTTGCTGATGAATTTAGTTGATGATTCACCAAGGTAAGGGTAGTCATCAGTTGGTCAGAACTCAAGTTATCTGTGCGCACACCATGCGCGCCACTGCGAACATGCAAACCAAAATCACTGCCTAAACCCCTGCGCCCTGAAGCCTGTGTGCAAAACTCCGAAGCTTGCTCCTCGGACCGTCGAGCTTGAACCTGGCACAGCCGTGATTTTCGTACGATTCCATCGACAGCATTTGATGTGCAGATTGGTCGATGCACAAGGGCCCACAAGTAACTAAAGGGTAAAACTCCAAGGTGTTGTGTTTTACTTCCTAAAGTGCTCTGTATTAGCCTGGTGCCTAGGTCTTCTTTCTGTCTCGGGTTCGTTTACCTGATTCAAGCTACTAGCTTCAGGCTGAAGGGTTTTAGCACGTGTATTTTTTGCGTTGGCTTTGCATGCTGCATCCTGCTGCCTCGGTGGGGAACAGTCTGGGTGCCGGGCTGTTTCTGTGCTCTGCCATCGCATCTTGATTGCGTGATCGATTCAGCGAAGGTCAGCTCTCTTCAAATGCTGCAGAAGCAGCGAGACTCGATCTGGCCCCGACCTCAGCAACTTGGTGGATTTCCCTTCGCATCAATGTACTGGCATGAGGGGCGGTGGAACCAGGGCAAACAGGGCTCGTGCTTGTTGCAACCCAGCTGGTGGGTTCAGGCTACCGGTGGTTCCATTAGGTTGTTGAGGTCTGGGCCACGGGTAGATGCACTGGGGCCCGAAACTTGAGTTCCAACCCTCAAGCTTGACTCAACAGAATAGACTCCTAGATTCCTAGCTGGACACCCGAACTGTTTGCAATAACGACCTACTTGCCTTAGCGCGTTGTGGGAATTGGACGCAACTCGGTATACCTCAGCTAAACCAGACGAAAGTGAATGTGCTAGGCTTGTGCGAATGTCGAGGCTTACACGGCTTCAAATGCTTCAACTGCTATGTATCGTATGAGCGCCAGCAAAATCGACGCAAAACCTTCATCGATTGTGGAATCTATGTAGGCCAATAAGCGCAGCAGAGACTTCTCTACGAGAGCCCAGTAATAACAGTCACGTCGCACGTCGCTACCTGTGACTCTTCGGACCTCGCTTGCCTGTGTCCCGGAGCGCCTGAATACCTGTCACTCTCATACGCCGCAGATCCCGCTGCAAAGGAAGGGTACCTTCGGCTACAAAGCTTCTGAGAAGCTGTTTCCCACTTTTCTGGAAGCACAGGACTGGACTGAACAACCGCAGACTGTCGCGTCTTTGGGTTCAGGGTTCTGTTTCTTCTACATACATACTTACATACAGACATACATGCAATGCAGTAGAAATTATGTAGTATGTTTCTGTTGTTTTAATACGTTTGGAAGCATTGTTTGTCTCAAGCCATGGGGCGCGACTCCGGATGCGGGCTTCGGGGTGTGCGCTTGACTGTCAAGGTTTTGTCTGCCTGGAGCTCAAAGCTTCCGTTGGAGGCTTTGGATGCATTGCCAACTCTGGAGAATTGCGTCAGAAGAGTTCCAACTGTTGTCACTCCATCCAACTAGACCTTCTCTGATCCAGGATAAGGCCATCGAGAAAGCTGTCTCTGAGTGGCCACTGCATCCTAGCAGAGCCTTGGCCGGCAACAGTGGCATGAACAATTTTGCGATTGGAAGTGCCTCATCATGTTCGGGCGGGAGCTTCACAACACACCTTTGCATAGTGTTTTGATATGTGATCCCCGACCAGCAAGGGCCCTGACGCTGAGGATTGTACGATGTGCCCGAAAAAGGTGAAGCGAAGGCCCTTCATTGCATCGCCCCGTGAGTGTGTGTGTGTGTGTGTGCGCAGGTGTGTGTGAGTGTGTGGGTGTGGGTGTGTGTGTGTGTGTGTATGTGTGTGTGTGTGTGTGTGTGGGCGGGATGTTTGCCTAAAGGTTTTGGGAGGAAGGTCGGGAGTTCGATTTATTTAGGATATCGGAAGTTCAGGTCTTGCAATGTTTTGGGGTTTTTGAGTTTGGTCCCATGATTCTGGTGTGCTCAGGGTTGCTCTGTGGATGGATTTCATGATTGGGGGCCTAATCTTAAACCGCATGCCCCGAAACTAGAACTGAACCCCAAGCACCGAGTCGTACACCCCAGACCCTGTACTCGATTCTTTAGCGTAGCTGATAGGTTGAGCACCACCCGAGACCCAAATCCAGAGATGCCAAAGCCGGAACTTCATATCTCTGAAACCTTGGACGAAGCTTAAGGAAAAAGTTGCACGCGCAGTCGAAGTAACTGGGATTTCAACACGAAAGAGAGCCAGAATCATTGCCCTAACTCCAAGAACCTAAACCCGAGACCTATATCCACGAACTTCAAGCAAAGAAACACCCCAATATATTCAACCCGAAAGCTAGATCGAAACCCTGAACGCTAAACCCCTTCAAATTTAGCGTATGTCAGTTTACTGATCTTTTAGCTGAGGATATTTTCTCTAGAAGAGCCTCTTTGTCCTCATCCCGGCTCTACCTACTAGGTATTCCGACTGTAGCAGGAAGGAGAAGGGCCTTCAACAAAAAACATCCTTCAAATTCAACCTTTAAGGCTCGGCACCTTCGAGCCTAAACCCGGAGATTGGAGTCCCTCCCCCTCCCCGCCGAGCTTCAAGTCTAGGGGTTGATTTTGGGGTTTGGGGCTCTGGAGTTTACTTACAATGGCGGGAGCACCTCCAATTGTGGGTGGATACCCTAGCAAAGCAATTATGCCAACAATTTTCGATCCCTTGCACAACCCAGCAAATCCAACCTCAATAAAGCCCTCATACGACCCTTACTTAAGCCCCGAGCATCCAACTCTGCAGCCTGCAACTCCAAAGCAGGCCATGCTCGGGCCGAGACTTCTTGATTCCGGCTGCTTAGCAGCGTTTTTCTAACAGGGTTTTGGGCTTAGGTTTGGAGTTTAGGGGTGCTTTTCGCGCTTCCGGGGGGGCTGTGGTTGGCAGTTGGTTTGGGGCCTCTTCTGTAGGGTTTAGGCTTTAGGCTTTGTTCAGGGTCTGAAACTTAGGGTTTATGGTTCGGAGTTGTGCATCTGGGGTCTAAGTCATTTCGTATCTCGAGGACAGCCTGTAGCTGGGGTTTCATCGACCCTGATTTTGATTGCACTGCTTTCAGTTGTGTCGTCTTGCTCAAACTGTAGCCCAAAGCCTCGTCTGGACATTGTTTGCTTTTCCAGTCTTTAGCCTGCCGTGTATCTTGATTGATCTTCAGCACTATTGTGCAGAACAAGTGCTCGGTGTTGGTTTAGTATGTGGTTTCAGACATCAGCTTCATAGTCCTGCCTAGAATCGGGGTCCGGGTCTAGACAATGAGAGGCCCCCGAAAGGCAAAGCCTTGATGGAGCAAATCCCGAAACTCAAGGGACTAAGCTGGGATCATCGGACCTTATTCAAACAATCAGAGAGCCCAGACCCCGCCATTGTTCCCGATGAGCCTTGAACCTGGAGAGGGGCGACCCGGAGCCTTGCCCCTGAAGAAGCCCGGAAGCTGACATTGGCCTCAACAGTCGGATCTCTGGTTCCTAAGGCGAACTCCCCGAGGACGTTCTGTCAGATGAAGGCTTTGGGGTTCTCACGCTCGGCTGCAGTGATGTTGCTGTTGATGATGATGATGATGATGATGATGATTGCAGTGAGCACTTGTAGCAATGATGATAGCAATGACGGCAGGCATGATGGCAGCTAGTCCTAAGATCCGTTGCACTTTGATGTTCTTACTTCATGGTTATGGGCCAGTTATGGCTGCTGAATCAGACCCCCGATTTAACCACTTCGATTGAGCCCTGCGCTGCTGAGAGGCTTGATATGGCCTGATCCTGTACGTAGCCTTGAATCACCAGGATCCAGTTTCTTCAACCGACCCAAACCATGAACCCGAAACTTGAAGAACCTGTGGCAAGGCTCATCGCCCTCTCTACACCAAAAGCTAAGCTTAAAGGTGAAGCTAGCTAGTGATCTAAAGAGCCCGACTGACTGAACCGGACTCGGGGTAAAATGCTCCTAAGCCCGAAGATTCGTCCAACCTGTTCAGTCGATCTGTTCCTCTCAGACAGGGATCATATTGGGGATTAGGTTAGCTGGGACGTAGGTTTCAAGCAGGTTTCAGAGCGAGGGCGTGTGGAGAGTGGCTTGAAGTTGCCCCAGTGGAGCCCCTGAGAGGCCGCCGAGGTCGTCTCAGCAAAGTGACCGCAGGCCACAGGGAAAAGATTGCGGGTTCACATGTTGAAAGCAGAGGTCCTGAAGGTGTTGAGCTGTTGTTGTAAACATGAGATCTTTCTTGGGCTGTGTTTTTTTCGGCACCCTCGACTCCCCAATCAAAGGAGCGCACAGGGAGGTGTTGAGGGGCTGTTGCCTTCGGAGAGGCTGATCTCTCGATGCTAGGGTTTCGGGGCTTCGACCTTCAAAGGTTTAGCTTGAAAGCGTAAACATCCGGCTGAAAACCTGAAAAACGCATGTAGCCTCGGGTTCTCTGCTCGTACTTGAATTGTCAGGGAAGTTGTAGGTAACAGGCTGGCTAATCCCGAATGAGGGCCCCGAAGTAATGGTCATTCGAGTTGCTGGTCCATCTACGCTGCAGTATGAGGAGAGGGTCCGAAGCCTGTCACTGTTGCTTGGAGTCGTATCTTAAGGCTTCTTGGTAAGGATGAGGTCGGGGGCTTTGGGCTTGGGGTTGATGGTCCAGGATGTAGACTTCGGGGTTTAGGGCCGTCCAGGGTTCAAGCTTTTTGACACCTCAATGAATCGTGAGATCGCTCCTATTCGAAGTCCTCACAGTTTGTAACGCAGTAGGCTACCCAGCTTCCATTCTGGCAAAGAGTTCTCAGTACTCAAAGACTCGAACCATCCGGACCTGGAGTAGCCCTTCTCACATGTTTATCACATGCTTCCGTCAGCACAGGCATATGCTGCAGCCTCCGACCTGCTCTGGTCACTTAGATTTTTGCATCATCCTCTCAAGTCTGGTGCAGTTGTCCCCCACTCCATCAATAACTAAAGACCGAGCCACGCATCCTGGAAATCAGAGAATGCCCGAACATGCCAGCAGCTCCAAAAATTAAATCTAAATCTTGAGCGCGCCTTGTCGAAGTCCTCTCGCCATATCGATAGTACCAGCACTCACGACGTTCCGGAAACTCTACAGATACGGCTCCAGCATAGAAAACGTTAATTAATAGAGATCCTACTAAAGCCCTGAGCCCATGGAGCTGCAATCCCTTAAAAAACGCAATCATAATTTTAACGCTACGCCGCCCGCCTCGGCTCTTTAGCGGCAGGTCGTATACACCATGCTAGGGGGGCCTCTCAACCTTTGCAGGAGAGGGGAGGGAGGGGGGAGGGGGCGGGGGAGGGGGGAGGGGGGGGAGGGGCGGGGGAGAGGGGCAAGGCGGGAGGAGGCCCACAAATCAGGTTTAAATGAAGGGAAGGCCGGCTAGGGGGTGGCAAACGAGCGCAAAAACAGGGTGTCTCCAAACTTTAGGACTGTAGGGAGGATTAGGTGGAGGGTACCTGAGGTAATCCCCAAGACGCCTGGGCCTGTGGCCTCGGCGGATTGTATCAGTATACAAATACATATATCTATTATATCTATATCTATCTCTACTTCTATATATATGTATATATATAATGGTCGTCCCCCGTTGACAGTCGTAGCACATGATCTGTCATCGGACATCCAGAATCTGTTCCAAAATTTCAAAAACATCCAAAATTCCGTCCCCTATATATATATATATATATATATACATACATACATACTGTTAATAGAAGACTCCAGGCCTGCTGCCCATTGCGGGCACTTGGACCTCCAACGGAGCCTCGGACTTCATACGTCGCATGCAATCCAGGGGGAGATGGGGCTTGGGGTTTAGGACCCCTGTAGGGGGTCAGCTTTCCGTTGACACTTTTTTTGTTCCGGGTAAAGAATGCAGAGGAGGGGTTTGTTCAGAACATCTGCGGCATTGGCTGGGGTTCAGGGCTTCATGCCTATAGGGACTGGCTAGATTTTTGCTGTTCCAAGCCAGAGCTTCCGATCGAGTAGGTATGTTCAATGGGAGCTCTCTCGGATGAAGGTCGCCAGAAAGGGATCCCACTCAGTTCACGTATCTGGGAGCCGCGTGCCTCCTGAAGCGCATGTTGCATCCCCACCTTTCAAGGCTTTCAGGTTCAGGTTTTGGAGTTTGTGGATCCGATGACCTCCCGCACTTTTCCCTGCAAAATCTGTGTAGTATCCGAAGAGCAATCGTAGTTTGTTACTTCACCGTCGGATTCTGAGCCGTAATGCCTTTGGAGTCTAAGACAAGGTAAGTCCAAGCCTTTACCAATGCCTTGGAACGAGGCTTTCAGTTCTTCTACGTTGATATGGCTGCCGGTGGGACTCCCAGGAGACAGATCCACAGGGTTAGAATAGCAACGAGGGCCCGGGGTGCAAGGTGTTTCCAGTTTTGATTGCATGTTGTTGTGCAGTGTTGGTTGCCGTTCGTGTGCTGACGTTTAGCCCTGTATAAATCAGTGCGCGGAGGGGCTTCCAGCAAATTAGGGGCCCCATCTGACAGTTCGTTGCAGACCCAACACCTGAATCCACAAAGGTCTTGCTGCTCCAAGTCTATGTTGGTTATCTTCGGGGGCTCGTGTGTGCTGTTTGCTGCTTGCGTGACGGGTGTAGGCTTGAGGGCTGTGGGAGTCTGAGCTTCCTTGACGCCTATGCCCGAAGTCCACAAGATCGGACCGACACCTAGCGGTTTTGGGGCCTAGAGGTTTGGCCACCGGCGAAAGATCCCGAGCCTCTGTCTTCAAAGCTGTCCACGCCCTGAAGCCCCAAGGGCATCCGTGGATTTGGGCGGTCGGGGCTCTCCGGGATTGCGCCCGAAACCGTTTCTGCATGGCCAAGGCCAAACTAGTACCGGACCGAGCATTGGCTTCCCTTTCCAGGTCCTTTCTGCGTCTTTCCGGAGAAGGCAGCTTTTATCTCAATGCCAGGGACAGGGAGCCTTGAGCGATTGGGGCTTCTGATGTTAGCGTTTCGTGATTTGCGGGTCAAGGCTTCAGGGCTTCGCGAATTCAAACTTCGGGTTTGGTGCGCTTGAGGCCCTGCCTCAACTACAACAGCCCACGGAGCCAGATCTCTCCTGTGTGCTACTTCTCGAACCGAGCACTGCATCGCCAGTGCCCAGCGACTGCTGGCATTGCCCGTTCCGATGCTATCTCGGTGCTGACCAGGCCATGGTGATGGAGCTATGGCGACAGGACCGTCTCGCCAGGGCCTCAAGCAGTGCGATGATTCCTTGGGATTTGGGTCTACCTCGGAGGAAGAGTGTAATTGACTTCGAAACTGGGGTTGTGATCTCTCTCTGGGATATCATTTCGAAGCCGGTGTGAAGTGGAATGGTATTTCCAGGTTTCAGGGCTCGAGGGCAAAACAGGCATGAGCTGGCAAGTTCTGTGTAGACCCAGGCCTCGAATGAGCTGATGGTGTCTGGGGTCTCTGTCTGGATGCCGACACAGACTTCTGCAAGACTCGATGCTGTTTTAAACCCCCACCCCAAAGCACAAGGTTGAAATCCATGTTCTAGCACCCAGCTACGTCTTGGTCAGGCACCCTACAGTTCAATTCAAGCCTGCCGTACTTGTTTAGCACCATAGCAGGTCCATGTCGGTGCTGCCCTCTTGTCGAACGACTGGAAGGCCTGTCCTGAGTGTATGAGGGAAGCCCCTCATTCTTCAGGCTTCGAGCCCTTGGCATGTTTTTGCAGCCTCTAAATTTCGTCCGAGCAGCTGCGCACTTGTTGCAATCAGCTATAAATCGGCAGTGCCGCAAGCAGGGCTTAGGAATTAGTGTGAAGTCTGGTAGAACGGACCACGAAAACCTTGCCGGATTTTCAATTCTTTGTTCCAGCAGGCTGAAACTCCACCAGCGTTGCTTGCAAAGGTTTGTACTACTTAGGGTATGGTCCCTCTTCATTTCGGTGGTGGTTCTTTCGAAGGCCTGTATCGAACCCCTTCCAAACTGAGATCATGCTGAAGCTGCTTGCACTGAAACTGATCCTACGCATCCGGAGTGCTGGTTTCGGATTGAGGCGGCTGAAAGTACAGTTAGAGAGCTCTATGTTCGCTGTGATATGAGAACAAGTTTGCAGATAGGGTCCATCCCCACGAATCGGATGCCCTGCCTGGAAGACTACATG
Organism: Symbiodinium sp. CCMP2592; assembly: GCA_905221615.1. Classification (NCBI taxonomy): domain Eukaryota; class Dinophyceae; order Suessiales; family Symbiodiniaceae; genus Symbiodinium; species Symbiodinium sp. CCMP2592. The sequence goes on from CAJNDT010005932.1 coordinate 399,835, forward strand.
CCCGAACGCAGCGCAGCTTCTGCCACCCAAATCTATGGCAGAAGATGGAAGAACCACTTCTGACGAGCAACTATGTTCGAGACCCCAGACTGACGGAGCCCAAGACTCCGGCAAGATTTTATCCTCTAAACGCGCCCCAAATTATCGTGCTCATGGACCTTATCAGACTCTACACCCCAAACACAAACCCCAAGCCCTGAATCTTAGACCCCAGTCCTAAACCCCTAGACCCTAAACACTGTAAGTCTCACGAGCAAGGCAGGTTCGGGAGCCTTTGGTCGCTTCGTGACCGGCGGCGTGCAGGTTCGCGATGCGTGTGGGAAAGGATTGAGGGGGGTCGGAGTTGACGGGTTTCGGGTTGAAGTGGAGGGCTCATTTTGTTTTTGGGGCCCAAGGCTGTGGGTCTATGGGGGATTGAGATTGGGCTGAATTTGTGGTGTCACAGGTTTAGGGCAGTGCCGCATCTTTTGTGTAATTACAGGTTTAGATGGGTGTTGACTGTGTTGGGCATGGGTCGTTTGTAGGTGTTCTTGCTTCACAGAGCCATGGGGTTCGGGTTCAGGTTTCGATCCTATCTCGGTGCTGGAGGTAGGGTGTTGCATTCCGATGCGCATGGTTGAACTTCTCTCTGCCATGGGTTAGCTTTAACTTTGAGCTGCATACACCTCTGGTTCAAGGCTCAAGGGCACTCAAGGTTGTCAAATTGTATGTTCAGAAAGGCCAGATCAGCGCTTAGAGGGCTCTAGATTCGTAGATACGGTACTCAGGGTTGACAGATTTGGGACTTGACTTAGACTTCGACTGCATGGTAGTTTGCTGCATGGAAGGTTAAAAGGAGCTCTACCTACAAAGAACCATGCTCACACCATCATCGTCTAAGTGTTCACGCATCCAAGTGTAACAACATCACCCCGTTAGTTCACTCCCATCAATCCTGACGGTCTTATTCCTGTTCTTCTGACAAGGCTGGTTCCGTGACACCCCATCCCAGCACCAACATATGCAAACAACATGCTTAGATTAAAGCACTTTCCGAACGAAAGCATCACAACATCATGCTTCTGAGCTGAAGCTCTGATGCGATGATATGAACCAAAAGCCAACCTATTTAGCGACTGCCCTGAACCTCCAATGACCCTGAACCCTGGGTAAACCGAACCTAAACCTAATCCCGAACCCATTGCAGAAAACTGCTGGTGCAGGTCGAGGAAGCCGACAAGGCCAGATCATGTAGACACATAGGCCATCACACCCCCCTTGGTTCAGGAGTTTAGGTCTCTTCGGAAGATCAGAGGATTGTAAAACAGTAAATTAGATATTCGATTCTTTGATATCCTCGGATCGGTAGGGGCAGGGTATGGCCCCAGGTGGGGTTGAGGGTTGTCTTTGAGGTCAGGGTGTTTTTCCAGAAAGGACAGGGCGAGGACCGAACTTGTCGAAGGCATCCAAAGTGTCCATGATGATTCTCTTTCTGATTCCCAAATAGGCTGCTATGGCCGATATTCAAACTTTCGGCAACTTAGTTTTCAAGGTCGCCGAGGGGGGGAATTCCCCACCCGTTTACAGCAGTCTTCTAAAGTGTTGGTGACACTCATGGAGTCCATTCAGTGCCTTTTCCTTCTCGCAGTCCACTGCCAGTTGTAGCGGTCCTGGTTAATCAGGATGGTATTTGAGAGCAGGGCAGGTGTTACCTAGAACATGCAAGCCTCCCCATGGTGCCCGGAGCAAAGAACCTACCGCTGTACACATACATGCATAACTATTTGTATATATTGCAGACATGCATGGCGCACCTACAGGAAGTTATTGTGAAAGTTGCCATACAACCTCGATCCGCGGAGCTACAGGTCACCTGAATTTTAAAAACCCAGCACCCCTAAGCCCACATGCGGAAGTGCACGCGAAAAACGCGACTCAGGTGGCTTTTCCAACCTGCAGCCACTTCCACCGCAACTTTCAGGACTTGTCCTTCGGATTTTGCAAGATGACTTGCGGGGCAGCGGCGCAGGGCATCGGACGTTGAGGATTTCATGCAGGGGTACATTTGAGCCAGCTCGCAAGAAAGGACTAAGGCCCTGCAACCCGGCCCCTTCCAGCCCTAACCAGATGCCGAAATCTTATATCCCAAACCTAAATACCCTCATCCCTTTGCTCTAGGTCCATATTACCCAAGCTCCAGGTACTCAAAGGTTGCATGAACATTTGCTAGAAGATTGATTCTGGATGCCGGAGCCAGGACTTCGTCGACTCCTGCATCGGCTAAGCCGTGGGGGAGTGCTTTGAGAAAGTGTCCGGTTTTCAGGTAGTATAGTAGTATGCCAGCTGAACTTGAAGCCAGCTTCGTCTCATAACTTTGCGACCAGGGTCTACATGTTTTTTATTGAAGCTTCGCTGTTGGGTTGTCTTGCAGACTTACGCAGGGGAGAGAAGAGCTAAGCCTCTTCGAGGAGCTGAAAGCTATAATTTCAGTGGTCTTTGTATCCTCAAGCCTTATCATAACAGCAGTTTGAACAGCAATTGTAAGCATGGTGGTTAAATATCACAACAGGAACGATGGCAACACTAGCTGTGAGTGATGTAGTGTTTAGGGCGAACGGCACCTGACTCGCCTGTTTCACGTGATGTGCCAGCGGGATTGGTCGCCGAGACACTGTCGTAGTAGAAACAGTGGCGGTAGTCACATGCTGCCTTTATGTCAGATGCTGAACGCCCCAAGCTAAGCCGTGAACGCAATTCGATAGATCCCAGAAACCCTACAAGCCCCAGAAACCCTAAACCCGAAACCTCGAATTTCTGTGAGGGTCCTGCTAGCGAGTTGCATTGTTCCGGTCCGCGGTTGAGTCCAGCTATTGCCATCAGCAGTTTGTACACATGATAGAAGCATCAGTGGCAGGATTGGTCTTCCCTTTTTTCAATCCTCTATGCACTTTCAGTCCAATGCAACCCCCAGCCCTTTTTTTCTCATGTGCCCCAATGTTTGTCAAACAGTTGATGTTGCAGCGCCAGTGCTTAACATTGGAGCTGCAGCTCTTTTCCACCGGTGTGGGGTGTACGGCCTTCCATCAGCCCCTGGTGCAGCCATACAAACACAAGTTAGCGCGTAAATTATCGAGATAGCAGATAGCCAGGTGGCTCTAGAGGAAGCAGAATTTCTCGATCCCTTGAACCTTGCATCTTGTGGCCCCATCCATTTGAGCGCCGGAAGATCAGTCCCTGGTTTGAGATCGTAAACTGCAAACACCGAACCCGACGTAAAGTCATTGAACCCGTCCCTAAACCCTACGGTAAACCCTCCACACTCGAAGCCCAAAACCCGTCTCTGCAAGCTTGGGCGTTTCAACTGCACAAACGCTTGAAATCTCTGAAGCCGTGATCCTTTATAAGCCCTCCCACTCCAAATTCTTCTAATAACCCTAAGCCCTGAACTCCCCGATGCCCCAGTACAACAAAACGGTCACTGAGGTGGGGGCTACGAGGTCGAGCACGGTGGGAGGCCATCTTCGACTCTGGTGCTTTATGCTGGCGCTGAGTACTATAACGGTGCGTAGTCCAGAGCTTATAGAAAGAGTTGTGGGGATTTTGGCGTCTTCCGCGTTGTTGAGGTTTCACTTTGCTGCGTGGCTACATGTATGAAGCTGTAGCGGGGCTTGAGAGACTTGCTGTCTACACAGCCTGCAGCCAGCATCGTATTCATGTGAGCGCGGGAGCCAGAGCAATCTCGAGCTGAAGTTATGGGCCTTCAGGCGTGCGGGTGGGTGGTGGTTTTGGGTCCAGTGATGTTCGGCTGGTTCATACTATGACGCTTGGATAAGAAGCAGCATTATTCTTCTTAGTTTGTCTTAGTAGGTTTTGAGGTCAGGGCTTTGGGCTCAAGATTGCCATGCTCAGGGTCTGCTCACCCGAACCAAACTCTAAGTGGCCCTAGAATTTGGGAGTCACAGCCACGCAAACCCGGAGCTGAGCGCAGCAAGGCTGATGACTTTGTTCTCTGCCTCCAAGTATGGCCAGAGCCTCAGGTCCATGCAGGTTGTGATTTCGGCCAGAAGTCCCTAAGTCGCAAAGGCGAAGTCAACGAGGCGTTCCACAACTCTCTTCCCCTTGCTCATACATAGGATTATCATTGAGAGATTTAGCCTGTTGAAAGACCCTCGTCCGATCCACGTGTCGAGATTGCATCCGAAGGGCACAAGCAAGAGGCCCTTCTCGACTCACAGCACGACTATAAATGGAAGATGTCGACTGCAGCTCAGCTCCCTTTTGGAGCACCTTCCCACTATATGCCCTACCCAACCTAAGCCGAAATGTTCCCTAAGAGTGCATCATGAAACTGACCCGTACTCAGCCAGCCGCAGTTGAGCTGAGCCCTGGACTCCAGACTGTCAGATACTTTGAGCTTGGGAACTCAAACAAAAAATCAGATCTGATGGGGGGTTGGGGCTTTCGACCTGTGGTGTGGGGGTTTTGCGGCTTGCAGGAGCTTTGGCATGGGCTTCGGTTAAGGATGCGGCTTAGGGTTCAGAGGTTAGCAAACCCACGGAGTCTCGAAGGAGACGGTCCAGAGTTTAGAGCCGACGGTTTGGGGTCCACGAACATCCAGAGCTGAAGCAATCGGAAACGTTTCTTCATGCCATCAGGCGGCGTGCTTCAGAATCGCGGTGCTGTGGCCGTCCTCCGGCGCCGGAGTGAGGCGCACGGGATGGGGGTTTGCTGAGTTTGGATGTTCCGGTGTGCAATGGTGCAACTTCCCTTCTGAGTTTTTGACTTCGGGTTAGAGCAGGGGGTGGCAAGGCTCAGGATTTGGGATGATTTGGGCCTTGACGTGGCGATCCAAAGCTCCAGGCTGTGCAGGCTCGTTGTCTGTAGGCCGGCTGTTTCCAGTAATCATAGTCTGCTTGGGCCATCATTCTGAAGCTGTTCTCTCTGCGCGTCCAACCGTCGTTCTCTTGTATGAAGATTAGTTTTGCAGCAAGGCGAACATACACTTTAGAAGTTAGGCCTCTGCATTCGGCCAGTGAAGGGTTGCTTCAACGCCCGAAAGGCACAGATCTCAAATTCAAGTCCGACTGTTGTTGCTGCGTTCACCCGTGTTCAAGGCGTGCTGTTTGCACCGTGCATGCATGGTTAGGTTGAGAATTCGAGACGTTGCTTGTGCTAAGATTTCGTAGCTATTGTCGACCACGGCAAGATTGCCGAATGCGTTTGGAACTGTCTCTCCTGCACAGAACATGCTGGCAGGTTGCGGAGGGTTGCGGGCATGTTTGCACAAGCTTGGGCTTTGGAATCAATGAACGAATGCAGTAAACGATGAAGGAAAACAAGCAGTTTGCACAACCAAACAGGCCTCGTTGGTGAAGACGGAACTAGTCACTAGCCTGTGCAGCTTCTTTTTGGAGGACGGAGTTAGGGCGGCCTGGCACACGTTCGAAAGAGACGCGTGAGTTGTAAGTTTTGTCAAGCCCTCTACAAATCTCGACTCGAGGTGAATGCAAGTGATTCACTTTCGGGTTTATGTTGGAAACTGTACGCATTCTAAGAGTAGATGTTTGTCACGTTCCTTTGCGGAGTCCGAGCCAGGCCGTCTAAAGGCATGCATTGCCGATTCTTAAGGAACCGCTGCTCCACCGAGCCTTGTCAGAGATTCAAAAAAAGTCTGAAGACTCTACAGCTCGTAAACTGACCTATTCATCCTGCAGCATCCCTGACTCTGGACTGTGCACCTTGTGTCTTAGCCGTCTGGAACCGTTCTTGTGCCGGATCGGAAGCTGTGTCCGCAAGTCCCATGCAAGGCTTCGACCAAGAGCCCTGTAAGAGCTAGAATATTCTGCAAAATTGTGGTGGGCTACTGGAAGTACCTATTGACCTATTCCGTCTCCTGCGTGACACCGCTGTCGGAACCTGTGCATTTGCAGGGTGCGCCCGCATTTCTCCCTTCGCCTTCCTCGTCCGGGGCTCGTTGTGGCATCGACATTGAGCCTTGCATGTGCCTTGGTTCCTAGCCGCACACCTTTGAATCCCAAAGCCATGTAATGTAAAGTGGATGGAGTACGTGGAGTATCTGAAAGCCTCTGCGCGCGATGTAGGCTTTATGGCTTCGTTGTGGCATTTTTGGCTTCAGGTGTTGGGTTTAGTTTAGGGTTTTTGACAGTACCATCGGACATCGACCTTGAAAGTTGGAAGGGGCATCTCTCAGACCTCGAGCTCTCAGGGTCGAGAGGGCTTCAGGATTCGGGGTCATGGCTGCGTGAGAGTGTATAGTAGTTACTAGCAGTAGTAGTATAGTAGTAGTAGTAGTAGTAGCAGCAGCAGCAGGAGTAGTAGTAGTAGTAGTAGTAGTAGTAGTAGTAGTAGTAGTAGTAGTAGTAGTAGTAGTAGTAGTAGTAGTAGTAGTAGTACTAGTACTAGTACTAGTAGTAGCAGTAGCAGTAGCAGTAGCAGTAGCAGTAGCAGTAGCAGTAGCAGTAGCAGTAGGAGTAGGAGTAGTAGTAGTAGTAGTAGTAGTAGTAGTAGTAGTAGTAGTAGTAGTAGTAGTAGTCGGCCCCCCTCCCTACCAACTACCCTCCCTTTTGCATGTGTTGGTTTGGGGGGGGTTGATAACGTACAGGCAGCCTCGAACAGTTGCCAGAGAATGTCCCTAGGGACAAGCGACAAGCGTCGGTTAACTAGTCCCGATTGCCCCTTTTACCTGTTTTCTAAGAAGCCCAAGCGTCGTGTAAGCCTGAAGCCTGCCACACCCCAAATTCCCACCGTGAAGCTAGGTCCACAGTCTTAACAAGTGCCGAAGTCGAGGACTCTTACAAACTGGCATCCTGCTGTTGCTGCCTCGGCTCTCAGTGTTGCCATGCATGGCCAAGAAAAGTGGACGCGTCCGCCTGTGCGCAGCTTGAAGCGCGGCAGTTTGCGCCTGGTGTCGACTAAGTCCGAGACTCGCTCTCGTGGAGCTGCCACCAAGGCGAGACAGCATAAGCTGACTACGTCCCGCAGACTCAGGTTGGGGAGCCACAGGCACGTCGAGGACGCGAGAAGCTTGTCGTGTTGAAGAAGCTGTCACCAGTCAAGCTTGCGAAGCACTTGCAGGAGTTGGGCCACCTTCCGGTCCTGAACAAGAAGTCGGCATGCTTGTTCTGTGGGCACAAAACGCTTAGTGTCCACGGCTGTCCTCCGGTTCCGGCGTTGCTCAAGGGCTTTGGTGCATGCTGCTTTCGCTGCACACGCAAGTGTTGTACAAGCAGCAGCATTTCCTTTCCAACTCACCGTTGTTTTGCGTCGGCCGCGGTGCAGACGTCCTACCTCTGCAGCAACAAGTAGCCATCCTGTGGCACTTGGCTTGGCGAACGCCCTCCCGGCTTGTGCGTGCCGAGGTTGGTTGCAACGAGAAGCGCATCGACAACATGCGCACCCGCTGGCGTGGAGTTCTGACCAAGTTCGTGGAGGAGAAGCAAACTCGCGCTCAAGGGGGTGACTTTCAGGAAGTAGAAGTGGATGAGACCGTCGCGTGCAAGCAAAAGGTTGGTGACAAAGTGTGCTGGCAAACCTTTGTCGGCTCCAAGGTGCGCGGACAACGTGAGTCCTTGGTGCTGCAAAAGCGTGTTTTTGGAAACAGCTTGTCGAAGGTGAGGACCAGCGGTCTTTCAGCTCCTCCGCCACTGACGGTGACTGACTGAGTGGCAAAGCTTCACCACGGAGCGCTTGCAGTCCAAGACAGCCGTCCACACAGACGGCGCCCAGGCCTACTGTGCTCCTGAGCTGCTCCTGTAGCGAACTTGCAGCTGAGGCACGACAGCGTGTGCCACAGCACCAAAAGCGGCCCGTACTTCACCAAGAACTGCACTCACAAGGGCGTCAAAAAGGTTGGCAAGCGGCAGGGCAACCTCAAGACCGTGGCAAGCACACCGTGCATTGACGGGACCTGGACGTCCGAGCTGGTCGTCCTTGCAGCCGAAGTCCTCTCAAATTTCTCCGCTCTCGACTGGGCTGATGTTCTGAGTGCAGATGACGTGACTACGCGGTCTTGGCTTCCCGTCGTGCATCAAGATGTTCCAACGACCTTCGTGGCCAAAGTGGAACAACCATACAGTCAGCACACTGCTGTTGCTGAGGCTAAGTGCTCCAAACTAGATAACCAGTTCTTTCAGCTTTCATTTTTGGCTTGTCACGCAGACCGTGATCAGGTCGCTTCTGTGATCGCCGCATTGTCCGAAGCCGCAGACATCTTGCATAGTCCTGCTTACAACAGTATCTTTCGTGCAGACATTGCTTTGACCAGACTGTTTGACGGTCTGACCGTGATTTTTGTCGATACAGCTGTTCTAGCGGATGGCTGGCTTGTGCGGGGACGTCGTCTCGCTCAAGCCTCCACGCCAACCATTGAGTGCTAGCTCCACCAAACATTGCAGGGACCCGCGCCAACCAATGACTGTTAGCTCAAAAAAATTTGCCAGACACGTGCAATCGCAATCTGTATGCCCCTCTGTTCTGTTCAAGTTGTGATGATAGTCGTTGTGAAGATGATAATGACGATGGGTTAACGCACCAGGTAGAGTCCTTTAAAGACCGAGCAAAAAAACTTTCCCCCAACCAATTTCGAGTTTTCGCTGGAGGCCCTCGCAAAGGCCAAAAGACAACGGAGCAAAGTCCAGAGGTAGGCTTGGCGACTCTAGAAGATGGATGACGTCACGTGCTGTAAATGCCGAGTAAAATGGTTCTTACGGAGATGTTGTTCGGGGTGTCGGCGTAACAATGTCGTCATCATTCTTCCCGCACCCCCCCCTCCCCCCTAAAGAAAAGTCCGAATCGGATGCTGGAGTTTGAAAACTCGCAGGTGCAGTTTCAGGCTTCATAAGATGTTGCTACATGACGAAAGTGCTGTAAATACCGAGTGAAACGGATGTGGGTTACAAGAGTATGTAAAGGAGGTAGTTGGTAGGGGGGGTTGCTAGTAGTAGTAGCAGCAGCAGGAGGAGGAGTAGTAGTAGCAGATGTAGCGCTAGTCGTAGTGGTAGTGTATTGGGAGTGGAAGTGGAAGTGGGAGGGGAAGGGGAAGTGTTAGTGGCAGCGGCAGTGGTAGGTCCTGGTAGGTAGTGGTAGTGGCAGTGCTCACGCCTGCGAACCCAAACCTAAACCCTGCAAACGGTCTTTGGAGGAAGCTGGTGGACAAGAACATCCCACCTTTACGGCATTTGCAAATGCAGCTGGGCTGCGAAATTAGCGCCTTGGGTTTGCAGGCGCCGGGGTGAGCTAAAACCAGACATGGGGTATGGGACTTGCAACTTGGAAATGTTTCCGTCTGTACAACTTGTGATGATCTGGATCTGTTGTTGTTCTTCGTTGCCTGAAAACTTGCGCAGCGCGAGTCCTGCTTGTCTCCCCGAGCTTCCATCAACCATACCCAACCCAAAAAAAAGGCAGAGAACAAACAGTGGGGCTTTGGGCTTTCCACAAGACTTGTAACAATCTTATGAACCCTCAAGGCGTGAGTTGGGGGGTGTCGTGTATAGTGAGATAGTGGCTTTGTTTACTGAGTTTTTCTGCATCCTCCCAACCACCTGATCCTTGAACTTAAACCAAGCATCCCCGAAACCATTCGTCAAGAGCTGCAGCCCCTTATCTGTTCAATCGCACACACTGAACCCTGGGCGTTTCAACCCGCTAGCCCTAGACCCTGAACCATGATCAGCAGCATCCAGTGACTAAGACAGTCAGTCCCAACACTTCAGCTCGAATCTGGTCTTGCAGTTGGCCCAAAACGTGAAATTTAACAGCAATAGAATTCATTAGGCTTCATGCTCAGAGCTTGCAAAGCGTTGCCATTGCTGCGGTTTGGTTAGATAAAACTTGCAAGGCCTGCCTGCGACAAACTGCAACAAACACTAGTCGGCTTTCCAGCTGTTTGGATCTCAGTCTACAGTCCCAGGGTTTGGATGCAGAAGCAGGGTTCTATTTACGTTCCTATAGGGTATAGTCCATGAACTTTCAAGCGAATTCAAATCACAGCTACTTTAGCGATTCTGAGGACAATGTCCGAGTTCGTCGTTCCAGCTCTGAAGGCGACGTGAGAGGGTCTCCCACCGAGGATAAAGGAAGTGAGTCCGCTTAGTCCCAGAGAGCTGGGTGATGTGGGGTTTGAGGCTTGGGGCTTTGGGGATTCCGAAGCTGTACAAGTAGGTGTGGTGTGCTCCGAGGCATTCGGGCCTCATCGGGGCTTAGATTGGAGGCTTTGGAGGCACGGCTAGGCTTCTGACTTGGGCTAGGGGCGAAGAGGCAGACTTTCAGGCTAATCTCGGACATGAGTTCGTCTAGAGAGGCTGCGCCGGCTTCGTCAAAATACTACTCGCAGCGAGACCTTCGATATTGGACACCCTTAAGACGATATCCGGAGTACAACTTACCTACTGCACAATGCCACTATTTAGGAGCATTTCTGGGGCTCGGGAGGGCGATGGTTGCCTTATGCATCAAGCGCGTTCCTCCAAGATGCATTCGGTTGAAGGAGGGTGCCCGCAGAGCCTCCCGAACCTAGGAGCTTGCATTTTCGGTTTTTCTGCTTTTGTTCTAAATGGGTGTCGATCCGAAGGGATGCCCCAAAGCAAATGGAGAGCTTCCTGTGATCTTTGATCCCTACAGAGTCGAGCTAAGATTGGCGCAACCCCTAACACCTGAATGCAGGAGCCTTCCGAGAGGAACGAGGTGACCCAAGCTTGCGTCCAGCAGGCCTGCATGTTCCGAGTCTCGGAGCCGGAGCGTAGTCAATTGAGTTTCGGAGAGCTCGTCTTAAAACTCCGAGATCGCTCCCATGCCCCCGGTTTCGGGGAGGTGCGCCGCTTTGTCGAGACGACAGCGAGTCAGCACCAGCAGGACCGAACTTCGTCTTTCAGATCACGGGTGTTTCGGCTACATCAGGGCTTTCCGGCTTCAGGGCTCGGGAGTTCTGGCTTCACATCTTCAGACTCATCCGTGCCAGGACATCGAGCAATATGTGCCGCGGCAGCAAGATTGTTTGGGTGTTCAGTGACTTATCCCCAACAGCCAAAATCGTGGTCCGCAAGACGCACGCGGTGCCTGTCTCTGCCTCCACCGAAACTGGTCATTCCACCGTTGAAGCAGGCCATGGTATTAGGCGTGGCAATAGAATAGAAGTTTTCATCGCAGCTCTGAGCACCTCCTGACAAAGACTCCCATTCAGAGACGTGAGCAGTTGATCATCAGAGCCAGTCACATAAGCAGCATGTAATGATAATAATTATGAATGGATGTCTCTGTGTGTGCACCTGTATGTATGTCTGTATGCTTGTATGCATTCATGCATGCATGCATGCATGCATGCATATGTATGTACGCACGCAGGTAGGCCTATACGATGCATGCCTGCACGTATGCATGCATACGCACACAGGTCAGGGACACCAGGGAGAAATTCTGCCACAAGGCCATTGAGGAGTCGCGTAGGCAAGGGTACCGTTACAAGGCGGCCCGCTTGAAAGTCGCAGGCCGACACCTTAATAAGTCAACCAGACAGGGAGATCGTGAATGTACATCTTGAGGAATTGGTGTCTGTGTCCGACCTTGCAGACAAAGCGTTCATCGCCAAGGGAAACGCTGCTACGACAAGCGCCTCAATCAGTTTCTCCTGGCAATGGGTGCTGAGATGAGCCCTGCGCTCGATGCACACTTGCTCTCGATGAGACGTGCATGGGGGAAAAGACCAAACATGGGAGCTTCAAGATCGAGTCAGCTCGACAAGATCGTCCAAGACGCCTGAAGCGAAGCGGTCAGCCGTCATGCGGAAGCCAGGTATTGCTTGGGGACCTGTCGGGCCTGGAGTCCTCAGCGGAACTGCAGCCATGCCACCGAGGACTGTAGAGGAGTCCTGTGGCTATCAGTGTCCGAGATGGCACCTCCTCATCTGCATTGCATGTAAACATTGCAGGTGTACATATGTAGGTGACTGCAGCCATATCCACATGTGGAACTTCGCCTGTGTACACCTATAGTAGTGGAGGGATGTGAACGGTTCAGAACTCAGACTCTGCAGGGAAGTCCTGTGAGCTACACTCAAGGGTTGCGTAATTGCTCAGCCGCAGTTTAGTGTTTGAAGGGTTTCGGCTAGGAATTAGGGCGGTTTGGTCCGGAAACCTTTGACCAGGTTTCGGTGACGGCGTTCGGATTTGGGCAGTTACGCAGCTAAGGCTTTGGCTCTCATCTGCGCAGAGCGAAGGCGGCTTTGGCGACGGTCTCAGCTCGGGTATCGAAGTTTTGGGTGTCGGGTTTCGGGCGTTTTATGTACAGGACTTAGTTCGTCCGGTGCATAAACCGCCCTGCTAGCATGATGAACATCCTCGGCACCACCATCGCCCCCATCAGATTCGCGACCACCCACGAAGCCGTTTCAACGGGTGAAGAAGTTTGGGAGGTCAGCACAACGAAGAGCCATGCCAATCTTCAGGCACATGTTCAAGATCGCCAAAGCAACAACAACAGCAGCATAAACTGCCATTCTGCTTGCCCGGTGATTCGTTTGGAAGTGAAACTGCAATTCCGAAACCAAGTCGCTGATCCACTGAACTCCAAAATCCTAAAAGCCTGCTGAGTTTCAGGAAGTATAGACCAGCTCGGGGGGCTGAATGACGAACCAACCCAAACTGCCAGAGCCCGAAGTCAAACCTGGTTTTGTCAGGTCCCAGCTCCGGGCACGAGATGAGGATCGGATACGCTTCTCAAATAGGGTGCCACAACGTGCCGACTCTCGAGTTAAGCTGTTGGGAGCTCAGATATATTGGCAAATGAGATGAGTTTCAGGGCACGAATTGTCGGCTCTGACTCTTCTTTTTGACGCTCGTGCCAAGATGATGATAGCCTCGTCGGGTGGTCCAGGTTAAACAGTCCGCTGCCACGTGAAACGCCCTAAGATAAGCCTTGGTGGCGAATCCTAGTATGGAACGACCCCTTGGATTCAAGTGGTGTCCCCGAGACCCACTGAACTGGAACCTTCTAACCTGAGGCTCGCCGCCTTTGAACCGTGAACACTCTCCTGAACCCAACGATGATTTTCTTAAACGTGCTTGCCTGCAGGAGGGTCGCGGCCTCCTCTCTTCGGACGACCTCTGTGAGGTCCTCGCAGAGGCGAGTTTCGGGCGTTTGCAGGGTAACCGTCTAAGCATGGAGTGCGCCTTTTCGGGTTTTCGGGTTTTGTTGGTCTCGTAGGGTGTACAAGGTTTGTAGTTTGTGCAAAGGTTGTAGGGATCGTCCGGTTTGCACGCCTGCTACAGTCTAGAGTTTGTGTAGGGATTGTCAAGCTTGTGTCTTGTATGTTTACAATGTTCCTGGGGCTCTACGGGGTGACACAGGACATCGGGTTTGCAGGGTCTCGGGTCTGTACGGCTTCAGGTGTAGAATGTACCCTGCGCAAGGATTACAGGGTGTAGGGTTGTTGCTGTGCAGAGCTTCTATTCCGGGCTATTCCTATTCTCGTTGTACGATCATGCATCTGTTACGTGGGACACCACCTCACCGATGTGGCTGTTTGGACTTGCGGATTGTGTTGGCGACGATAGAACAGTCAAGATTACTGTTGTGCTGATCTGAGTTAAGACGTCACAAGGCTCATATAGATGAATAGTAGATAGTCTTTCGGTTTTGTCGTTGGCCCCAACTAGAGAGCATGCAAGGGCGCCAAGTAAAAACCTGAGCTCGACCCTGTAAACGCTAAGCTGAACACTACTTGAAGGCGCATGGGTGGTTATCAGCAACAGTACGGTTAGATGAAGCAGCTTAAACAGCAGGGTGCGAGAAGTGAGAACTTTTCCCTCATCTAGAATACTCTCCTCACGACGATTCACCAACAAGCTTTCAAGCACGGCTCAAGCCCACAAGCTCTCAAGTTTGCACCTCCAGGTTTGTGGTGAGCTTGACTGGTCTGGCCCTTAGAGATCCTGCTCCAAAGAAGGTGGGTAATTCGGCTCTGTGTTCTCTGAGAATTAGAAAGAGCTTCAGCGTTCAGGAATCTGTGGGCTTGGGCTAGTTCCTGCATATTGCCGCTGCAGTTTGGGCCCAGAAATGCGAGCCTAGCCGCGGAGATGTCTTTGTCATGTCTGACCGAAGTGTTTGGAGATGAGGCCCCAGCTCGACACGCTGATTCAAAGTGCACGTCACTTGAGTTCTGATGCATCCAAACCCCACAGCTTCCCAACCACCCGTAATTCCAAACCCCTGTTAAATCGAAGCTGAGCCAAAGACTCGCCTCTCAGATCCTTCAAGCAGTCTTCAAGCTGAACTGCTTCGGGCCTAACTACCACCCTTAACCTAGAAGCCTAAACTTCCAAACCTCTTCAATCCGAATCCTCACTCCTAACATCTTACTAACCGTAGAATCGTCAACCCCACTCCAACTCTGAAGCCATCGAAAGTATCAAGCCTCCACCCGAATCCCTTACAGGTAGTCCTTAAAGCCCTAGAGTCGGCCTAACCTTTTAAATCCCCCTTCAGCTACACCCCAAAATCAACGATCCCGCGAAGGCATGCTTTGCTGCAGTGTGTAGCACCATCCCTTGGTGCCGATGTGGACTACGGCGCGGGGGCGGGGTTCTATCGAGATTCTCTTTATCAGTGCTCCATCGGGGTTCTATTCGGCGTTCGATACCCGATCTTAAGGGTTCTTGCTTTCTGGTTTGCCTTCGAGGTGTTTACACGCAGATCTTTTGAGGTTTGGGGTTGCGAGCAGAGTTCGATGGCGGACCGAGGATTCCCGGATATTTCAGCAAAAGAGAGTTTGTGGAGCTCCAAGGTCTTGTGCTACCGCCTGAATGCGCCTGAACTTTCGGAGCTGGGGCGTGTTTACTCTCGCTTCTGGTGCTGCAGCAGTAAGTTGCAAAGACACCGAGCAGTCTTGAGAAGCAGGGTTTGCTGGCACTTCCCTGGCGTTGTTGCGTGTATACAGTGTATACTGGGGGCTCGCGTCATCTCTTTGCGGTATGTTTAGGTGTTGACCTAGATCTTGGAGAACAGCAAGAACCGAAATTTTCAGCATGGGCCCTTTACCAACAGTTTGTCCAACTCAACTTCGCCAGCATTGTCTGCTGAGATGTAGTTCCACTCACGTTCAACCCAGTAGAACGAATTCCAAACCAGAAACCTTGCATAACAAACAAAACTTCGAATCTGCAGCTTGTTTGCAGGGGAGTTCTTGGCGGCTCCCAGCGTGAGGCCTGAAGGGCACCGAGGTTGAATGTGGAGTCTGATTGAGCTGCAGGGGTTTCTTGGAATTGGGGGTCCAGCTTTTGGGCATTCAGGGTCTACAGAGTCAAGGCTCGAAAGAGGCTTCAGCCTATCTTCCTTCAGCCAGCGGCTCAAATTCTTCCGACTTTCGAGCGCTGCTCCACACATCCAAAGCCCGTGCCCATCCTTAACCGTCAATTTTCACGTGTGCCAAGGCGGCAGCTGCTGAACTCCAAACCACTCTCCCTGCTTCACGAGACGAATCCTCAAGTCAAGTGGGGAAAGCTGATCAGCTCGTATGGATCAGGGTTGCCTCAGTCACCTGATGAGATTTTGGTTGAGCACTGTCAAACCGGGATTCAGGGCCTCGAGTTTAAGGCTTGGTTACAGGGAAGAAGCCTGTAGCTGGGTGCCCAGAATCAGGTTTGATCTTTCCATTGTGTTAATTTTAGGCATCGGCCCATGTCATGAAAGAAACGTGAAACAGGTGGTTTCATCTGGGCATTGCCCACATGGTGACCGTTGCTCGTGCGTCTGCGCAGGCGGGTGCAAGGGATTGTTCTGGGTTCTGGATTCACTGTATCTGGCCATGCCACACGACAGCTGGCTCGCCTGTTAGGCAGTTCCAGGACTAAAGTCCAGAGTCTAGAGATTAGGGATAAGGCCCCATCATTGCTTTGTCTGGTTGCTTGCAGCCCGATCGAGGCCTTGTTTAAAATTGGCCCTCGCAGCTGCGGTGCAAGTTCGCTAAACGTCAACAGCAAGTGCATATCTCGGCGATTTGTTGGCATTACGCAAGATGCAGAAGCGGAGGTATCCTGCCACTGAGTTCTATCATTGATCTTGCTATTATCGATACGAGTCCGATCGCTATCCTGTCCAACGACGCTACAAGTACAACCTTATTTCGTCCTGGCATGTCCTGACTGCTTCTTGTAAAGGTAGTTCGGTGAATATCACGAATTGCGTACATTGGATCGTGCTGCAGCTCTTTCTGTCGCCACGCTTTCCGCCGGTGTGGCGACCACGACTCCGCGTGCTGCTGAGGTGCCGATCACGATGATCCGTCGTGGTGATCGTTGGTAGTTCTGCTAACGATGATGCCGACGACATGTGATGATCGTTATGACAATGGTGGCAAGTAGCACCAGTATTGATGACAGTGTTGTAGCGGCTCGAGCACGAACGAGCACAAACATCAAGCCCAAAAGCCCAAAACCCGCAGCCCCAAATTCTGGACCCCAATGTCTGCGAATCTTAAACGCCACACCATCAATTCCCCATTACACATAACAAAGCAAGCAAATCAGGAAACCAAGAATGCGCAAGGCTAGACTGACTAGACGAGGAAGACCCGCAGACACGCCCGATGCACTGACAGGCAGAGCTCAAGCTCTCAGGTTTGGCAGCGCTCTTCGACAGCCTGGGCGCTCAAGAGCTTTGATGGAGTTCAAAATTCCATAAGCATGTGAAGACTTCGGCAGGTTTCCTAGTTCCGGGATTAAAGATCTTACAGCGGTTTGGAGGCCTTAATCTCCACATATATACATATATGTATCAAAAGCATACAAATACATAGAAAAGGCAGACATACATACACACATACATACATACTTACATACATGTATACACACTTGCTTACGTAGAGACCTACACATACATGCATACACGAATGTATGCATGCATGCATGCGTGCGTGCGTGCATGCGTGCGTGCATGCGTGAATACGTACTTACATAAAGCAAACTCATCCATACAAACATTCATACGCAAGCATGTACATGCATACATACATGCGTACATACATACACACATACGCACATACATACATTACATACATAGATACACCTACATACCTACATACATACACGCATTCGGACAAGCATATATGCTTTCATACATAAGCACATACATTTGCACCAATATCTGCATATACACATATGCATGTACATACACATATACATATATGCATATACATGTACATGCATACATACATCTTCATCTACATTCACATGTACATATGCACGCATACAGACATACAGGCATGCATGCATACACATATACATCTACGTCTACCTGCACATGTCCTTACACATATACATAGACAGAGGCATGTACATGGACGTATCCATGAGACGATTGGCACAATCACTAGTTCCACAACTATAAGTACGAGTACGACTACAAACAACACTACCAACCACAACACCATACAACAACGACTGCGGCTGCTCCTGCTACCGCTACGGCTCGGGATCCTGCTCCTGCTACTGCTATCGCTACTGCTGTTGCTACTGCTATCGCGACTGCTACAGCTACTGCTGCGGCTGCTGCTGCTGCTACTACCTGCTGCTGCTGCTACTCCTGCTCCTGCTCCTGCTGCTTCTAGTGCTGCTGCTGATACTTCTGCTGCTACTGCTGCTGCCACTGCTATTTCTGCTTCTATTACCACCACCACCACCATGAGGACGACGACGACGACTACTACTACAACTACTACTACCACTACACTACTTACGACTTACGACTTGCTACCTACTACTTTCCACTTACCACTTATTACGTACTACTTACTATTCACGACTTAGGACTTACGACTTACTACTTACTCTTACTACTTACTACTTACTACTTGCTACTTGCTACGTACTGACCTACTACTACTACTACGACGACGACCACTACAACAACAACAACAACAACTACTACTACTACTACTACTACTACTACTACTACTACTACTACTACTACTACTACTACTTCCTTCCGAACCGTGAACGTCCGCAGGCCGTCCGCAGGCGTCCTAACTACTAATACTGTCACTATCACTTTCACTATCACTATCACTATCACTATCACTATCACTATCACTATCACTATCACTATCACTATCACTATCACTAGCACTAGCACTAGCACTAGCACTAGCACTAGCACTAGCACTAGCACTAGCACTAGCACTAGCACTAGCACTAGCACTAGCACTAGCACTAGCACTAGCACTAGCACTAGTACTAGCACTAGCACTAGCACTAGCACTAGCACTAGCACTAGCACTAGCACTAGCACTAGCACTAGCACTAGCACTAGCACTAGCACTAGCACTAGCACTAGCACTATCACTATCACTATCACTATCACTACTACTACTACTACTACTACTACTACTACTACTACTACTACTACTACTATTACTACTACTACTACTACCACCACCACCACCACCACCTGCTCCTTGTCCTAGTCCGCGGATTCTGCTTGCTGTTTAGAGTTGGATGTTCAGGTTATGCGAACGGACTGCGATGCCTTGTCAAGTTCTAAGGTGTCACTATAAGAGCTGTGAGCAAGACCGTGTAAAGTGCAAGAGAAGGGGGCACGCTACGCGTCCCTCGACTCTAGGGGGCATGCTACGCATCCCTCATCTTTACCTTTCTATGTGACCGCCAACGCAAAGTTTGGCTCAAGTCAATGCCCATAGCTAAGTGCTATATGTGTCTTCTATCCTGAGCAATCAGAGCTCAGAGCTATCCCGTTGCACAGACGAACCGCCGCCGGCAGTGAGTGCAAAAGGAACGGCCGCCGGTTCTGCCTGCATAGGATCGCACGTGTGGAAGTAAGAGGGAGAGACAGGGTCCAGTCTGTGGAGAGTGCTAGCCAGCCACACCTACATTCATTACAGCTCTGGTGGGGAGAGCAGCAACCAAGTCGAGATCAATCCCCCACGCAGGTTATCAGCCGTACGCGGCTCTGCCTTTCTACAGCAACGACTACTTGATCTACTACGACCACAATGAACTCAGGATCAAGCCAAGATACGACAATGACTTTCGGTGCCGATGTGGCAGCGCCAGCCGTTGGTGAGTCAACAGCTGATGACACAGTGGTGCAATCCGTTGATAGCTCCACGGAAGATGACAAAGGTCAATCTTCTGCGCTTGCCATTGCAAAGGCAGTTCCCAAGGGGAAAGCAAAGAGTCTACCAAGAGCATCTACGCCTTCACGTCCGACATCCACAGGTTCGAGGACGGGCAAGGCTTCAGAACGACGGGCCGAAGCGTCTGGTTTTCAGGCACCTCGGACTACGTCCAGGGCCAAGGACAAAGGAGTCAAGACCTTGGAAAAGAAGTCAAGACCATCATCTTCGAGAAGCTCTTCAGCACGATCGAGGACTTCGGCTACTCGTGGGCGTGACAAGTCCATGACTTGGAATCGGATGGTTACCAATCAACCACGCGATGTTGACGATCTGGACATGACTCTGGATACGATTCCTGCACGTGGTGATGCGTCATCCGTGGCTACGCCTGCCATAGCTGATGGTCCGAATGCCTACCAGGAACTGACGATTTCGCAACAGTTCGAAGCATCGAACCTTGCACAGCAGATGTACTATCGCAGTCAGGTGCAAGAATACGAAGGAATCGTCCAGACCCTGATGGACAAGATCAAGGAGATGCAACAAGAAGATGAAGGATCTGGAATTCGCATTGAAGAATTGGAACGACAACGTGACCATGCATGCTTAGCCATGAGGCACATCAACAATGTCAATCAGGAGATGAAGCGAGACTATGAAACAGCTTTGTTTCGCATGGATGAACAGAACTCTGCTCAACAACGTCAAGCACATGCCGTTGCCGAGGAGTTAGCTCAACAGCTACACGTGTTCCGCACGGAGGCAGCCACTAACTTTGTGCAGTTGGAGGCAAGAGCGCAAGGCGATGGTGAGCTTATGGCACGTGAGTATGAGCGTCTGACTCATGAACTTCATGAACATGCCAGAGAGAACTTGGTCCTCCGGTCAAACACAGCAAGTTCGGAACAAGCCTTACAAGCAATGCAGGAACGATTCCACTTGGTCAAGACCCAGGAGTTGCGGGCTGTGAACGAGATCCAAGGGCTAGCTGGAAACAGCGCAGCCATTGATCAAGAACGATTTCGGCTTCGCGAACGTCTTGGTGAAGAGGAAGAGTACCGCAAAATGGCTGTGAAGAGGATGCAAGAAGCAGAGGACCGACTTCATCAGAATGAAGATCATGCAAGGCGATCATTGCCTACCTTGCACGACGAGCTGAGTGAACTCAGGAAAACGCTCAAAGCACAAGAAGATCTTCAAGCGAGGACACGCAGCGAATTGGAGGCAGCGCGAAGCTCCAATCAAGGAGGAGCGACGCGACCTTCGAGCATGCCCATGTCTTCGAGGACTACTGAGTCTGGCTGGGAGCACGTAGGAAAGGAAGTAATGCCTGCATTTTCCGTAGGAGATGAGGTACGATCCCCTGAAATACGGTCACCAAGTCAAGTTAGTCCAGTCGCCAAAGAGAAGTTCGCATTCTCGGAATCGGACAAGGACAAGAACCTTGTGATGGACGGAATTCCATTCACCGGTGGAAACTTTCTTCACTGGCCGCAGTTCAATGCCAATCGTGGCGGATGCAATGCCCGAGCACTACGTGCCAGGTATTAGCAGCCCAGCACTTGCGCGTTCCACGCCTAGTGCAGCCACTTTGTTCGGCATACCAAGCGGATTTCATGGGAAAAGTGATGCGGCAGCCGTGCGTGATCGACAGCTACGCGAACTCGTGGAGGATCGCGGGATGTTGGGATCGAAGTCCACAGCATCTGCCAGCTCCTCAAGACCTGTTGGTATCGACGGTGTTACCGCATCTACGAAGGGCAACGACCTCATCGGTCCCCCTATTGCCTATGACGATTCCATTCATGAAGCAAGAAGGCGTCAGATCGAGAAAGAGGTCGCGGAACGGTACGAGGAGAAGATTGCCGATCTGCGAAGCGAAGTACTCAAGGCCCAGAAAGCCGAGCAACGTCTCAGAGCTGATCGTGATGAATGGAAGTTATTCGCTGAAACGATTCAGGAGGATAATGGAGACGGTGACGGTGACGAGGGTGGCGACGAGAACGAAGATGGAGAGCACGATGAAGGAACCGGCACGGGGTATGACCCTCCTGACCCGCCTGACGATGATGATGATAAGAAGAAAAGCGGTGGAGGCAAACCTGAATCGGATCCTGGTTCGCATGCACGTGATCCTGATGGAGATGCGGATCCTGAAGTCACAGAGGTGAGAATTTCCAGGAGGGAAGCCGACAAAGTGACCGTTCCTCCATGGCCTACTCTCACTCATCTCAACAACTGGCGATCCGTGTGCACGGCAATGTCTTAGGGGCATCAGCCGACCCACATCATGAGGACTGGATGGTATGGCTGGCACCAGCGTTCAACCCATTCCCTGATGTCGAAGCATTGAATGATTCAGGACACAAGAAGTTCAAGAGCATAGACGTCAAATTGGGGATCGCCATGGTTGCAATGCTACGTGCCGGTGGTGACAAATCAGCTGACCTGTACCTTGAGGTGAACCGGAAGGCTAACGATTACATCAGCAGGCCTGACGTGAAGATCATCAAAGGACGACAAGTCATTGCGATGATGTATGAAAGTTTTCGAACGCATGATCGTCTTGACATGATCATCACTCTTGAGTATTTGGTGAAGCTCCAGTACCAAGGCGACAACAAGCTTCATACGTTCAAGCAGACGTGGTTGGAAGTTCTGGGACGGATGAGACCAGAGGACATTCCATCCAAAACAGCTCTCCGTGATTGCTTGTACAGCAAGATCAAGGACTCGCCCGCAATGAAAATGGAGTTGGGCATGCATTACGAACATTTGCCCTACAATCATGAAGACCGATCGTACGACAACCTGATGAAGATCATTGATCGTACTATCATGCGGAGACGAGAACAATCAAATCTCACTCAGACCCAAATTGGCTTGCGCCAGATGCTTGAGGGCAAGGATTTGCTTGCTGCACCGGCCAAGGTACCTGAGAAACCAACGCCTAACGCAGCTCCATCCGCAAAGGTCAAGGCTTCGCCGACCAAGCCGGATAAAGCAACACCTGTACTACCTCAAAGCAAAGCGAAGAGTCATGCGAAGACCAAGCCAAAGCCCAAGAAGAAGACGAGGAGTGAGTCAGCGGACAACAGAGGTGACAAAAGCAAGAAGCAAATCCGCTGCAAGTTCCATTTCACAGATGCAGGGTGTCGAAATGGCGACAAGTGTCCATTCAGTCACTCGAAGAAGACTCCAGAGCGACCCTTCACGCCGAGGACGAGAACTCCAAGTCCATCTGGAGGAGGAGGAAACAGGATATGCTACTCGTTCAAGAACACAGGCTCGTGCTCAAGAGAGAATTGTCCTTTCAAGCATGAGGCAGCAGCTACCCCAGCTCCGGAACCAAAGGCAAAAGCTAAAGCTAAATCCGAAGCGAAGGCAGCTCCAGCGAAGCCGAATGCCAAGGCCAAGGCACTCCCTGCGGCACCCGCCATCAGATTGTGTCGAAGGTGGAATCCATCAGCTCCGGCTATATGGAAGCGATCTTCAAGACAAGATGAGGAGGAGTCAGATTGTCCATCCGTTGACAGCGACGCTGATTCGGATTGTTCAACAGATGACGAATCCTCGGGAACGACTACGTCGACCCGAAAAGTGATAAAGCGCAATGTGACATTTGCCAACGACGTGAAGTTCATTTCTTCGTGTCCTAGACGATCGAAGAAAGACAAAGAGCGGAAGGTGAAGTACGTCGACATGGAAGCGTTTATCAATGATGAGGACCGCGCCGTGAGCTTGGAATTCGCCAAGCACAAAGCGAGATTGAGGGCACAGATCATGAGAGACATGGTTGACGACGATGATGATCAATGCGGAGATCGAGTTTCATTCGTACGAATCCCAGGAACGTCTCGAGTGGAGGAAGTTTCGTTCTACGACGGTGAAGATTCCATCGTCGAGCGCGAACTCGATGCTGCACACAGCAAACGGATCATCAATCAGGGCTTATTCAAATGCATGGTTCAACCAGTCATCCTCAAGAAGAAGATCAAGTTTCTCATGGACACTGGGTGTGGTCATGACCTCATATCTCAGAAGAAGATCGAGAAGCACAGTCTCGAAACACTCGTGACTCCAGAGCCCATATCATTTCAGACAGCCAATGGAATCACCGATACCGATCTCGTGTCGAATTTCCAGACTGAGTCGTTCGAGGAACCGATCAACGCTTATGTGTTGGATGACACACCGTCGGTGCTTTCCATAGGCAAGAGATGTATGAACTTCAACTACGGGTTTGTGTGGCCACCCGGAAGGGAACCATTCATGATCAACCCGCAGGGCAAGAGAATATCTCTGTTCGTGAACGGTGACATCCCGTACGTTCGTGCCGGGAGTTCCAAGTCATTGGTTCATGATGATCCGGAGGCCAAAGCGATCACCGAAATCTTCAAGGGTGCGTTGACAGCGGGCAACGTTGACGTCAGCGTCGCAGCTGCCGCTGAAGCTGCACCGAGCGAGATTGAAGCAGAAGAAGAAGGTGACGATCACGAACGACCTCCTGATCCTGAACCCCAAGAACCTCCTATAGAAGAAGTACCAGAGTCCGAGGCCGGACGACCTCCGGACGACGACGAAGGAAAAGGAGTGGGTGAAATTCCATTGGATGGTGACGATGAGGTGATCATTGATGTAGAAGGCGACGGTGCGCCGAGCCGTAAGGCCAGAGTCGGAACACTGAAAGCCGAAGCTAAGACGTTGGCACATCTGTGTACTCATCGCTACCGCAACCCATATTGTGAATCGTGCATACGCGCGAAGATGAAGCACTTGCGAACACAACGAGGTGCGTTTCAACGTGTGATCAAACACTGGGGAGATCTTGTGACGTTCGACTTCCTTGACATGCGCAAGGCCGCCGAAGCAGGCATCGGACTCGATGACGGAGCACGTGAAGTTCTAGTTATCAGAGACATCGCCACCAAAATGATCGCAGCGATTCCCACGGCTTCAAGGAGCACTGACGAGGTCGTCATGGCCATCAGACGCCTAATGGGAAGACGCAAGATTCATATGGCGTATAGTGATGAAGCACCAGAGTTCGATTCAGCTATGGCGCAGTTGAAGATCGTGATAGATCATTCCCTTCCAGGGAAACCCAGTAACAATTCACTCGCTGAACGATCAAATCAAGAAGTGATCAACACAGTCGCAGCATCCATGCTACACGCCGGATTGCCCGCTCAATACTGGTCCTTTGCGCTTAATTGCGTGATGCAGAACCTCAACGTTGAAGACGTGGAGGGCGATGGTGATTCAGCATGGAAGCGAATGACTGGAAAGGACTTCGAGGGAAAAGCCATACCCTTTGGTGCCAAAGTCTTCTTCAAGCCGACGGACACAAGGCCGAAGACATATGGCAACAAATTCGATCCAAAGGGGATTCCAGGCATTTTTGCCGGATACATCATCACTGCTGGTCAAGGGTGGTCCAAGAAGTATCGCGTTTGGGATATGAAGGAATTTGCCAACGCGAACTTGTCGATGGACGCATCTGTTCCCAGGAAGTTGATGAGACCGTACGAGACAGAAGTTATCTACTTCCCAGAGGAGATAACGTTTCCCCTGAAAGCCGAGTACGAAAGGATAAATTCAACCATTGAGGGACTCAGGGACAACGTTGACCTCGCTGGCAAGGAGATAAAAGACGTCGATGACGGTGATGACGGTCCGCCCGGAGGAAATGGTGGCGACGGGGATGAAGATGATCCAAATGGACTTCTTCCTCCACCGGATCCCGGAGAAGATCCTGACTTACAGGACATAGATCCATCTGACATAGAGACGGAGCCGCCCGGCGAAGTCTTCAAGTCAGCAGAACATGAAGCTATTGATGCCATAGGAGACAAAAGACTCGAAGAACTAGACGAAGAGCTGGGTCTACGTGCAGCACCGCCTCCTTCTGAACCAAAGGTCACTGGGAAAGATCGACGATCGCCCCGCGAAGTCGGTCCAACCGGTAGACTCATCCCCGAAGGAGACATCGAAGAACCTGGAGAGATTATCAAGATCTTGAAAGAAAAGAAGTTGGCTCCCGAGGAGATTGAACATTGGAGTACGGGGAAGAAAGGGGACGGCATTGTATATCTCACTGATGACGGTGAAGCCTGCAAGATCGACAAAAGGGGAGTTCCGTATAAGATCCGAAGTGACGGTCGACGAACTCTTCCTACACGGCGACCTATCCATTCTTATTCTCCGGAAGCATGGAAGAAGATGAGCGAAACGGAGAAGAAGGCAGCATACAAGAAAGAAAAGCGAGACAAAGCTCGAGTTGCCAAGAAAGACCGGAAGAAGGCTGTGATAGGAAAGAAGATAGTCACCAAGATTTTAGACAACATGATCTTTCCCAAGATTGTCCCATGTGAAGAAATTGATCTGCAACTCAACGTGTCCATTGATGACGACGATGGTTGGTCATGGGCACAGTCCTATGTGGATCAATATACACAGGAACAATTCTTGGCAGATGTTGTGCCGGCCGTTCCGGCGCATATGGTCATGGATGATAACTGGATTCCTTCTATGCCGTGTACGACTTCTCACAGAAACGTACATCGGGAAAAGAATCATGCAGGAGGATCGTGCTTCAATGCCATGGTCACTCGACCCGTCACACGCAAGGAGATGATCAACAATCCCAAGGCCATGGAAGCTTTCATGAAAGAATGGAAGGGATTGTGGGACCAAGAGGTGTTTGACTTCTCAACTACGCGTGAATATGACGACGTCGTCGCTGAGGCAAAGAAGAAAGGTGAGAAAGTACACATGGCGCGAGTACATGGACTGATATACGAGAAGAACTATCAGCTCAAAGAGGACGATCCTGCCAGGAAGTTCAAGGGGCGAGGTGTACTACTCGGTGATCAGGTCAAAGACCAGAATATGGAAGCCGCATTGTTTCAGGATTTGGGGAATTCCCCGGCTACGTTTGACGCCTCACGGTGGGCAGATTATTACGGATGCCTTCCTGGCAACGATGTCCAGATGGCGGATGCTATCCAAGCATACATTCAGGCGAGACTATCGGGCACTCCATGTTGGGTTGAACTGCCTGATGAAGCCTGGCATCCATCTGCGAAACGGCACAAATTCCGTAGGCCGGTATGCCGCCTGATCAAAGCTCTATATGGACATCCTGACGCAGGAACCATGTGGGAACAACATTGCCACACCGCGGTACAGAAAGTAGGATTCAAGCCGATTGGCGATGAATGGCCATCATTGTATTTTCACCCGCAAATGAAGCTCTTACTTGTCATCTACGTGGATGATCTCAAGATGGCAGGACCCAAAGAGAATCTACCCAGGGTTGGGACATGCTGCGCCAAGAACTTCGATTGGAAGAAGAAACGCCGCTGGGCTTGTATCTGGGTTGTCGCATCTCCAAGGGCGAGGCAACGTTGCATGACAAAACGAAGGTGCAGACCGTTACCTACGACATGGAGACGTACCTGGACATGACAGTCAAGAAGTACTGCGACGTGACTGGGTTCGATCCGACAAAATTCAAGACGGTACCATCGCCGAGTCCGGCTGAGGAGACTAAGAATCACCCAGCTCGCGCTCCGGCACAGTCAGGTAAAAGCCATCGATGCACGTGGTGTGGACACACCATGCCTGTTGATAAGGATGGTCGGCTCGTTCCGCCTCCACCTATTCCCAAGGCGCCCGAGGAAGAGGAAATCAACGAGGCTAATCGCGGCGCACTTGCTCCGCAGGCAGCCAGCATTCTCATGAAATTGCTTTATGCCGCGCGCATTTGCCGCTTTGATCTTCTGCGCAGTATCAACAATCTCGCACGCAAGATCACGAAATGGACCAAGAAGGAGGATGCTCTTCTTCATCATCTCATGGCCTATGTGCACCAGTCCAAACATCACATGATGATTGGATGGGTCGGGAACTCCTTGGAGGACTCGTCCATCGGGCTGTTTGCAGATGCGGACTATGCAGGTTGTGGAGAAAGTTTGAAATCTACCTCCGGTGCTCACTTGCACATTCAAGGTTCTCACACACGATTTCCCTTGGCGGGACTTAGCAAAAGGCAGGGATGCTTGAGTCATTCCACACCTGAGGCCGAGATTGTCGCGGCCGACTTTGCCATGTCACGTCTTGGATTGCCTGCTATCACGTTGTGGCAGCAGCTTGGGGGGCAAGACCCCAACTTCGTCTTCTACGACGACAACCAGACCATGATCGGGGTGATTCGCACGGGCAAGAATCCGACTATGCGTCACTTGGAACGTACCCACGGTATCTGCGTTGGATGGATGCATTCTATCTTTCAGGAAGGTTACGTTTCTCTTGCCTATGAGGTCACTGCCAAGATGTCAGCGGACATACACACCAAGTCGTTCAAGGATTCCGTGTCCTGGACACATGCGTGTCAGCTCATCAACATCTTTCCGCCGGATCTCATCGGCTCCCAAGAGATTATGGATCTGATGCGGCCTACTCATACCCAAAGCACGGATGAGAAGGGTCAGCAGCACTACTCGTTCAAGAGCGAGGTGCCTTGTTTTCCTTACACGCAGACGCCGATCCTCCCTCAGGTGTTGTATCGCGCTGGATTGTCGAGTAAGGAAGGCTTGCAAGAACATGACAGTGTGGACCCCATCCTGGTTGTCAAGTTCCCGCGCATGTTGCGGGGGCCGCCTTCTGCGTTGCCGCCTGGTCGTTACCTTCGGTCGACTTGGATTCTTCGTGAAGGGCAGTGGCACCGCGCTGGATTGTCGAGTAAGGAAGGCTTGCAAGAACATGACAGTGTGGACCCCATCCTGGTTGTCAAGTTCCCGCGCATGTTGCGGGGGCCGCCTTCTGCGTTGCCGCCTGGTCGTTACCTTCGGTCGACTTGGATTCTTCGTGAAGGGCAGTGGCACCAGATGGAGGATCGTGCTGCTATCCTTGACACACCGGGCAAGTTCGACCGCTACGTGGAGCGTGCTGTGTTTCAGTACCATCCGGTGCGGGGGCATTTGCGCCCCGCCGCCATTGCGGACGTCCTTGCGCCGCCGTTTTTGCCTCCTCCTGAACCGCCTCTAGGCCAGTCTTATGTGCGCGCCCTGCCCGCCAAATGGCGAGCGGTGGTTGTCACACTGGCGCGTGCCATCCATGGGGGGTACCAGGGCTTTACATTGCACCAGGGATTTTGTTTCAACGGCCAATCCAAAAGTCAAGCCTCTCAATTTGGTTATGACCAATGGTCGTCGGTGTACGAAGATGTATGGCATGATGCGGCGGAACAGAAAAGGGAATATCAAGGATATGATGGAGCAATTGTGCCTCACGTGGTCAATTTCGCCGAAAACAAGCCCAAGGAGGGTCTGGTGATCCAATTCCTCGACCACGATGGAAGGTTGGTCCATGCTTACAAGAATCCTTACAGCCGGTGGAAGTACCGTATCACTATCAAAGATGCTCCAAAGGCAGTGACGGTATGGACATTGATAGGAGTCGATGAGGAGAACTGGTGGAATGAGTATGCTCCAGGCAAGGATTGCATCGCCCAGCATGCTCCCGATTCTCACTACGACCCTGGGCTGCAAGTAAATGTTCTGAGTATGGGGCGAGAAGTTGACGACGCCATGTGCGCCTACATCTTTGATGTGGTGGAAGCAAGGAAAGACAACCCTAACTCCGTAATCTTCATTGGTGCAGGGGTGTTGGGCAAGAATTCGTGGCTGAGTCGGAAAATCGCTGACAACCCTGAAAGGGCCAAATTGCGGACAG
This sequence comes from Symbiodinium sp. CCMP2592, assembly GCA_905221615.1. Taxonomy (NCBI): domain Eukaryota; class Dinophyceae; order Suessiales; family Symbiodiniaceae; genus Symbiodinium; species Symbiodinium sp. CCMP2592. The sequence continues at coordinate 428,696 of CAJNDT010005932.1, forward strand.
ACTACCCATGGGGGGAGGTCGTCCAAAGAATTGCGCGCAGAGCGGCATCATGGGGGTTCCAAATCATCATCGAAGTACCTCCTCGAGTACCAGTCCAGGAAACCAAGCAGTACAAGGGACTTCAGGAAGATGCCATGTGGAAGAGCATCAAGATCCAAGGATGCACTCACGGGCAACGTTATACCTTTCGGGATCCTGTATCTCCCGGAACCGCCGTTGAGCTCGGCTACTGCAAGGATGAATGGGAGTACATTGCCGCAAACGTCGCGTTGCATCCTAAGTCGTCTGATGTGTGCTCGTCCAAACATTTGCACATGACTGATTCGGACGCTAAGGATCGATCTGATAAATGCGAGTTGACTAGCCAAATCTCCAGAAGATTGCTTAAAGCCTTGAAATTTCAGGCAACTGGCGATGGGAGATTGGTAGCCATGCCGTCGAAGGCTGGTGGACGAAAGCCAGACCGCATGATTGTTGACCTCTGTGGCTTGGGTAATGGCTACGCCGTGCCTAAGTCCACTAAGGGTTGCTCTCGCATAACTTGCAAGGAGCTGATCAGCTCCAAAGCCGATGAGGACAACCTTATCGGTACGATGAAGGATGCGTGCCGGAACGACCTGCGCACACCTGTGCTATTCGTGGCATCGCTTTTGCGATCAGGTGCTGGTCCTGGAAGTAGTGAAGGGGCTTGCGTGGGGGGTGAGAAACGTTCTGGTGGGAAGTACAAGGTTTTCAGAAGTGTCTTGAAATCTCTCAAACGCCTGCTGAAGAAGTGTGCGGAATTTTCCGACGTCTATTTTTCGCTTGACATGCCTTCTTCATGTTCATGTTGGTCTTGGCCAGAGTTGCATGCTCTTGTTTCAAGTGGCAAGGTGACGAAGGTTAAGGTTGATGATCATGTTGGTGCTGATGGCGATGGTGGTGGACGCAGGATCATGTTCTCTAACATGCCTGAAGCGGATCGTTTGGTGATGAGACCGGATGATTGCTTGGACCATGATTCGAAGAGCAGTTTGTCGCAGCGCATTGATGTCTCATGGCGGTCAATTGCGAGGAATGTTCGCAGCCTTGTTCGAGCTCATGTCAGTGTCAGTCATGTTGCACATGAATCTGAGGACATTGCATGGCAGCAACATCAGTGTGTAGACGCTGATGAAGGGGCTATTAGACAGCCCCAACTAAGGAACAACTAAGGTCTGACCAGACGGATCGGGGAAGGGTGCCTCTTACGGAGAACCCGGAACCGTGAAGTCGAGTAGGGTGTAGGGACTTCCCTCCTACGGAGGAAGGACCGAAACCCGAGCCATGGCTGAAAGCTACAATGCCTACGAGCTGGCCTTCGAAGGAGTGGACCACGAAGAAGTTTTCCCGTCTGGTGGGATGATGCGAACGTTTCTGAAGTTCCACAAGTTCCTGGAGATGTATTCTGGGGATCCGTCGCAAGCGTCTCGCTCCCGCCGAAGATTACGAAAGACAAAGTGGTCGACAATGATCTCATTCGCACATGGGCAGCGTTCAAAGCACCTCCGTTGGTCTTGCTGTTCACGTGTGCAAATCTGTCGCCAGGAGGGGATCTTTCCATTCGAGTCCGAGAAATCCTCAAAGCTTGCTTATTTGCTGCCCCTGAGGAGTACATGGACAAACCCTATGGGGAGATACTCGCCATGGTCATCAAGTTTGGTGGAGGTCTCAAACACATTGTTGCTGACTACGAGGGGAAGTTCAATGCCATCACCAGGTTTATGGTGGATGAGGAAGTGATCCGCGATGATGCAAAATTGGCTGTGGTTGAACTGGAACAAGAACGAAAACAAGTTCGGTTCGACTTGAACACTGCAACAAGGAACATCGTCAGTGCGGACGGGTACTACAACCTCGCCGTTCTCATCAACTCCGTGGAGACGCCCTACCAGACTGTGACAGACACGAGAATTCAACAATGGTATACGGTGAATCAGGACTACTACCACAAGTTGCCTATGTCGGGTAGAGCACCTGACCAATCAGACCTGTTGGCGGAGCCTACGTTATGTAGGGTGTGCAAGCTGATGTACATGTTCGCAAAACACACTGGGTATGGACTACGGACCTACAACCAAGAATGTGCAGCGAGCAACGATGGCGCTACGCCACTCAACGTTCACCAGCTGGCTTTGATGATGCGCACAATGCCTCAAGGCATGGGACATCCGCTCGCCTTTGCGATGAACTCGCTCCAGGCGTTCAGCGTCTGTCTCCACGTGCTTCATTCCTACGTATCATGGGTTGATCCAGAACTGGACACCCGCATTACAGATGGTCCAACGATGTGCTCCCTGATTCCGACTACACCACGTATTCTTTCCTCAAGCACCATGTGGATGCTGTATGTGCAGATCAAGACAGGAACGGCTTCCAATTGCCGGATGCGTTCCGTAGCTACACCTGGAATCAGTGCGGAGTTGAATCTGGGTATGTGGTTGACTGCTCTACCAAACGCGCCACGTTGAGCATATGGGAAGCAGAATTCCAACAGATGGGGGCACCAAGTCCGCTTATGCAAGATGATGGCCTATTTCCGCCCAATCTTCAACGGCATCCTAGCTGGGTATACTCAACGGGGAGAGTTGCGATGCCTACGGCAAGCAACCTCGAACCGGAAGGAATCGTGCACCCTGAGCATGGAAGAACGCCGGGACAATCGCAAGGATCCGCTGCTGAGCCTCGAGCCACCCCTAGCCACGGACCAAAGAGGGCAAGGACGGACGAGGCAACGGCATCGGCGTCGTCATCTTCTGCGGCACCTCCTCCACAACCATCGACTTCGCAACCGGAAGAGGAACCATCGCAACCGACATGGGAGGAAGCTCCAATCCCCGCTGGCGCTCAGGAAAGTTGGTACCATTATGTCAACATCGATGAAAAGGGCTGTCGCTCGAGCTTGCTGGCGACGACCCGTGATCAAGACGAGTACCCACCTACCATTGATGAGACGCCAAAGTTCGTGGCCAACCACGACGTGGGGACCACACCGATTCAGCATTACGTCAGAAGACTGGTGACCTACTTGGCAAGGATTCGTTCCGTCTCTCAAAGTGACGACAAGGGTCTCAACCTGAAGGTCTACGTGAAGCTGAGCACGAAGATGTGGTTACGGATGTATTCGCGGCTGTACCATGCATTGGCATTGGTGTCGTGCGTGCATCTTCCTTCTCCTCCAATGCTTACCTCGGCAGTGATGATCGAGGCAGACAGCGATCTTGTCGACAACGATGAAATTCCGGCAGAAGCAAGGATCAACACCATGAACACGCTGAACGGATTTCGCAATAGTTTGGGTATGGGTGGCAAGCCTGATGCCGCGACTATGCGCTCTCAATGCACAATCCTCGTCCAAGACTTTGACATGGTCGCAAGGACCAGAGGATCATCGCATACAGTGAGAGAAAATCTCGTCATGCATGGATGGAGTGAGATCTACATTGTGAGCCCGTCGATCACCGCAGGTGCCAACTACAACTTCCAAGTCACAAAGGGATCGTTGGAATCTGTGAATGAGACATTGGATGGCTTGACTGAAGAGCAGCTTGCAACCGTCACGTTGCATTACCATCTGTCTCTCCAGGCGATCCTCATCGAGAACATATCATTTCCGATGAGTGAGGTCGGAGACGGAGCAGCAATTCGTGCTGACTTGCAGCGACAGCTCAAGGTCACGTACGTTGACCCTATCATTGCGGCAGGGAAGCGTACCACGCGCCCTCCAATTGTCAACATCAATCATGACTTACGGTTCGTAGGAGCAGCCAGCAATTACCTTCGACAGAAAGCTTCTATGTTCAACGGCTTCCACGCGCTGGGAATGTATATTGAACTGGAGTTGCGGGCCCGAGCATGCGTGGTGATTCATGGATCTTCGTTTTGGTCAAGAATGTATAGCCAGGCGAAACATGCGTCGTCAGGCGTGCATACACTGTCAGTCGAAAAGGTGCCACCACCGGACAATCGGGTCAGGTTCAAATTGGGCCTCGCTATCTACGAGAAGCAGCTGTTCTGCGAGAAGATGGTATCCACGTGCTTTGTTGAGGCATCGAAAGTTCGCTCATGGGACGAAACTGTCCGAACCGACTCAGTCGCTCACCCGTCGCTTGTCGAGATTTGGGAGGACAAGAGTGAAGTCAAGACGTCCACCAAGATTTCGCAGACATGGTTTACGGGGGAACAGCAGCAACAGATCAGGTCGGGTGCCCAGGGTGACACGGTCGCTGAATCGTCCACAGTCACCTGGCAGGATTTGACATCGCCATGACCGTTCCCGAGGCCTACTACGACAACAGGCACTACTGGTTCAGGATCGACACCTATGCGACCCTGAACACTGGTTATGTCAAAGGGAGAACGTTCTATTGCCCTGGATGTGAAGCAATGAAGTTGGCTGAGTGCTACGCACAAGCCTTCTTCAAGCCGACCGGAAACGGGTATCCTGGACACTGCATTGGGTGCGCGCATACTTCAGCCTTGAAGATGCAGCATCAAATCGGCTCCTTCAATGACTTGATCACGTCCCAGAAGTACACCTTGGCTTGCGCAAAGCACCTTTATGACCTGAGGCTTCAATTCGTGGATCCTCGCGTGGACATCAAGGAGTTCCTCAAAGTTTGTGCAGAGATGGTCTATGAAGACATCGGCAAGACGGTTTCTCACTACGGTGGTCTCCGAATCACAGCCAGTCAGGCCATCGAGTACGCGGCATGGGGAAAGGCCAAACAGTTGGCGTGGGACAGAGGGTACGACTCCGAAGGCAAGACATGCTACATCTGCTACTACGATGCCGGGAACTGCGCTTATGCTGGTTTCATGAGGATGCTTTTGACTCCGGAAGAGCGCCAAGAATGCTACAGAGGGTCAGTCTTGCCCAAGGAAGAGCTCCTGGGTGACACAGTGGAGCTGGCGCTCGGGCTTCTTACAATTGCAATGAGACACCCAAGTCATTTTCCGAATTGGGGTGGCCTCGAGGGAGCAAATGCGTGCGTGAGGGGAATCGAAAGATCATTCTTCCGCTACGCGTCGGCCGAAGCTATCGAGCTGATCACGGTTGACTCCCCGCGCAAAAGGACACCGCCCAAGAAGAATGAAGCAGTCGCTGAGATCGTCAACAACATGTCCGCTGACCTCGTGATTGATTTCACAGTGATCGTCGATGGTGATATCTACCCTGTAGAGATTGCGAGAACCGACGAGACACAGGCCGCTGACAACGTCACGGACGATCCAGGGTTCTCAGTTGCTCCACCAATACCTGCACAGGATGTAGATGTGGATGCGCAACCCGAAGAAGAACAAGGTGCAGAAGGCCCTGATCCCAGGCATGCAATTCGTGAAGGATTTGTCGCGCAGCTTCAGGACTATGTGGGCGTACTCGCTCAGGGCGAAATGTCAGTCGGAAGCGACCGCATCACGTTCTGTGTCGCTTGTGGCAGTGATCTACACACTCTGTCCAATTGCACAGAAAATGCTGCAACCCGGGATCTGGTACTTCGAGGCGTCCAGATTATCAAGGAAAGTCTTCTTCGATATCCACGTCGAGTACCTACACAAGAGGCTGAGCCAATGGACGTTGACACCACAGATCATGTGAGTGTTGCATCCTCGGACCGACGACCCAAGGCCAAAGCCCGACCGCGACGCGGAGGCGAAGCCGTACGGGGTGATGTGGTCTTGATCCGTTATGAGAACAAACACAATCTCTGCACGGATGTGGAGAATCGTCGGGGCCTAAATGATGCTTGTGGCGTACCACTGCAGGAATCGGGACCAGAGAATAGCCAGCGAGTGGTGGACATCATTGAGCAGCTTTCGGACCATCGCGACCGACGCCTACCTCAACGAGGAGACCGTCCTAGCTTTGCTTACGATGAAAACACTCATAGCTACACCAATGCAGGCTATGAATCCATCGGCGGCGGAAGGCCAATCCGGTGCGGGATTCTCGACCTGATCCCAACCAAGGGTGCAAGCTTCATCAACAATCGGTGGGACCTCGTGAACGAAGTTGTCCTTCGCAACATCACTCGTCAGCGCAGATTGAACGCGGATTGGGCGCTATCATGCATCCAATCTGACTTGCGCCACAGAATCGCCAGGCGCCCAGGCTCGGAATGGCTTGACAACAGGTGCCAGGTGGCATTCAACAGTGTCATCAAATGTGATGAAGGAGGATGGGTGATGATCGAAGACTTGGTGAGGCATGAGCCACTATGGACCCATGAAAGCAGACGCATCACCGAAGCGGTCTCAAGGACCGATGAGCAACAGAAGAAGAGAGTGTACAATGAAAGACTTCAGCTATTGTTCCAAGGGAACATGATTGCAGCCACGAAACGCAACAAGGCCAAGATTCGGTTGCAGTTCCTGGGTGTGAGAGTGAAGGACCCCGGCACGGAAGTTCTTGGATCAGCAGGTTCGAACAGGTTGGTATCGGTTCAAGACCAGATCACGGAGATCCAGAACAACGATCATTGCCGGCATGGCCAGAGGTACCTGAACATATGCAACGGCTGGGTGAAGCCATGGGCAGTTCGGGCTACGAGTGGTCACTCTGCGCACTCAGATCCCCAGAACAATTTGCTTCAGTTGGACAAGAACAGGTTCGCAATATCTCCATCTATGACCCTCTTGCAACGTCTTGGAGGTGCGTTCCACGCTACGGCATGCCGCAACTTGGATTCCATTGTCACGCAAGGCATCATGCCTGGTTCGGAGGACCCCGACGGGGACTTCGACCATAGGCGCCAATTCCGAGGCAACCAAGGTGGCAGACTCCACAGCTATTGGGGGGTGTTTGCGCCGTTCGATCACCGGAACGCAACGACCAAGATGCGAGTACATGGACGAGACGCCAAGCACATGCCATTGGCGGTCCTTCATGTCCCATCGCAAGACCTTGCACGAGAGGATGGACGTATCACAGACAGCGGCATCATGATCGTTGGTCGAACGATACCTTTCCATTTCGTCAAGGAGGTATGGTTTTGCGTCCCTGATCCTCGAGATACACACTCTTTCGCTCTGGTGGAAAAGATCTACGATGAAAGGTTGGAGAAAGAGCTGGTGTTGGACTACAATGCATCACCGTTGCTTCCTGAGTTCGAGAGATACCGAACGCCAAGCAAGATCATGGAATTGCTTTGCGAGATGCCTCCTGGACCCCACGACACAAGCAAGGAGCAGATCATTCGAGACCTCACGACTGTCCTGGAGTCCCACAGGGAGAACACGGTTCGGCATCACTACATGGACAAAGGAATCAAGTTTGTCATCAAGAATTGGCGACCCGAAGACCTACGCAGAGACGAGGATGGACGGAGAATGAGGGTATGCCCGGCATGCTACAACATCGTTCCAGCATGTTTCTCCCGATGCACGTCTTGCTGGTCACAGTTCATTTCGAGCGGATATTACCAAGGTTCTCCACAACGGGAGACTCCTACGGAGATCCCCAGTGACTTCATTGCTCAGACAATGGAAGCCGCAGCAGCCGCAGTGCCTGAGGCGCCCGAAGAGGAGCAGGAAGCCATGGAGGTAGAGACCGTTGCGGAACCTGAAGAAATCCCAGAACCATCTGTCATCGCGGAGGACGATCCAGAACAGGAACCTGATGAAGAAATGGACATAGAGCCTGGAGAGGACTTTGATGACGCAGTACCAGAAGCAATTGCACAGGAACGTCGTCCCGTCTTCGTTACCGGCCAGTCTTTGAACATCGATCCTGAGCTACAACTTGCACGTACCGCCATGCAGCCATCCTACTATTCTGGAAAGCGAAATGCCCATTGCATTGACGCGAACATGACCGCTCTTTCGTACATGGCATACGTGGTATGCAGATCCATCTACAAGGCTTGGTCAGGATTCGCAAAGTGGGCGACTATGCCGTTGTTTCAGATGAGGGAAAGTTTCGCACTTGGCCAACGCTATGATGTGCTTGGAAAGTGGGGATCTTTGGCGGCAGTGGATAGGGAAACGGGCGTGAGCAAGGATGTGACTGATGAGGAGATCATTCGCTTTGCCAAGGAACCTGAGAACCTCAAGCAGTATGATCCCAACGGGACTTACACCTTGAAGCGCTTCCGGACGAACCAGATGCTTTCGTTACTTACACGGGGAGCCAACATGATGGGAATTGGCAGGGACAACTTCAACCCTACTACTTACTTGAAGAGCGAAAGGGATGAAGATGTGAAGGCTATGCACTTTTGTTGCCTGAACGTCCTGTGCGAGGTGATTCCAATGGTGACGGGACACCAACAATTCTCAGTGCTACGACCAACGCCAACTGGACCAGTGGACTTCTTGTACATCGACCCCGTCGGTATTCTGCTGACTCACTCTGATCAGTCAGTCCAGACCATCGGCTTGCTGGTGGACCACAGTGTGCAAATGCCTGCGCATTTCATGGACAGATTGAACAGATCCAAGGCTGAGAGACAGCAAAACCCGACGACCAAGCGTACGGAAGCCCTACACCACATTTCGGCCGCTGACTATCTTCCTCCAGGTGGTACATCCATCCTGGACACGCCTGTCACTACGGAGGAACGTGAAAGCGCTTCTTCGTCCAAGGGACCTTCAAAAGGGCGTGGAAGAACCGGAGGTGAGCAACATGGAGGCTGGAACTCCAACTCCTACTACGACTACACCGCCGGCAAAGGCCGAAACAAAGGCAAGGACAAGGGAAAGCATCGGGAACAGTATCCAGAGGAAAACCTCCGGCCCTGGGACCGCGATCCTGCGACCACGCGAAGATGGAGGTGAATCAACGCTTGGTCTTCCTCGCCTATCAGTTCGTGACCTCTGAGCTTCGCCCATGGAATGCCATCGCGAATGCTTCTTTCTTCGGTGACGCCTGATTCGTTTGCCATTTCAGGGGATCGTTACTGACGTAGATGAGTGTCACAACGTTTCTAATTGGGATGCAAAGCTCTGATTTTCAATGTCAACGTTGCGGCGGAACATTTTCTGTTGTCCTATCGTGCCATCTTCCGGGTGAGCAGCGTCGGAGACGCAACTCATGGGGGGTGCGAACGGACTGCGATGCCTTGTCAAGTTCTAAGGTGTCACTATAAGAGCTGTGAGCAAGACCGTGTAAAGTGCAAGAGAAGGGGGCACGCTACGCGTCCCTCGACTCTAGGGGGCATGCTACGCATCCCTCATCTTTACCTTTCTATGTGACCGCCAACGCAACGTTTGGCTCAAGTCAATGCCCATAGCTAAGTGCTATATGTGTCTTCTATCCTGAGCAATCAGAGCTATCCCGTTGCACAGACGAACCGCCGCCGGCAGTGAGTGCAAAAGGAACGGCCGCCGGTTCTGCCTGCATAGGATCGCACGTGTGGAAGTAAGAGGGAGAGACAGGGTCCAGTCTGTGGAGAGTGCTAGCCAGCCACACCTACATTCATTACAGCTCTGGTGGGGAGAGCAGCAACCAAGTCGAGATCAATCCCCCACGCAGGTTACAAGGTCAAACGTGTTGAGTTTCGGGCACAAAACTTAAAATTGAGATGATACGGTTGAGATTTTGGGACTTTCGGACCTCGTGTTCCGCCATCCAGTTCAGGCTGTAGGCTCACATTCGCTGGTATAAGGCACATGGGTAATATGTGCCAAGCTTCTTCCGGGGTTTGCTGGACGGATCACCCCGCCCGTAATGAGCAGTTTCAAGAAGCCGCCTTGTCAGCGGATTATGACCAGGTCCGAATGGCACCGTCACCCACGACCTCGCTTCAGAGGTGCAATGCGGGCCCGTCCCAACTGCACGACGGTTGAATTTTGCAGTGGAATATATGAGATGATGTGAACGCCCCAATTCTTTCTTGCAGCGCCGACAGAAGTTTCTGTCAGCTTTTCGAATTGCTCAAGGTTCGGCGTTTCAGGTCTGAGGTCCATTAGGGCCGGGTCTCCGACCTCGCGACTATGAGTACAAGTTCTCGCCATTGGTCGACAGCCATCTGAATCTCATGATGAGCTTCGTTGGGTCCTTCTACATGTGCTTCGGGTTTTGGCGGGTGAGACAGCCAGTTTAAGTTTCTGGGCCTGGAGGCCGTGCTAGTGACTGCTAGTGTTGGATAGAAATCACGTTCGGGGCAAGATGGCTTTTGATTGTTAATTGCATTGGAGCGGACGAGTTGAAGAATATCATTCGAGGCAGTGTGGCCTGGCTTTCTTAGTAGTTTAGTTATCTTTCCCTGTGGAGACAACGTGGCTTGAAGAGGCGCCAGGTAGTTTCACAGAACAGCACCTTCCGGAGGATGAGTTTCCATTGGTTTCGGCTCAACCCGAAATTGAGCAAACCAGACATCGTAAAATTGTCTCATGTCCCTCCTGTGTTTGGGCCCAACCTTTCGCGAATCCATCCTCTGGGAGTGTCTTATTTCCCCTGCACCTGTCAGGATGTAATCTGCCAAAACCAAATACCGACGCCAGCTACTCTGGTTTCCTGACATGGTCTATTGGCTAGTCACTGTACCCATTTTGACGTTTGGGGGCAGTCAGCCCGAACTTTGAACTCACTGTTCCAGGAGTAGTACGATCAAATGATTCTCAAGATATTTCTGCAGACCACATCCAGCGCTGCAAACCAGATGTCACCCTAATGCCAGCTTAATCATGTATAAGCATGGCATAGAATGCAAAATTCAAGATGTCGGAGAATTGTCATTCAAGCTATAGGTTGTTCCCAGCGGTTTCCAATGGTAGTTACAATGGTGATGACGCGAAGACGAAGACGCAGAAGACGATGATGCTGATGACGATGATGTGGTTTGCTGATGACGAATATGAAGGCTTTGTTGAATAAGAGTAACACTTGTGCGTTCCTTGTAGCATCAGTTCGGCTTGTTGGTTGACGTGCCCAGAGTCCCGTGTCCTGCATCTTGCGAAAATGCAGGCGCTGGGGCGATTGCTGCCATCCTTGCTTTGCACTCAGCCGCGCGAGTTTGTACTTGGCTCTCAGGCGTTCAGACCCAAGTTTGGGACTTGGGGGTTCAGGGTGTATGAGTGTATGGTTTCGGCTTCAGCGTGTAGCCGCATGGACTTGGGAATTCAGCTAGCGTTTCCGGCTTCGGGTTTAGTGTTAAGCTCGTGATGCAACTTCTGAGGCGAGAGAGGCAGAGACACCAGCTGGCCAAGTCTCTGTTCGGTGAGGACTGGGCGGGATCCGAGGACCCCATTCTTAGATCATAAACCGCATCCCTCCCCCATTGCTTAGAACCCTTGCCAAACATGAAGTGGCATGTCCCGCGGCTCTTGCTTAGCAATCCAAGCACTCTCATCTCGAGACCCAGGCACAAGGCTGAAATCCTATAAATAAAGTATAAATAAATACATACATACATAGATTGTATACTTAACTGTATGTTACATATCGTGAACTATATGTCAACAGATACAGATCTCCCGCATTGAAGAGGAGCCCTCGGATCCCGAAGGCATTCCCTGCAACCTTCGGGCGCCAGCAAAACCCTAGAAGTCCGTAGACTCCAGTACAAACTTCAGCGTTCTCGCAGATTCTACCGGCTTAGGTTGGGAGGGTCAATTTCGTTTTGGGCCATCATGCAACAAATAGCATATGAGTCAGAAGAGTGTGAGATCACCTTCCGAAGCTGTATCAATGGTAGCATAGCACTGATAACCGCTACAAGACTAGATAAGACAAGGCCAGTGCACATAACATCCTCAAACTGACGCGATACAATAGGAATGTTCAACGACCAGCCGGAAATGGGACTTGCAGAATAAGGTCGTAGTACCAGTACTTACACCTGAACCGCTTTAAACCCACTGTCATCCCAATAGCCCAAGCTCGCAAGTTAGACTAGACGTGGCATAGAGACCAATGCTTAATTTCACTCCAGCGTTCAAGCATCATCCATTAGAACTGTAGAGTGTTGCTATAAGCAGGTTGAAGAAGAAGGACACTGCCCCAAGGTTGTCAGTGCTGGAACAAAACTTTAGACTTTAGGCATGCCATGAAAGGAGACCACACAGCTCAGTGCAGTTCTTCATCAGCAAGGGCCTGACCAGAGAACTTTCGCGTTTCGGGTGCAGGGTGCTTGTTGCGAGTTGAGGGTTCTCGAGGTCTTGAGCTCTCATGGTGATGAATAGGAGCCCCTCGATGAGCACCTGCAAAATCGTCTTTTACGGACATTGTTGAAGCTAGCCCTGACCCAGCCATGCCAGTTCAGGGTGTGAGTCTTTGGAATTCAGGGTTTAGGGGTTGAGGGTTTGGGAGTGTAGGGTTTAGTTTTGTCTTGCCCGGCTGCAAACACTCCCCTCAACCCAACAAGATCCGGCAAGACTCCAGAGTTCGTCGGGGGGCGTTCGTTAGGTTAGCGTCCGAAGCCTTGGATCGCGACGCTGAGCCTCCAAACGATAAGCCATGAAGTCTTGAGCGCTCAGCCACAGAACCCTCAACCCTGAGATCCGAACCGCTTTCTAGCGACGAGACGAATGAAAGATGCGGACCGCGGATCTGGCGATTCCATATGGAAGAGGGCGTCCGAGTCCCAACGGGTCGGAAGGCGGCGCGAATCCCATGTAACCCCCAGCTGATCTGGCAAAGGCACGACCATCCCCTGAAAAGCACCAGCACTAGGACTTCCGAGGATGAGGCGGGTCGGAACAAAGGCGGGAGAGGCGTCGCAGACATGCGCTGGATGCCATGGAGACGGAAGCGGCCCTTCATGCTGCAACAGGTCTGGGGGACTTTGGTTTTTAGAGGAAGGGTCCGAACAGTTTGGTGCACATTCCGGGCCCCTGATCTTGCAACCCTGCACCCCAAGTCCCAAACCCTCAGACCTTCAAAATGCCCCGAACCCTAAGCCATGAACGCCGCAGACCTCAAAACCGCAGCCCTAAACTCCCGAACTCCTCATCATTTCACAGCACAGAAACAAGGCTGGCGCTCTTCGCCGACCCCCCTGAGCTCTCCGAGACAGGGCCTCAGAGCCTTTTTTGGGACAGCTTGGGTCGAGGGCTCTAGTATTGGACATCGTGTTCAGCAGACCACCTTGCGGAGCGAGTGGTTCTTGTCTACAGGTCACCAATGGTGTAAAAGAACAGAAACTCGCCCATCGTCTGCGAATCCAACATCGTGAACCCCAGTCGTCAGCCAGAAGCTGGAAATTGTTGGAGACAGTGGTGCCCTGAGCGCTACATCTTGCGGACAATCCGTCCTGAACCCACCATGCCCTTTTTGACGCTTGAAATTCCAACGCTAGGATAAGGTCGAGATGTAATGGGACGCTGAACACTAAATCTTGCATAGCAGAGGCCTTGGATGAGGCCACCGGCTCAGGATGCAGAGTGGTCGGTTGGAGCTAGGGAAGATTCCATTGACCGCGCTTTGTCTGAGTTGGACAAAAGCTTTTATCCGTCGAGTGAAGACTGGCGAAGCTTTCTGGACGCCCACGTTAATCTTATGCCTTAAAAGGTCCGGAAGCTGGAGTTTGTGATTTGAAGTTAAATGCCCCTGGCCTGGGTAGACCAAGCACAGAACACTGCGCCTGCAACTTCCCAACCCCCGCATGCCCTCCCCCTCAGCACCCATCCAGTTCCGAAGGCAGGCCCTCCACCGGATCGGCGACCTGGCCCGTGTCTCAGTGTTTGAGGCTTTCGTACTTGTGGCTCGTTGCGAGGATGTAGGGCCAATGTAGGGTTGTCGACTTGTAGCGGTCGCCACAACCCTCAAGTTTATGTAGCTTGTGCAGCCACAAGCTCAGGGTTTGGAGGGTTTGCATCCAAGCCGAGTGAGCTTTCGCTACCTCTATGAGATCCGCCAGCGGCATGGGCCGCCTCCCCTGCACTCGGCGTTGATCCGGCTAGGGCCTTACATGATAGAAATGGCTAGGGCCGGCTGCGGTTTGGGCTTAAGGGTTGCGGTTTTCTAGGAGCAAGTCATGCCTGCCTAGACGTTTGCGGGCCGAGGGCTTTGGGTATAGGGTTTTTAGGATGGTAGAGGCTTTGAGGTCAAGTTTTTCTGGCCTCTATGCTCATTTCAGAGCCGTGCATCTTCTTTCGTCAATTTGGCCAAATCCCGATTGAGGATGACGGTCCTTTTGGGCTTAAAGCTTACAGTTGTGTTTCACAAAGGCAGACGCGCACGCCACGTCAGTCGTGTTCAATGCAGAGAAGAGAAGTTCCGAGCTTAATTGAGGTGTTTGAAAGACAGAGCAAAGATCGAAAAGAGTCTTCTCGTTTCCTACACCCTGCCCTAAATTATTGTCCGAAAAGATAGCACTCTGGGTCGGGGAAGGCAGTCTCGGGTTTGGGGGGAACCCTACCCGTTCAGGAGACATGGATTGAGAGCTTCTGCAGGTGGCAGGGCACAGGGGATTTCTGATTCTGGATTGGCGACCAACGTCCGAAGTCACCAAATTCTGCAACCCTTCAACCCTAAAGCTTTGTCCAAACTCCAAGTCCTTAAATCCTGCACCCTCCTTCCTAAACAAGCCCAGGTTTTTCAAGGCCGCTGCTCACCGTCAAAGCGATCTTCTGGGACCAAAGGCCAGAAGACGCAGGGTTCAGAGTTCCGGCAGAGGTGTGTTTTCGGGTGTTAGGGCCTTTAAGGGGTTTAGAGCTGTCCCGCGGCTCTGTTCGTTGTGGGGGTTTCAGATTTAGCGTCAGGTAGGATCAGATCAGGGCCTGGGGCCTGGCTTTCGGGGCTTTGGTCCTCGAAGCTCTGCGCTAGTTGGCTTGGAGGGTCTGTCGGATCATTTGAAAGGCTCGGCCCTTTGGCTCAGTCTTTCAATTCTCCTGAAATGTGTCGAACCGATACAGTAAGAGTTGCCCCAACTGGTGTGAGCTTACCTTCCGGACGCGCGAGCCGGCTTGCAATCTAGAGTCTAGAGTTCCTTCAAAGCTTCTGAAGCTTTCAAGCCACAGACATGCAACTCGTTTGGAATGCGCTTGTCCTACTATTGCTCAAGATATAGTCGCGAGAAAGCCAATTTTTTCGGAGCCGTCTTATCATTCAGAATGAGTTGTTCCTTCGGTTTAAACGTCCACCTTTTCTACCATGCTGAGACTCTGTGGCAACCAGTATTGACGCCTTGTGCGTTTGCAAACGTATGTGTATATATATATATATACACACACATACATACAATATACAACACAATGCAAGACAAGACAATGCAATACAACACAGAATAGTACAGTACAATACGACACAAGACAAACAATACAAGACAACACAATACAACACAAGACAACACAACACGAAACAACACAACACAACACATACAGGCAGACAGGAAGGCAGGCAGGCAGACAGACAGACAGACGTCTGTACATACATACTTACATACCTGCGTACGTCAACACGAACATACATACCTACATACACACACATACATGCATGCAAATAACATACATACATACATACCTGCGTACGCACGTATGTATGTATATAGATATTTTTGTATGTTTTTATGTTTGTAATGTATGTATGTGTGTATCTATGGATGTATGTAGGGAGGTAGGTAGGTATGTACGTATGCATGCATGCATGCATGCATGCATGCATGCATGCATGCATGCATGCATGTAGGTGTACGCTCCAAGATACAATTAACCATGCAACGCCTCCTCTCCTGACTTCTGCCTGAGGCCTCAACACGACATCCTAAATCCCGCAATGAAAGCTCGAAGGAGTTTGTCGAGGGTTTGCAGCATCTGGGAACCTACGAATGTAGAGACCCGGATGCCGCACCCTCAGGTTTGTTTCTTCTGCGGGTTTGGAGCTTCACGGACTTCGGGAGTTACAGTTAGGTACGAGTTTAGGCTTTCAGGTTTAGGGTTTTCGAGCTTGTTTGAGGATCCTACGTCCTAGTGTAGGATTCTCCTCAGTTCTGGGTGTGTCCGACAGCTTGAACTTCCATTGCCCTGAGGAGTTGGGGCTCTTGGCTTTTGCTATTCTGTGACGATCGCGCACACACGACAATAAGCTTCCATGCGGGGTGGAACTCTCCAAATCCCAGTTCACAGAACCCTTGAACTTCGAACCTGAAGCTTGGCATGGTTTAGAGCCTTATGTAATGCATGCTCCGGGCGCTTTGCAAAGCGTTCTGGCACAGCGGCTCTGTGTCAGGGTTCGCTATAGAGATGGTGCTCGAAACTACGAGTGACATGCATTCTCTTGCACCCGTCCCATGCACGGTTCTTTGCTTGGTCGTCGTTCTACTGCTGCGTTCCATCGAAGATGGAGTTTACCCAAGTACTGAGAGTTCGTTGGATGCACAGTGTGTGCATTTAGGAATATGTGCGTGCCCAAACCAAACCAAAATGTAACACTAAATGGATTGAGGCCGGGGTTCAAGGTTTCGAGGTTTGGGGTTTCGGAGCTCTCGCTTCAGGATTTGCGGGGTTGGGGTGGTTTTACTTTTACATGTGTCGTCGCCTTCCTGCCGATCTAGTCGCAAATCCTTTGCAACTGAAAGCAGCTTCAATGTGGAATCCCAGCAAAGCCCCATCTTGTTCCTCCCGCTCTGCTTAGAATCTGGACACGGCAGTTCTAGGATCTGTGAGGCCTCAGTGTCAGCTAGCCCAGACCCTGGCAGCGAAGGGCATACATCCTCGAACAGGCAACCGAATCGTGTAAGTAGGGTTGAAGCCTGTATGTAGATCCCTCTATAGTCTAATTAGGTGCCACTGCTACACGCGGGCCGCCTGTACCAGCTCTTTGAGGCCGATAGTGCACACGAAGGGGCGAGGGCCGACCATGAAGCAGTTGGTCTTGTCTAGGGTGCTTTAAGGCTGAACCCGACAACAGAATGTGCCAGCTGCAGTTCGTCAGGCGTTCAGCAGGGTCTTTGGGCTGTTAGTGCTCCAGCTATTGATTTGTTGGGAGTTTCGTTTGGGATTAGTTCGGGATTCAGGGCTAAGGCACCAGGGTTTGGCGTGGAGGGCTGCCGGCACCGGTTCTAATGCTGCTTGGCGTCCAAAGTCGCACCACCCAAGGTTGGATGTACCGTTCAGGAGTTTCGGCTTACTAGCGACTGGCGAGTCCCGTCGGCCGCCAGGGTAGGTCATGAATCTGCTGCACCCTTAGATAGCTTCAGGGTTACTTTAACCTGAAGCCCTCAACCCCTCCCCCGAAGGCATTTATCACACAGCATCTTATACCCTCCAACCCCACAAGCATCTATCACATAGCATCCTACCCCGAAACTCCAAAGCCTCACCTCGACTGCGCAGAAACCATCACTCCACCACTTCACAAGTGTCCGATATCAGCGCAGCAAACAAGGCTCAAGCCCGAAACACTCTTCGGGTTTAGGGTTTGGGAGTTAGGGTCGAAGTTCAATGCTGTGGAGTTCAGAAGCTTAACCTCCATGTCCCGAAGTGGCAAACGCGTATCTGCGATCCTGACTCCGGAACAATTCCTCAACGTTGTAAGACTGTAAGCATGAAAGCCTGGTTAAGACTACCACGCACGTGAACCTGAGTTCTCGAAATGGCCGCGTTCTCTGCAGAATCTCTCACCCTTTGTGCCTTTGCTCCAGCTGTGCTGGAGCAGCCCATGCACCATGGCAAGCCGCGGGCAGCAGGGTTCTTAGGTAGCACTTGTGAGGTCCACAACCGCAAAAGACAGGCCTTTTGCATGAGCCGAGGAGCTGCCTTGCCGGGTCCGAGTTCAATCACCGATTCTACCGTTGTGTCTAAGTACAAAGCCCAAGCCCGAGCAGTGCGGTGCCCTGACTGAGGTATTACCTCTCCCCTGGACAAGCGTCCGTCGTGGAAACTTCAGAGATCCTGAAGGATGTGCACCTGAACTTCTCCTTGCACTCTCATCCCTGAAGCTTCTGTATCTCCAAGACCTTTGGTAGGGCGCTTGAGCTGCCTGGTGTGTCTTTTGCTCAAGGTCCCGTAAGTATTCGTAATTATTCTTCCGGTCGTATGAAATTGGACAGTGGTTTGAACTATAGCCAATATTCGACAGTCGACAGCCCGTCGCAAGGGAGCTGCGCAGCATATCTAGGCCCGGGAGATGAACAGAAATCAAGACATTATCAAAAGTGGGGAAGTTCCCAGCGGCCAACACGCTTTTCGCCTTAAAGCAAACAAACCAATGTCCCATCGCTGACCTCCGCCTGAAAACCACATCTTTCGGGGTCCTATCCTCAAGTGCAGGCGATCGTTACCCACACACTCAATTTCAAGCGATCTTTCCTAGCACGTGCAGAAATGCTCATGGCGATAATTTCCCTAAACCGTTCAAGTTTATTGTCAGTTCTTGAGAGCCCGAAGGAGGCCCAAGGAAGCACGGTACGACGGTACGTGAGAATCGGCCGGAGGAAGCCGTCGAAGCTGCCGGCGGCCTTCAGGACGCCTTGCCCTTTGCCATTAGATAAGGGTTGAGCGGCTTTCGGTGCAGAACCTGGCGGCAGCGACGTTCTTTGAGTTCTGAAGTGCAGACACTTGAGAGGACAGTGGGTCAACCATGCCCCAACAAGAAGCCCCTAGATTGGCGAGGACCGCGCCGATGGCAAGCTTGGATGCTATGTTCCTCACCGCAAGGTCGCTGCTGCACCTCGGTCACAAGGAACTCAGAAGCCTGTGGAAGTTTGTCTTCAGGGGTGTATAAGAATGCGAATGCGAACTAATTACGCCTAGAATGAACAAAACCCCGAAGGCGTCTGCAGTTTAGCAGACTTTTCCACTCCATGGTGCAATGCGGGTGGCTTGAGCTTCCTTGGCAGATCTTGGGTCAGAGCTCTGGGAATGAATGTCGCGCCACGTACCCAGAGGTACGGCTTGATGGTTGTAGTTTCTTTTGCAAGGGGCTTTCAACGATGCGATAAAATCGGGAGGATGGAGGCTGGGACGTTTGCGGTTCGACACATCCGGCTTTTGATTGGAAGTTTTCGGATGCAAAAAGCTCATTGTCACCCCTGGCAAGCCCTACGACAGTGTACTCGAGACCGAAACAGGTCCCAATACGAGGGCGCTGCACGTGAATGGCAAAGGTTGAAACCTTAGACCAAGGCCAACTCCCAAAGCCTCCATCCTAGACAAGAGACTTACCCACTGCATAATCTCAATTCTGCAAAGCTCTAGGCATTGGGCCTGGCGTCCAGTGGCATCGACACGGCAGAGGCCGGTCTTGCGGGCTTCTAACGTAGCCCTGACGTGAGTTGCGCTGAACATGCACTAAAGGCTACAGCGCATGGCCTGAAAGCTAAAGCTGCGAAGGTGACGTTTGGTTCATACCTATGGTGCACCGAGTTCGCACCTTGGTTGCTCCGAAGACAAAGTTCATCCGCTCCCAACCTTTCTTCTGATTAAACTTACGCAGACTTGGTACCGGAGTGGAAGCGTCAGGAGGCTTTCGGGGCCGAGATGCCAGAGAGGTGCCGGACAAAAAACAGATGACGACATGCATGTACACTCTGCATGCCTTCAGCCCCTAACCTCCTGACCAACAGCACCGAAGCCCCAAACAGCAAACCGCCAATCCCAGGAGAATGTTCACTCCACCTGGGTCTTTGAGGAGCCAGGCTTGGATTTCAATGGCCTGCGGTTTAAAGGGCCAGAGCAGCTGTTTCAACTGCACCACGGCGGCCTATGGTTACAAAACCATGCGTGGTGCAGTCTGCAGGAGTTCGGGTTCCTGTTGTTTTCCCCGTGTTGGACCAACCCTGAGCGTGCCGCTGTTCAACCCCTGTGCATATCCAAACGCTGCATCTGACTAAAGTCTGCCGCTGGAAAGCATTAAACCCAGAAGCGCCAAGCCCCGCAACGGGTGGGTTTGCTGGTTCAGACCTTGCCACGACTAAGGCACAAGTTCGGTGACAGGCATTCGGAGGCCTTCAAAGACAAGGCCCTTGCGTTTGCAGAGGCCACCCCGGAACAGGCTTTTCGCATGGGGAGGGGTGCGACACTTCCGCCGGAGTGGGACGGCATGAAAGAGAGTGTCATGCGCGACGTCCTTCGTGCAAAATTTGAGCACGATGGCCTCCGCCAGCTTTTGGTAAGCACTCATCCCCACCCGTTGGTTTCGGTGAAGTCGGATGCTTACTGGGGAGCCGGCTTTGATGGAAAGGGGCGCAACAGACTTGGAGCCTTATTGCAGGAATTGCGCGACGAGCTCTTGCGTTGACGATTTTCGAGCTTTGGAGCACTGCAACGCGTTTGCCAGCGAGGTCAGATACGTATGCGTAGCTTGTTGCATGAGGACATTTTGTGCTTGAAATTTTAGCTACCACTCTCCCGTGAACAAAGCGACACGGTGCAGGGTCGCTTCTGTGCATTTGGATTGAGATGAAAATGGCGCGAACTCAAGGATCGAGACGAGAGATCGAGTGTGCGGTGTGATTGTGATCTATGTTAATGTCGGTTCGGGGTTCCAGGGTTTAGTTTTCGGTTTTGGAGCCCGGTTGAGCGATGGCCAGGGTCTGTTTCAACCCAGGGTCCCTCCAGTCATGAGCCGCGTATTTAACCAAGGCTGCTACTTCTGGTGTGGCTAGGTGTAGGCAGGTGGAGCTACACTGGCTTATATCCTTAATGAAGGATACTGAGAACTGACCATGGACCTTCAACAAGCCCTCTTGACCCTGAATCCTCTCAGATTGCAGGTTGTTTTGGCTTTTCAGAACAGAAGCTTCAGAAGCACACGCCCCTGAAACCCAAAAGATCAGCCCTGGAGTCTAAAGCAAGTAGGAGCTCTCATGAAGGAGTCGCAATATGCACGCATGCAACTAAAGCATTCTGGAAGAACGCGTCCAGAAAACAAACCTTCATAAGCCTTGTTCTCGCTTTGTGCCGGTGAACTTGACAGGACAAAGTAGTCGCCTCGGTAGTTTCGCAAGGTTTGGCAGGTGAAATCCTTAGACGGTGGTTTGTGGGCGAAGAGGGGTGGGCGGTATAAGCAGGTTTCACAGTGCAGTGTGGGATTTAGGTTAGGGTGTATCGAGCTCTCACCCCTCTCCGCGACATGAAGCGAGGCCATCGACAGCAACCAGTCCGGGACGGTCTCTTTTCTGGACCGATTCATGCAGGGCCTGAAGCCTCAGGTGTAGTCGTACTGTACAGTTCCTTCGGCTGAATGACATGGTATTGTGCTGCAGCAGTTGGAGACGAGATCGCATCTTCGTAGTCCTCCTGTGGACTTCTATTTATGTGTGTGCACGTATTTCAAATGGGTAAATAACCAAATCAATATCTCTGTATACACATGTGTGTTTACATTTCTACACATACGCAGCCAGGCAGATTGAAAGATGGATCGATGGCTGGATTCATGGATAGCCGGACGGGTAGATCCACAAAGCGATTAGATTGTTTGGT
The DNA here is from genome assembly GCA_905221615.1 of Symbiodinium sp. CCMP2592. Classification (NCBI taxonomy): domain Eukaryota; class Dinophyceae; order Suessiales; family Symbiodiniaceae; genus Symbiodinium; species Symbiodinium sp. CCMP2592. The sequence continues at coordinate 450,020 of CAJNDT010005932.1, forward strand.
TTGATGGGTAGGTCGATTAAGTATGCAAACAAGTAAGCAAGTAAGTAGGTAAGTCAGTGAGTAAGCAGAATGCTCCCCAAAGCTCTGGACTAACTCTCCAGCCCTCTTTAAACTTTAACCAGGATTTCAGTTTCGCGTTGACCAGATGTGTTGGACACCTGCTCGGAAGCTGCATGTTCATCCCATGGACACTACATAAGAAGCAAACATCAAGCTCTTGGCAACACAGACTGGAGCCCCAACCCAAGCCGAAATTGTACACCTTTCGATGCTGCTACACTTGAACTCCAAACGCGGGCGTGCGCAGGAGTTGCTCCTGGCCATGGACGAGCGTTCGGAAAGGCCCAGCAGCT
>CAJNDT010005932.1:455372-482126 GCA_905221615.1 Symbiodinium sp. CCMP2592
GACCCTCAAGTTCAAACGAGCACCAACTGCACTAGCTATCCGCATCAGGAAGACGTCCTGTTCGATAGCGAACGTTAACGCAATCTCTGCCTACCAGAAACCCCAAATCCAACGGAAATGCAGATGTCCTCATCTTAGACTTCGTTACTGTCGGATTTCGAATTGAACCAATTCGGCCTTAGAACTTTTTGTTTCAACGGTTCTGACCGGTTGTATGTTCTCCGATAGGCACTGCGTAGGGCTGACGGAAAGGCATTTAGGACCATTCTGCCCGTGCAATGCAGTAGCTAGAATGCATTGTGCTACGGCATAGATTTAGTCGTAGGCTAGTATAGGACCCACAAAAATTACTTGCAGCGTCCCATTTCTTCGTTTGATGCGTAGTAGGTTTCCCAAGACACTGTTCCATGATCATTGCCTCCTAGCTGCAGTAGCCGTGACCAGGTGCACATCGACGGAGATCTCGGTCAGAACCTTGTTTGGTGCTTGAGGGGTTTAGGCTGCGGGGTTTGGGGGTCTAGCCATTTACGGATCTAGGTAGGGTCAAGGAAGGTAGCGGCCAGGTAGCACGGAGCTTTGAGCGTTGAGGTCTCAGGGAAGATAATCTCCCTCTTTCTCTCTCTCCCTCTCTGTCTCTTTCTCTCTCTGTCTGTCTGTCTCTCTTTCTATCTCTTTCTGTCGCTCTCTGTCTCTCTCTCTCTCTCTCTCTCTCGCTTTCTCGCTCTCGCTCTCGCTCTCGCTCTCGCTCTCGCTCTCGCTCTCTCTCTCTCTCTCTCTGTCCCTCTCTCCCTCTCTCTGTCTCCCTATCTATCTATCTATCTATGTGTCGATCATCTATCTATCTGTCTCTCTCTTTATCTATGTATCTATCTATCTATCTATCTATCTATGTCTCTATCTCTCTGCTTACCTATCCATCTACCTATGTCTCCATGCCGGCATCCATCCATCCGTCCATCCATCATTCCATCCCTCCCACCATCCATCCATGCATCCACGCATCTATGCATCAATGCATCTATCTGTGAATCTATGTAGCAAGCAAGATAGCTAGCCAACTGGCTAGCGGCTGATGCCTTATGCTTTGTCTCTAGCACACACTGTTACAGTGTGGTATACTACTTCCTGGCAAGTCTTGGCCTGGAGGTTTCTGGCCTAACCCAAAGTCTTTCGATGCTGTTGCCCAGACAACGTTCAGGGCTGACGGGTCTCGAATGGGACTTTCCGGTTTTATGGCAGAGCACCCCTGAAGCTGAGGGCTCCTGCTGGCAACCTGTGCAATATCGAGCGGGAAGTGGGTTTGTCGAAGACTTCTTAATCCTGATTCTGAATCCCGTGGAAGCAAGGTCTCGAGTTACAGATGGCGCCGAGTAATTGGAGTTTCGGGTGGAGCACCGGGGAAACTTAAGCTTTTTGCAGGAGGTTCACAGACCGGTGCTAAGTACTAAGGCAGTCGCCGGATGAATGCCGAATCCAGTTTCACCAACAGAGATCTTGCGGTTTAGGGCTCGCGTCTTGCGGAACCCTGAATGAGAAGCTCCCTCCAAAACCTCTCTTCGTGCTGATCCCTCAACTTCGGCCCTGAATCCTGATGCTCCCAACAGCCTGCGCGTCAGTTCAAGCGGATGTAAGCCTCGCTTCCAGACGCTATGAGCGCTTACACGCATCAAAGCCTTAGAGGTTCTAGATCAGCAACTGCCAACTCGGCATTGCTTCGATGGCCACGGTGTGCCACATGTTGCCGGAAGGTGGTTTCGGGTTTGGCAGAACAGACTGTTTGTTGAGCTGCTTATCCTCACCTCGAGAGTGGCCGCAAAGACGGAAAAGACCCTCAAGATATTCAGCTTCAAAGCCCCAACTCAAGAAAGCGTAAAACCCTAAAACCCAAATCCACCTTTCTCGTTCGAAGTTCGTTCGAACTTCTGGATTGAGCGACGATGGGAGCAGAGGTCCAGAATCTTGACTACGGCTTTCGGGGTTGAGGCTTTAAGTTGCTGGGGTCTTGCTGCACTTTATGCGGGTTTCTCCGTCTGGGTATGAGTGTTTTGGGTTGAGTTTCGTGGAGGTGCCAGCGTATGCGCGGGCGCTGAGCAGCTGTTTCAACTAGAAGGATTGATCAGTGACGCCCATTTAGGGTTTCAGGTTAGGAGACTTGCAAAGGTTAGGGCTTTGGCACTTGAGTTCTCTTGGGGGGCGGCTCCTAGACCACAAGGCTGTCCAGCGTGACACTAAGTATCATCCTCTCGGGTTGCCGCCGCAAGGCAAGATCAGTGAATGGTGCTGTTGTTTTCCTACAGCCTTACCCCTAAACCGCTACACAATCCGAGACCTTTATAAGGCCCAGCGAAAGTAAGACGAGCTTCTACTCGCACGGCCAGGGCCTGACGTCAATGAAGCACAGACACAGACAAAACTTACCCCGTAGCCTCCCCAAGACCCCAACTTGGGTGTTCGGGTGGCTGCCGGAAGGCACAGTTTACTGAGCCTGCAAGGCCCGAGAGCTTAAACCCTAACCCGAGAAGTGGTGATCACTGAGACGTTTGGGGATAATGTGTTAATTTAGGGGCCCTAAGAATCACCTATACTATTTTTTTTTTGGGGGGGGGTCCTTATTATATGTATAGTATAATGGGCCCCGAACCTCTATTCGAAGCATGAAGGCCCCTATATCAGGGTCTGGGGAGCGTAGTTGACTCCTCTTCCGCCGGTTGGCCTTTGGCTCTTTCCTGGGTGCCAGAGCATCTGCGCTGCCCTGGAAGGTGCCGCTCCAAGGACGTAAGAGAGGGGATTCAACAACTACGCATACGACTTTAGGGGTTCCTTGTTGTTATAAGTATACTACAATCTAGTATACCCCAAAGCCGTTTCAAGTATAGTACAGTCTAATATACCCAAAACCCTCTCGTAATTGTTAAGGCCCGTTTGGGGGTTCTCTGTAATGGAGAGTCGGCGTCAGGGTGGGGCTTCGGAGCCTCGAGCTTTGGGAGCTTCAGGTCCAGGACTTGCAGTCCCAGGCTACGGGTTTCGGGCGTAGTGTTTTGGGATTAAGTCTGTGGTTTCGGAATTGTGCGGCTTTTGGGATGTAGTGGTTTAGGGTTGACGGGTTTAGGGCTTAGGGCCTTTGAGTCTAGGTTGAGGGCCGAAGGCCTGCACACCTTCGCGGATTTGAAGTGACTCCGACATCACACAAACCCTGAAGCCCTGAGCCCGAACTCCTAGATCCGAAACCCTGTAAGGCCCTAGCCTCGACCCCTGAATCGCACACCCCGGAGCTCATGACCCGCCGCAGACCCATGGCTGCAGCTTCTGGCGCTACGTAGCTTAAGCCCCAGTCAATCTCGACTTGGAGCTAGCGGGGTTTGAGGTTTGGTAGGTGTTGGGCGTTGTTTCGGGAATGCGAGCTTTGGTTGAGAATTTGAGGGTTGATGTGGCAGGGCTTGGGGGTCAGATCTTGGAGCAGAGGCAAAGCATGAGAACTAGAGGGCTTGTTGGTGTAGGGCTTCTTCAAGCTTCAATCCCGACTGAAGCCTGAGCAAACGCTTTTCCCCACACGCACACACACACACACAATCGCGCAAGTTCGATATCTGCATTTGCACCTCCAGGCGTCCCGGAAAGATTCATAAAGGCCAGGAAAGAGATTGAGGGCGCAGAGTTCGTCCGATTGCTGCGCATGCATCTGATGCTGTGATCTCGGTGATGCTTGGAGGATGTTGTGCTGTAGAGATCAGCTGTTTACGGTCCCAATGCCTGAACAGTTGGAGATTTGAAGTGCTGTGTTTCAGTTTCACGGCATAGCTATTCTGGGATTCCGGAATATCCTCTCGGACAGAGAAGCTGTCACGATGGGAGTGTGGTAGATGTGGTCGATAGCTGAAATCGTGAAGATTCACAGTCTCCACATCCTGTTGACTCTCCCATATATTGCTTTTTCATGCTTGCTCCTTGAACTTGTGACGCATTCCCCAGTGGCGCGGCCTACGCGGCGGCGGCGCCGAGCAATGTGAGCTACGGGCAGCAGGGACCTTTGTCGCTGCTTGAACTAGAGGTTGAGGATTGCCGACGGATATAATCAGGCCTTCTAGACACAAAGTGCAAACCCTATGCTCTGGTTTGAGGCTGAGGTGTGGTATGCCCAATGGAAATCAGGTAGGGTCTTCATTTTCCGTATCTCCCCGTCTGGTTCCTGTTCCTCGCCAAGGTATGGCAGCGCCCCAGCGGGCGCAGGATCGGCTGGAACCCAAGAACTTCACAACAACACAGAACTTGCCAACTCTGAAGGTAAGACCCGTCAGTGCCTCAAGCCTTGAAGCTCACATCTCCTCGGCGGCACGGCCTGACACCGAATCGTGGGATTGCCGTCAGCTTGTTCTGAAAGTGCTCACAGCATGTTAAACCTCTTCACACGAGCCCGAATCTGCAGGCAGACCCCCACTCAGCCCTCGGTTGAAGCAGGGCTATAGGGCTCGAGTAGCTTGACACGAACAGATGCAGAATTGTTGATGCAGGGTATCGCTCTTGAGGGCCCTTGTTCCAGCAACGTAATAAATTGCAAACAGCTAGCAGTAGCAAGCCTCAGAGAATGTGGATGTTCGGTGCTTTTTCTGATAGCATCAGGACCGCGGCAGCAGTCACCATGCCATCAAAGTCGATATCCTTGCAAGCACGGGGGAGCAACCGCGAAGAGTATCACGTTTACAGACCCAGATACGAGCAGGAAAAGCCGGCCAAAAGCGGTTGCCTCTCGATTCGAGTGCATCTAGAAACGTCACGTTTCCTCCAGAGCGCAAGCTATGAACCGATCCCGTATCAAAATCCTCAAACTCGTTAGTTAACCATCGACAACGGTGCATAGTTTATTGTCGGGGTTCGGGCTTTGGGCCCAGGGATTTACGGATCAGGGTTTACCCTGAAACCTTCAAGGCCAAGGGCTTCAACCCACAAAACACAGAAGTCCGCAAGCAAAACAGCAACCCAAGCCTCGCGCACTCCCTGTGTAGGAGCATCTCTACAGTCGGGTTTTTTCTGAAACTTCGGGTCCCGTACCTACATCCTAAAGCCCAGCCCCCTGCCACCCCGCACTTTTATATCCTCAAGCTGACTCAGCGCCATAAATGCCTGAAGCATCTCCAGAAACCCCCAAAAGCCTAGTTCGATGCCCGGCCTGTGGTGCAGCAACCTGGGCGCCTGAGCTGAAACGGTTTGTAGATTTTCGAGCTGAGGATGGGCTTGTGCCTGAGAGGTCTAAGGGTGTGAGTGTCAGGATTGAGGGTTGTTAGGATGTAGGACTGATTTGAGGTGTAGGGTTTCGGTTTGTGAAATTTGGCTTAGCGTGTCGGCATGTAAACGGTATCGGTTCAGGAATCACAAGGCCGCTGTGCTTAATTAAGCGCTACAGGTGCCAGGTTCGGTCATGACTTTCGCTTGAAGACAAGAAGCCTCCACTAAGAGTCCGAAACATAGCTCTGTTTCAACGGTGTTCCCTGAAAGGTCTCCGGCCTGAGGCGTTTGCGGCTTGTTCAACTCGTCTGGCACATGAATCCTGAACCATGTGCAAAACGCCCCAACACCTCGAAGCCCCACGCCACTCGACAGTGATCCCAGGATCTACGGGCATCCGCAGCCAACACCCGGCGCCTATGCACATATGCCGCCAGGTGACAGCATCGGGATCCAGCTGTATGTAGGCAAGGAACGCGATTGCTAGTACGGTTGTTGCAGCCACTGTAGAATCTGTAGAAGGAAGTATTAAGAACTTTATCCGAAGCCTCCAGCACCCCAAACCTGTTCCCAGCCCCAGAGTCTTACTCGATTTCTGAACCCCAAACAAGTTATATAGCGGAGTCTCAGAATCCAATTCATTGAAAAAGTGCTCCCTACTTGTATCGCAGGCTCTCCTTCAGGCAAGATGCGATGGTCTGAACCCTTTATCAGAGACCGTAGCGTAGCATGAAGGGACGGGAGTTGCCTCTGTTCCTTGTATTTTTTGTATGTCTATACTATGTGATGTGTCCACCTGGGTTTAAGTTTAAGTATAAGAACCGCCCTTCGGAAAGCGCAACCCAGTCCTTGTACTCCACACAGGTGCTGTGCCGGGTGGACCCCCTGGCCCAAACCAGGCAGGTTTTCATGGGGATCGGTTTTTTGGGCTTCGGGCTGGCAGGGTATTCGGGTAAACATGTACAAAACTCAAAAGAACCTTTCGCACCGCTGTACAAACCATGCGCGCTGCCCAGCTCTGGGTTTAGAGTTATGAGCGCGCGGAAGAGTGAGCGAGCGAGTGAGAGATCAAACCTGAAGACCAGAAATCATCCTTTTGTCGACTTCCTTCCGAAAGCGCTACGTATCCTTCGGCCCCCGTCCCCAGACCACACGTCCCCGAACGCCCGAACGCCGAACTCTTGGAGGTGCTTTACGGGAAGCGAAGCTGAGCTAGAATAACATGAGACATGACAGCAATGGCAAAAGGCCAAGAGGGCTATTAATCCTGGACTTCTGAAGACATCCTGAAATCCGAAGCTCCCGACATCGAAACCTTGAAAATTCAAGCGGGCTCACGCAGCCGGCGGCCTGTAGAAATCCCACAGCGGCATGCTTCAAACGCCAAATCGCAAATCGTTTGAATGTCAAACCGCTATAACATTGACCGCGGCAGGCTGCAGGAGAAAACGCCGGTGCACCTGTAAACACAAATAACAGATCAATACCTCAAAATCTCCGGCATCCCAACAACACCCAAACCAAGAGCCCCGTAAAAGCACTGCCCAATCCGCTGCTCTCAACCTGAATGCACCCTGATCGTGGGCAGGGATCTGGCCGGGAAGTGCTCTATGGGCCACCTCCCAGCCTCACCTCGGGTTTGTCGGATACCCACTGAATTTAACGCGGTTTTCTGGGATTGATTTGGGGTGTCGGGCAGAGGGTCGTTCCTAATCACGGTCACTGTTTAGGGGTCCTCGCTGTTGTGAACTTAGTGAAAGAGGCACCTTGAAGCGAGCCCGGAGTTTCGAAGAACCTGTTCCGTCTTCCTTTGAGAGACTGTAAGCAGGGCGAAGCGAAGGCTTTGGTGTTGCAGGGTTTATCGCCCAGACAACAGCAAGATCGTGAGATGTTTGAGTTTCGCAACCTTGGGTTAGAAGAGTTTTGGGGCCGAGCGATCGCCTCCTCGTCGTCCTGGCCTTTGCGACGGCAGGAACTATGTACGACTTAACCAGAGCTAAGCCCGGGGCCCTGAAGCCCTAAATTTGCGTCAACTCCTAAACCCTGAAGCCTTGCTCTAAAACCGAAAACCTCAAACCCAAAGCCATAAGTCCCAGCTTTTGCAGGACGTCGTCTAGCGTCTAGCGGCAAACGGATTCGGAGAGCCGACCCCACTCTGTACCCCTGCCTCGGACAATGAGCGCCGAACCCATAACCCTGAAATCCGAACCACAAACTCGGATAAAGGATACTGGAAGCGCCACGTGTAAAGGTCATGTGATTCTCGGGATGAGTTGAATTCCTGGCCTCTTTCACATCTGCTTTTCAAGCCCTTGAAAAAGCTTTGCTGAACGCCAAGAGCTGCGGCTCAGGCCAGACCCTTCCTCTGTGGAGAGGCAAAAGGAGCTTCGTAGTTGATGCGTATGCAGACCCAGGTCTGGGGTCTGCTGGAGATTTTACGTTTCAGGACTTGCTTGGAAGCTTGAAAGGGCTGGTGAGGGCGCAGCAAGGGGTTTGCAAAATTTCTTTAGGCCATCCTGGTTGAGGTTCCGTGGAGCCTGGGCCTGCAGGCTTGAGTCCTGAGCCCCAAACCGTGACCGTATCTAAATGGGCCCTGATCCCCAACACCCAAACCCGAGCCTTCCCTTAATGAGCCTAACATCGAAACCCAAAGCTTGATTTAGGGGTTAGGGGTTCAGGGTCGAGGGGTGTCAATTCAATGGCCACTGGAACCGAGTCCGGCACCTCAATCTCCTGACCCCCACTTCTTCAAAACCTGAAATTGAATCTTGAAAGTTCAGAGACAAGGAGAACTACCTGCACGCCCTTGAGGAGCAGGCTGGAAGTGGACTGAATTAGGCATTATTGCCCGCAGCCCAACCTGCAACAGGATTCGGAAAATGATCGCTGAGGGAATAGAATACTAGATAATACTAGACGAATCTAGTATAACAATGTTTTATCATAGTAATTAATATGTAATGTGTAACACGGATGACTAGTGGATGTCATGTGGTTTTAGGCTCACTCTTGCTTCGACTAGTAAGGGAAGTTCAAAGGCCACTGGTTGCTCAGGCTTTGTTTTTTGTTCAAAACACCTGTCTTTTGGACTGTGTGGCCTTCGATCTTGCAGACATACTGCTACACCATCTGCTCTGCTGCTCAAGCAACCATGCCAGCATACGAAACCCGGCGAAGCTACGTAGAAGCCTTCGCCTTAGAGAAACTGCAAGCCGCAAAACCTTCACGGTCATAAACGCGAGCCTCGAACCTGGTGCTGTTTTTCAAACTCCCTTGCAACGCTTCGACCAGGAGCAGCGAAGCAGCCAATCACTGGAGCTGCAGCGAAAGCAACAGCTTGAGCTCATAAACACTCAGGCTTCGTGGGGTCAGGTTGAGGGCATTTAGCTGATCTGGTTATAGCGATTCGAGTTCATATTCAAGCGCCCTAATTTTCTGATGGGATATGGGATGAGGGGTCAGGGGGCAAAAGGATTGCTCGCTTCTCAGCGGCATCGTGGCCGCTTCTCGATGTCTAGACCGGAGATGCTCGTTCGAGCAAGCAATGTGCTGAAGCGATATAGTAGATTGCGCGCCCAAGGCGACGTTCTTTTTCGAGCGGGTGGCTTAGGCTTTAAAGTTCACTCTTCACGCTTACTTACAGACCGTACGTTCCTGGCACCTACCTTCCCGAAACTTGCGTAAACCTGCAAAGGTTCGCGAGTCCTCCCTACCCGTGCAGGCTTGACCCACAACAGAGCTACTTCAGGGTCGTGTTGAGGACGTCTCTGTCAGGCCGAGCAGCAGAAGAAGCGCCTCTTCATGCAAATTGACCAGCAAGTCAAGACACAGGTCGGGCCATGCAGGTGACTGTAGACAGGGCTGTTGTTGTGTTTCCAAGTTCCGGGTTTGGTGATAAGGAATTTGGGCGTCTCCACGGCTCTGGCAATCATATCTTCAATTGTGCAGGCTTGTTTGCTTTGGGGCTTTGGTCATCATCCTCGCGGGGGGCCCCTACAACAATCTACTCGCATCAATGACAAGTTTCGTTGAATTCACTCGAGAAATCCTTCCTCCCACAGTCCCACTGATTCACGGCTATCGGGACCGCCAGATGAAAATACAAATAGATAGTAATCGATAGAAAAAATGTAGACATGTATGTATATCTGCACCCATTTCAATATGAATGGTCACTGCAGCAACCTGACCCCTACAATTGCGACCGCCCAGCTCCGAATCCTTAACCCAAAGCCTCAGATTTTTACGTGGTTTAGGGTCGAAGTGTTAGATCCTCAACCCTAGCCCTAAACCCCGAGCCCTGGATGCCCTAGATTCCTCGAAATAGGCCTCAACCCTTCTCATGCACAAGGGTCCATGGAGTATCTACGCCATACGCGCAGCGATGCGGCTCTTGGAGTCTTCGAGTCTTGTGCTTCCCCTTTGCCGCAGTGTGCAGGAAATGGCCTTGACGCAGCAGTACAACCAGCAGCTGCTGCAGCTGAATCAGCAGTATCACCAGCAGAAGGCCGGTACCGCTCCTGCGGTAGGGGGGTCTAGAGTTCAGAGGACCTGAAGCCCCTAGTAGCCTGTCCTCTGAAGCCCTAGACCTGACACTCCTTCTTGAAACTCCGAGCTTACAAAGCCTTCTGTCAGAGGCGGCTCTGGAGCAGCAGGCGATGCAGCTCACAATGGAGTGCCCCAAAGCAGAGATTTCGTGGCCTATCGGCCGTTTCGAGATGCAGCGTTCAGGATTTCGGGTACAGAGGAGCTGTAGGCTCTCTCCGGCTTGGGTTTTGAGGTTGATGATCTTCGGCTTTACTTAGGAGGAAAACTACACAGAGCCTAAACTAAGCTCTGCAACGACGTGCAACACACAAAGCCTTCTACTGAGACGCGCCATGAGGCAAATCCTTCAGGGGCGATGTGTGCCATGAACAAGTCGCGTCGAAACGATGCAAAAAGACTTTGTCCCCAAACTGTCAACCCTTCTCTCTAGGGTTTGGGGTTTATGGCACCGACGCATTGCAGATACAGGAGTCGAAGCTTCCGAGCAAAAGCATGATTGAGGTCTTGAGGTTGCAAGGTGGGATACCTCCAGAGAATCATGCAAAGTACTCGTAGGTTTGAAAGGGCGGCGTAAAAAGGCAGACGCAAAGCGAAGTCCAACACAGTCCGGGCACGTGGAAACATTTTCACAAAAGCAACAACACAATACTGCTAGACGCAACGGCCTTCTGCCGCTTCAAGGCGCACCATGGGGGGGGGGGGGGGAGTCGTGAGAAGCTGGGACTGGAGACTAGCTTTCCCTTCTTGAAAAGGTTTAAAGTTTAGTTACGCGGTAACTTATGCCTGAAGCCCGACAGGTACCAGCAGCAAAAGATGCATGAGGAGATGGCCGGGAGACCTGGCCTGGCCATGCCACGGTTCGGGATGGCCAGTTCCGGAACATCCACTCCGGGAGCTTGTCGCCTTCAGCTTCAGGGATTATGGCGGGGGGTTTAGGAGAGACTTAGTAGGGAGTTCAGTGCCGGAGCATAGTTTCTGAACAAGGGCTCGGCACGAATGTCCCAAGTGAAGCCCGACTGGAAACTGCAATCCGACACTCCGCTTTGCCTGGATGATGTTTGTGTTTTCAGGTTGTTGTTCTGCGGAAGTTTGTGCTTGCGCTTCAAAGCAACCCCGGTGTTTCCGAGCCTAGTCCGGAAGTGCCGAGGCTCCGTCGACAGTAGACTTCAAGCCAACGTTTGCTGGTCTTATCAGGTCTGGGTTTAGGGAGCCTACGGCGTGGTTTAGGGCTGTGGTGAAGGTTTCAATGTTTAGGGCTGACAGATGCAGGGTCCTCCCCAGGCATTGGCCCTGAGCCTTTCAAAGATGAGGCTTGTTGGGATATAGATGCTTTGTGAGAATGGCGCTGAGAGCTCGGTGCCACGGCACCCCTAAGCCACAACTCGCATGTGCTGGTGTAAAGCTCTGCGCCTTGAAGCCAGAAGAGGTGAAGAAGCAGATGGAGTTGCACAGGGAGCACTACGAGGTCGGGCAGTTTCTGCTTTTGGGCAGTCTTAGTCTTGTGCGGTGTACACTTTACAAAGTGTTTGGGTGTTGGCAACTTCAGAAGTCAAATTCTGTTTCACGTCAGGGTTTGATGTTTCTGAGTTTCGAGGACTTCGTGGGTTGCTGTTGTTACGGAATACTTTGGACGTGAGGCAATTCGTAGCGTCAAGACGTAGCCAGGTTCAGAGAGTTTGCATGGAGGGCTGTGGGGTTGCATTTGGCTCTTGAGAACCAAATACGATCTGTCCCAGCAGTGGCATTCGGTGGGCAAGCGTTGGGGTGTCTCTTCGTTCCAAGAACCCTGCTCTTACGAGAAGATACCAGAAGCAATGGGGTGGGAAGGTGGAAATAGCATTCTAGATCATTCTAGACTGCTGGCTGCATTTCTGTTGTGATAACGACGACGACTACCTCTACTACTGTTATCACTACCACCATCACTACCACTAATACCGCTAATACCGCTAATACCACTAATACCACTACCACCACCACCACCACCACCACCACCACCACCACGACTACTACTGCTCCTACTCCTACTCCTACAACTACTACAACTACAACTACTACAACTACTACAGCTACTGCAGCTATTACAACTACAACTACAACTGCAACTACGACAACAACAACAACAACAACAACTACTACTACTACTACTACTTCCACTACCACTACCACTACCACTACTACTACTACTACTACTACTACTACTACTACTACTACTACTACTACTACTACTACTACTGCTACTGCTACTGCTACTGCTACTGCTACTGCTACTGCTACTGCTACTACTACTACTACTACTGCTGCTGCTGCTGCTGCTGCTACTGCTGCTACTGCTGCTACTGCTGCTACTACTGCTGCTACCGCGCTGCTACTTCCACTGTTACTGCTACCGCTGCAGCTACCGCTACCGCTATCGCTACGGCTACTGCAGCTGCTACTACTACGTTACTACGACTGCTACGACGGCGACGACTACGACTACGACTTATGTTATTGATCTTGCTGTTGTCCTCTTCATCTTAAAAGTATCCTCATCTTATTCTTTCTTCACCATCATGAACGTCATCGCCAGCAGAAGCAGGTTGACAGCAGTTTGACAGTCACCCCCACATCCCGCATGGGTTGTCTGTGCCTCGGGTAGCTTGTTTGTAGACCCAGACTCTGATAGCAAATCCTGACAAGGTGCAGGCGCGATTCCAGCAGGACATGCAGAAAATGCAGGGGCCGTGCTCCCAGCACAGCGCTTCGGCAGTGAAGGCTGGTACCCGGCTCACTACTCACTCGCAGAAAGCGTCGACAGCGTATCAGTCGCTTAACCCCAAAGCCTCAACCAGAGCAAACAACGACATCGAAGGCCTGCACTGTTGACAGAAATTGAGGGCTGCCAGACCAAATCATGACGTTCTTATGCATGGACGCCCAAGCCATCCGCCAAGTGCCAACGACGGTAGCATTGTTAAGAGACCATCGTTTTAGTAATGCAGAGTCGCATACCCGATCCTCACCACCGCACCTCGTATATACTTAGTTTCTCGGACTCCGGATGAGATGCTGCACACTCGACCGTGAGCCCTGTAAGCCTTAACTTTAGTCTAGTGGGGCCGTTTCATATCCTCAAGGCCTCCACGACAAGGCCCCGGGCCGACCCAGGACCTGCCTGCAAGGGTATTCCTAATGTGGGATCAGACCTTTAGAGGTTTCCGGATTTGGGGTCTTTTGGAGCTAAGGGGTGACAGGGTTGTTGCACTTTGTTTCCAGCGTTCGAAGGCTTTCAATGACTTCAGAGGGTTTCTATACGTCTCTCTTGTTGGGAGTCCCAGTGTGAAGAGAGGGCAGGACCGATTTACATAGGCTAGAGATTTGGGAGTGGAGCTTTCTTTTGCTTGGGGGTGGCTTTGTCAGGATCGGAGAGACCGTCGATGTGTAAGTTCTAGACAAGGCCGTGTGTGATCTCAATTTTAAGCAGCGGAACTCTGGACCCTCAGCTTCTGGTGGATCAGGAGCTGTCAGCCAATGCGGGTATGCATACCTCCTGTCTGTTTGTTTGCGTTGATGCCAGGGTCACTGTACGAGACATTTTCAACAGGTGCTGGGAACCTGTTTGTACGCGTACGGGAGATGCGAGTGATCTATGTCTTTGTCCGTCTGCCTGGTGACGTCCTATGCTCCCCCGTTTCTCTCTCTCTTCCTCTCTCTCTCTCTCTCTCTCTCCCTCCCTCCCTCTGTCTCTATCTCCATCTCTATCTAACTGTCTGCCTGCCTGTCCGTCCGTCAATCCTTCCATGCATCCATCCACCCACACACCCACGACAATCCAAGACTCCATCCGTCGGTACCCGCGTCCCTCCATCCTTTCATCCATCCATCCTTTCATCCATCCATCCTTTCATCCATCCATCCTTTCATCCATCCATCCTTTCATCCATCCATCCATCCATCCATCCATCCATCCATCTATGCATCCATGCATCTATCTAGCCGCGCCTAGCCGTCCAGGATTGCATATCACTGTGTGTCCGCCGGTCTGTCTGGTCGTCCTTTCCAGGCATGTCGCACTGTGTGTATACATAATATATGTATATATGTATATGTATATGTATATATATATATATATATATATACATATATGCTACCCCCCCCCCCCCAGGACCTACCTCGAAGCCTCTTCTTGTACTGTCTAGACGACGTTACGACGCCACTCCGAACTAAACTGTAATATACTGCGTAGTCTTCACTGTCTACCACGACACCACACCGTTCGAACCAAAACAATACCATGAAGTATTGTCTACTGTCCTCTGTATGCTACTGTCCTCTGTATGCTACGCTATTTAACGGCGCGCTCCTCATGATGTTCCTTTATTGAACCGTGATCTATAGGGTATATTATAAGCTATTGTAAACGGTATCTTAAAAGGTATTCTGGAGGATATTCTATGAGGTATATTTGGGGTATACCAAAGAAAAATTCCACAGGCGGTCTTCTGTAAGGATGGCATTCTATAGGGCATTCTATAAGGTATTCTAGGGGGTACTCAATAAGGTATTGTACAAAAGGCATTCTGCGGCCTATATGTAGGAAGGTATTCTATAGTGTATGTTTTATGAAATTTATTAAGGTGCATAAAGAGTGTATTTTATAAGGTAGTTGTAAGGATAGTTTTCCTGGTTCCTGATGTCTTCATAGGGGTCCCTTACCCAAAAGCTGCAATTCCACTAGAAATTCTCAGATCTTGGGCTCCGGCTGGCTTTCCATGTTTAAAACCCCTATCTATAAGGTACTGTTAGGTTTTCTATAATGGATTCTAAAAGGTAATCTAAATGGTACTGTACAAGTATTCTGTATGGCATGCATAAGGTACACAGGATGTATCAAATAGAGGCGTTCTTCTTCAACGTTTTCAACGGGGGATTACAGATGGTATTATATAAGGTGTATGTAGGGTAAATCGGTGGGAAAGGTAGTTTAAAAGGCATTCTATGGGGTATGTGCAGCATGTGTTTCAGAAGAGCTCTGTTCTCTGTATGTATCCTTTGCTAGAGAAGCACCGATTTTCAAGGAATTTCTAGTTCCTATATTCCGCAGTTCCTTGATATGAATCCATTGCTAAATAAACCACATTCAACTGGGGAACTCTCAGATCTTGGGTGTACAAGGTGTATAGGGAATATAGGAACATTATATAAGGTATTACCGTATTCTACATGAATATCTTTACGGTTTGTAAAAAGGGTATTCTGTAAGGTATTCTACAGGCATAAATGTCCGTTGCTCAATAAGCTGCAAGAAGCTTGGGCTCCTTCTGATTAACTTTACGTAAATCCTGATCTATACGGTTCTTGTCGGGTATAGCAAAAGGGGGTTCTCAAAGGCATGTATAAGGTATGAGGGGAGTATCATGCATAATTAGGGCGTTGATGAAACATTCTGTAAGGTATTCCAGATGGTATTCGAAAAGGCTCATATAGGGTATATAGGAGGTAAACAAGGTATTGTATGGGGCAGTCTATAGGGTATCTATAAGGTATCCCAAATTGTAACGTATAAAAATCCACGGGCCAGGGTGCATTAAATTTTAATATTTGAATGCAGATTTTAATGCAGCCCGGCCGGTGCCCATGGAACCAAGATTCAGGATTCAAGACTCCTGGGAATCTTGGTTCTTGGTTTTAGATTCTTGGTTCCACGGGCCTGGCTGCATTAAAGTTTAATTTTTTAATGCGCGTTTTAATGCAGCCGGGCCTCTGGTATAGTCATGTTCGTATACACGAATCTTCGGAGACCCTATTCCATGTTGCATGTGTGTGCGGGTGTGTGTGTGTGTGTGTGTATGTGTGTGCATGGGTAATGAAGTGTGGTATCATATATGTAGACAGGAGGGTTTGGAGGTAGGTCCTGGGGGGGGGGGTACCATATATATATATATATATATATATATATATATATATATATATGCATGCACAGATCTGTATAGCTGTATGGTAAATGTGATTTATGAACGTACGCACGTATGTATGTATGTATGTATACACTAAGTAGTCTTGTATATACATATGCACATATGTACATGTGATATGTACCTCTGCATATATATATATACATATGTATGTAAACATGCGTACATACATACACACGTACAAACAAACAAACATGCACACATACATGTAACATTACAAACATAACATGTATGTATATTTTTATGTATAAAGCTATATACACACATGGATTTCTAGATAAACAGGGATATCGGCGTATAGGAGGTACGTACGTACATGTGTGTATATACATATACAGCATATATATATATATATGTATATATATACATATACATATATGTATATATGTATACACACATGTGTGTATATCTATATCTTTATACATCTTTGTATGAACCTGTGTCCGTACAAACGAGTGGTCTTCCTCGCGAGACTGTTGCAATCCCGAGGACCCGATGGGTCCGACCGGAGGCGGCTACCTGCCCCCGATGGTCCAGGCAGCGCGGGGGAAGGGCTAAGACTAAAGAGGCCCCACTGTATATGTACACATCGCTTGGCACATAACTAATCACGTTTGTACATATAGTATATACTTATACATGTACAACCTACATGCAGCCTGTACATGGAGAGATGTAGACTGACTATCGGCTAAACCCATTAAATTGGATATCCTTGCAGGCTTAGGGGCTCTATGGCTGGCTTTCACCAACGGCATGTCCAGTTTCAGAGGTCGCTCCGGGCCTTTGCGAGATGTTCGGCCGGGTCCATTGCAGAGTCGCATAGTCTCTATACCACCATTGAAGTCGTAAGCAACGAACGCTTTCGCTGCAGACCGGCGGCGGTGGCTCCTTCGTGCCTCCGCCAGTTCCAAACGGCCCTGAGCTTAGCAGAACAGGCCGCACAAAGCGTTTGTTCTGCAGGGTTAAGGTGCCAAAGTGTTACACACTATGATAAATCCAAGACTCTACACCAGAAACTCTGCAACCGAACTCGCAGAATCCTTTGAGAGGATAACCGTTTGGAACAAGCGTTGAGCAAAAGGATCACGGTAGCCTATTGCGACAATGCGCGGCAGAGCTCGACCTCACAACAGTCATCATGCTTTCAAGGGCTGGTCATGAGACTGATTCTGATACTTTGTTACTAAAATTTAGGGTGTAGGCTTCACGGGTTAGGGATCAGGGTTCAAGGTTGAGGTTTTGTGCAGGGTCGTTGTAGGTTTACCATAAGGTTGGTCCTTCGCCCAGGAGCCTACATGCCGCCTCAGCTACAATCTTCGGGGTCCTATGTGCACGAGCTCAGAGGGTTCTGAGTTCAAGATTAAGGGGCTTAGCGTCGACGGTGTCATTGTACACTGTACACCATAGACCTTCAGCACTGGAAGGTTTGGGATTTGTCATTGGGAATTTCCAGAAGAAGGGGCTGATGTACAGGTCAGGGGTAGTGTCTCAGTTTCAGAGTCCAGAGTGTGGGGTTAAGTTGGCATGGGTTTGGAGATTTCAGGCTTGGGTGGTCGTGCAGGAGCCTAGACTCAAACAGCTTCACAAGTGCGGTCCTTGAGCGCTCATGGGATATACTGCCGCTGGAACTTTTGCGGCCGTCGGATCAAGGCCCAAAACCTTGAAACCCCAACCCAGCTTCCACTGCCCCAAGCCCCGAGCTCCAGTTGGTCCAGTGCGATTGTAGGTTCCGCCGCCCATGCCGGTGATGCCAGACATGGCACCGGCCGCGGGGGCTGAAAGCTTGAGTTGAAAATTTAGGGTTTGGAGTTTGACTGTTGTTTTGTTCTGGGAGTGACGGTACTCGCGTCATGGTTGCGTGGTGGGGGAGTACTTTGTTTCCTTGAGGTTCAGATGACTTTCTGATAGGTGTTGTGGTGCGGGCCTCCGCGTTTTATACTGCGGGTGTGCGCGGGCAGGTGTGTGTGTGTGTGTGTGTGTGTGTGTGTGTGGGTGTGTCTTGCCTGCCGCTATGGACCACAGGATGCAGGCTTACGACCCCGCCAACTGCCGGTGCTGAAATCCCATACTTTCGCAAGGCTTTGAACCCCATAGCGATTTGGAGGTTATTGTATTTACATGTAAAGTTGAGCAGCTCTGAATATCCAGGTAGCTGGTATGTGGAGTCTTTACGCCCTTCGACAAGCTTTTTCAACGTCTCAACACAAGAATGAGAGCTTAGACTGCAGATTTGCCGCAGGGTGCAGGCGCAACATACGTCCCGTCATACACGGGATCAGGCCTGGAGAAGGGTTGCTGCCGCCACTGTTCAAACGTGCTCGTACCAAGAGCTTCGAGAAATTCTCGGTGTCCGGTTTCTTTGCAACTATCTCAATTTGGGTTGTCCGTTACAAGTAGTTAGATGCTGTAGTTGCGAGGTTGCCTACTTCCTCTAGGAAGACAAGACATACTGTTCCGGGTAGGCCCGCGATCCGTGCAAACTGATGCTCCATCTCGTTCCCTCAACATGTGGCAGGTTCCACGGTTCCGAACAGTGTCTGGTCCAGACACACGTCGTCGTGATGGTTATTGCTACTGTTCGCATCTTTGGTTGCTGTATTTGCATATTTCGTTTAGTCCGCCAGATACGCTATAAAACTTAATGGTATAGCCACTGAAACTACAGCTTCCGCATGGCAGGAGGTGGCCCGGGCAAAACTTGCCTAATAAGCCACCACATTAGTGGCACGCTCGGTCGAAGACCAAACATTGCAGTGCAAAAGCAAGACTTTGCGAGGCTCAATTCTAGTGTATCGAGCAGAAGTACCGTTCCCGGAGATGCACCGAAACTCTAATCAAAGATCATAGCCCCTACAGCACCCTCATCAGCCAAGGCCTAAACCTGCATGTTGCGTCCTAACTCCTCATCTAGGGTCCTCAGTATGTAAAAGGTCAAACGGTGTGACCTGTGGTCGTTCAGGGATGTTGGGGCTTCATGCTTCGGTTTCAGGATCTCGTGCATCTCTAAGCCAAGTTTTCGGACGCTAAACCTACTCCCTCCCTTCCCCTAAATGCAGTTCCTCGTGTTGTTTCCCTTGCGTCATCTTCATCGTCATCATCATCATCATCTTCATTGTCATCTTCATCACCATCACCAAAAATCGTCGTAGTCATGATCGTCATCATCCTTAACCATCAAAGCGTTCATCCAAAACCGGGAAGGAATCGCGACGCCCTCGACACCCAGTGTCCCGATGAAACACTGTCCAAGGTTCAAGGTCCCCTATCCGCCTTAGCGAAGCTCTAAGTATAAGTTTGCCTTTTCCAAGCTGTCTTGAGTCTTGCACGCAGCCTCGAATTCCGAAGCCCCCCGAATGTAGGTCCAACCTGGCCAGGATCCTACGTTCCACCACCCGGACAATGCAATGGCATCGTCCAGCCGCAGGCGTGAGCCGCGCCTTCTTAGTGTGGAGTTCAGGGTCTACAACTTCAGGATGTACAACGAATCCAGCAGAACCTTGCATGTGTAGCGTCCGAAGCCAAGGTCGAACACAGGACCAGGGGACGTCCTTCACCAGAGCAGGCTTCTGTAGAGAAGTTTCGATTCATGTTTCGAGAATACGGTTGCGGCGAAAGACTAACTGGAGTTCGGGCTATGCCCATCGATTTGAGGCACGTCCGCGTAGGGTTTAAGGTTTTTTCAGCAGGTACATACTAAGCAAGGAGCGTTGAATCAGGCTGTTGAGTGGTCCTGGTCCAGTCCGTGAGGGATCATGGTTTTGCAGCTACCCAGAACCTTACGGCCCGTTAGGATGGGAGTCGCCAGCTAAATGTGCACGTTACAGAGACTTCTACGGCAGCCACGAAAGTTCTATCCTCGCAGATTCGCACCCTAGAAAGGGCGCAAAGCGGAGGGATACGACGTTCGGACACCGTTTCTGCGGTTTTGGGGACTGAGGTTTAAGACTTTAAGACGTCAGACTCTAAAGCCCATCAGAAGACATGCCCCTAAAGCATCAGCCCGAAGAGGCTGAATTTTCAACCTTTGGGATTTCGAGCCGAGGGTTCAGAAAGTTTAGTTTAGCAATCTAGAACTCTATATCCAAAATCTGCAACGCTTCGGCCCGCTCCTTGAGCCCTAGCGGTCCCAGCCTAAGAGAGAGATGCCCAGATGCCTACCTACGGGCCATCAGCGGCAGCCATGGGGAACTACGCGGCGGCTCCGCCGACGAACTATGGGCAGCTGCCCCTGCATGGGTAAGAAAGGGCTTGCACAGAGTCCTGGCCTTTCGGGCGTGTGTAAACATGTGCAGGGCTTCGAAGGGTTTTCAATCTAAGGTTGAGGGCATGTGGTGGAGCATGAAGAGCTGCAGGGTGTGTTCAGAATTTCGAGTTCGGGCTGAGGGCTCAGAGACTCAGAGATAGGAAGCTTTTGTTGTGGTAACTGGTGGCGAGAACGTGGGACCAGTCAATAAAAGTTTCAGTCCTAACCCCTACTAGACAGACTGAAGGCCTGGTTTAGATTTGTTAGCATCCTCGCGGCTCCGTGCTGAAGCTTAAGGCCACGGCGCAGGAGGGTCTACTATCACCCCCATATTTCCGTGGGCTTTTCCCGTAGTTTTGAACTTGGTGCCTTCGAACCTCCATTGTTCAGCCATTCATGATGATCTTTCTGGGGGTTCTAATTGGCCTTCTCATTCCGCATTGCTACTCTCTCACTCTGTGTTGTGCTTCAGGATACTGGAGGGTTTCAGGAATTTGCTTCATGCATTTCGGTGGGTTTGGCTTAAGTGTTGCGCCACTTAGGGTTGGTTTCGTGCCCAGTGCTCAGGCAGGTATACAGGTTGTGTTTTGCAGTGATGCCAAGGTGACGCAAAGTGCTTCAGCGGCGGATGCATTCCTTGATCATGCGTGAAACGAAACACCAAAGATGTCTCGAAACTGCTGAATACACGTACATCTGATTGCATACATACGTAGATACATACCGGCAGCTAATTACCCCATACATACATCCATGCACGTATGCATACACACCATACATACAGACTCAGACAAGGTATATTATGTAAGCTGTATGCATGGCATACACTTCGTCACGCCACATTACATTAATATGTACATGTACACGTGTATATGCATGCATGCATACGCTCCCTTCCTAAAGCCCCGGCTCGAGTAGAACTGACGGATTCAAGTGTTTAGTTGAGTGTGCGTTCTGGGATTCTCGCTCGAAGATGGAGCTGCAAGGAGTACAAGGATTGCAAAACAGGACCAGGAACAGCTAGGAGTCAACAAAGCTTGAGCTGTCCTGCCCAGGCAGCTGCCGACTGCGTGCCCGGCTGGAACTGTCAAGACGGTCCAAAGTGTGTTCTACACGTAACATGGTGTTTAGCACCCGCCAGCTGGCTTCCGAGAGGGATTAGTGAAGCTTAAATTAGGCTTGCTGTTTGCGAACTTTGGGTTTGCAGCCTTTTCTCGCCATCCGCCCCGGAGACCATGCCTTCCTGATGCTGAGTTGCGATCGTGCAGTTTGACGTCGTGCCCCAGAGTATTTCAATAAGACAGCCTCGATTGTACATCCAATTCAACCTTCAGCCCGGGATTGAACCCAAGACCCCGAAATTTGAGGCAACACAGCGCAGATAGCCCTCCTGAATGGTGACTCTGGGCTTTGCAGTCCAAGCACCGCCACAGGTACAATGGGTGCACAATGCCACAACATTCTCTGGCTCCTTGTCTTAATCTGGGCAGTGTTCATGGAATTAGGAGTGCTTTTTTCGATGTCTGAGCAGTAAGGACCCGGCCAATTTGGAATACTGTTCCGAGTTTGATTGCAAACACCAGTTCCGACGTGCAGCGCGGAGCCTCTGACCGGCTGAACAATTTGTAATCATAGTCCCCTGTTGGGGTTTAGGGTTGCGAAGACCCCCTGACACCCCCAATGATGAAAACGGCTATGATTCGGGTTGTTTTGGGTGGCATTAGTACTGCCACAGTCTGTACGGCGAATCCAATTATGCAAAGGCAATGCGAACACCTAACTCGCAGTTTCGGGTTGAAGATTCGGTTGATTTTGCTCGAGCTTGCTGGTCGTTTGGGGGGCACAGTGAGGTGTACGGTTTAGAGTCTATCTTGGAATGGCTTTTTCTGGCGTACTCGTTCGTATCACCTCCACGTACCAGGCCATTACAACCACACATGAACTTTCAGTCATATGTATACATATATATATAAATACACCTACACATCTGTATGCATATATATATATATATGTATATATACACAGATGTAATTATATGTATGTGTGTGTATATGTATACACATATCTGAGACCCCGCATTTAACGGCAAACCGAGGCTGATCCTGGACCAGCGTGAGGCCGGACCAGGATACCGTTTAGGGTTTAAGGTTTGCGGGTTAGGCTTTAGAGGCTTAGGGGGCAACGTCTTTGAGACTTCAGCAACCTAGGCCATAAGTTCGCTTTGAGAAGGGCCTTGGGCTCCTGTGAATCGAATTTCAAAGCATTTGCCAGACAGATATCCCAAAAGGTTAGCAGATTCACACACACACAAATGTACGTGTGTGTATGTGTATATATATATATACATATGTATGTATATGGTCACACACACACACACGCCCCCCTACCCCATCATCCACCCCAACATTGTTGCCAACTGTCCACGGTCACCTCCCATGGTCCACTGCTTACAGAAAGCAAGCTCGGTAGATCATGGGGGGGTGAGTAGGGGCCGTGAGCATGCATGTACGTATACGCGTATGTATGGATGTATGTATGTAATATGTAAGATGTAACTGGATTATGTACATGTAAATGTATATGTATATGGATGTGCATATGTGCATGTCTATGTATATGTCTATGTATATGCATATGCGTATGCGTGTGCATATGCCTATGCGTATGCGTATGTGTACGTGTTATCCAGTATAAGTATGGGTATGAATACATACGTATACATATATATAGAGATATGTGCACACAGAGCGAATCCCCTTTGCCATTCGCTTTGAACTGACGTGTAATGACAGCATTACAAGCCTGAACACCTATTCCTGGTACTCAATCAAGTACTCGGCCGAGATGTGAAGTTTGTGATACCGGAAAGCAGAGTGTCGATGGTTTTCGATGAGGCCTTCCGGGGCGAACATGCGCTTCAAGTTCAGGTCTAGGCAACTTGTTGGGCTGAGGTCTTGGGGCTGCAGAAGTGGCCGTTGGGTTTAATTTGGAATTCAGATGTTGGGTCTTCACGTGTGAAGCTGTCCGATGTTCGACCTTACAACTACGCAACTTGACCTCGCACCTCTAATGTAGATCCTGAAGCCATAGTGTCGCAAAGTCTGCAGTCACAACGCACCATCCTAACCTTGACAAATCGCGACGCTTGATGTAACTCTTTCCGGTTTGCGCACGCACAGCCTAGATTCTGGGGCTTCGATCCTGTAAAGCCAATACAAGCAAGACAGCTATCAGTAATACTGGTGTAATGTCATACCAGCAATGACATGCAATAAACTTCTCGGATAGGTATCATACAGTTGTTCACATCTGTACACATGTGGAAAGCAGAGATTGGGGTTTCGAGTTTTCGAGTTTTCAATTGCAGATGCCGTCCGCGGAGTTGAAGGTCCATGGTGTCTTAGGTGCCTGCTCAGAGCCCCCAAACCCAGCACGTGCTTCCGCTCTACCTGAGGATCTGAGGCCTTCATGTGAAGATTGCCTCGGACATCGTGACACATACATAGTACATAGGAGCCTTTGCATGTGCCCTGCATTGAAATGGCATAGTAGAAAGCTCTTACAGCCGAAAGAAATCCTTTGAGCCCCTGTGTTCAGCCCTGAACAGGCTTAACCTATGCTGGCACGGAGTTTGGGCCCCTGGATGATTGCCTGAGGTCCGCGACCAATTTGGCATGTCCTAGGGCTTCCCAAGATCTGAAACCTGCCTTCTATGGTACCGGACTTCGGGTCCAGGATATTTCGACCAGCAATTCTGTACTCGCAAGCTTATTATTCAAAAATCCGATGCCCCTATCGCACTCTTCTTGGGAAGCCCGATGCTGCTTAATGCAACTCACTGAGGGCGCCCGGGGCTTCGGGTTTCCGGTTTCGGTTAGAGTTTCCGGGTTTAGGGCTTGAGTTGAAGGTTCAGGGGTTTAGGATTTAGGGGCTAGCTGAAATGGCTTCCCAAGGCAGCACAGGCTACGGCTCTGTTGGAGGATAGTGGAGGGGACCCAGCAACCCAGCAACACTGCAAGCACCTTTCCATCAATTCCAAATACTTTCAACCCAAGGACCATTGGAACATCAAAGCCCTAAGTCCTAAAGTCCCTGAAATACTGAAACCAAAAGCCATTCCATACCAACAGAGACGCAGCCGCGCAAATTCGCCAAAAACCCTGCGCAGAAGCACAGAGGCTCGTAGATCTGCCACAGCATGCCTGGGATCCTTTGGGGTTAGGCATTTGGGGTGCGAGGGTATTGGGGTGTTAGTGTTCAGGATCTCGTTAGGGTGTTAGGGCCTTGGAGTTGTAGTCTCTTGGGCTGAAGGTCTTAGTGTTTTCGGGTTGAACACCAAATTCTGAAGCTTGGGAAGAGGATTTAGGGTCTTGAAGGGTTTGCATGCTTGAAGTATAGGGTTTTGCACCTGCCCGAACCTGCTTGTTGCTAGATTCCCTTTGGGATTGCAATGGGACCGCAAGAGAGTAGATACTGCGGTAGGAATGTTGTTTATGAACTAAGTAAGCAATCGAGTGCATTGTGAAATGAGGATCACATTACCACTGGCTTGTCCACGGCTGCACGAGGATATGATACGTTGAGCCAACAAGTCAGAAACACCAAGTTCCTGCTCACTGACATTCGGGAAATCGTTGCCCTTAAAGCTTAAGTATATCCTGAATCTAGTGCCAAAGCATGGAGATCGTCATGTCACCAAGAGACTGCTTTTCAGCTGGTGTATGACTCTGCCACAGCTTGTTGATACTTCAGTGTCTAGTGTAAGTGCCAGAAAGCCCGTCCGCGCCCCAAGAAACAAGATGCACCCAACTCGAAGTCACCTACTCCTTTGCACGACGATCGGGGTCCTGTGAAGCTGCGAGGGCAGTCGCGCAGTCTAGCCACAGAATGCTCCGTCGGGAAGTCGCTTCTTTTGTGGTAGATTTGGGTTTTTGGGCTTCAGGTTGTTGAGTTTCACTGGGATTGAGACATTCCGAACATTTTGGGTTTTTTTCGCCATCGTGACAAGGATCCTAGCCGCCGATCTCGGGCCTGCTCACAGACGTCATCTCATGGTGCTATATTGCTTGCTATTCGGTCCGGTCCATGTTTGATCTCGTAGTTTCGTCTTCGTGCGACAGGAGTGTTAGATTTCATTGTCCGCGGATTGACAAGGCATGGACCTGTGCTTAAGGCGTTTAGGTATCAACTTGTGTCAGACACTACACGGCTCGAAACTGATGAGCTCACCAGGTCCGAATCCTTACGCTGCCTAAATCGACTTGAACTCTAAAGCCTTGAAACATGTGTTCTGGGCTAGACCCCCGACTGCAGCATCTTAATTGCCGCCTTTGCGCCACGGCTGCCCCCGAAAGAAGGCTTGCAAGAGTTGTGGGCCAGGGAGTAGACTTCAGCTATCCCTGGAATGGATTTGGGGTTTGCAGTTTCGGGTTTGGGGACTTTGTCATCTGCATACATCTTTATCATCAGGTGCTGGGAATGCGCAGAGCCAGCATTATTAATCCAGGGTTGAACGCGTGCAGCCGAAAACGCAGGCCCGAACATCCGAAGCCGCCACAAGTAGCACCAAGGTTGACGAAGGAACGTGCTTAGACTGTTGGGGGCTCATGGTTGAGGCCCCAAACCGAGGAAGCCAAAATGCTCGAAGCTTCTAAGTCTGATGTTGACGGCTTCTGTGTCCAGGCGGCTTCCCTCGATTTAAATATTTCCGGGTTTTGGGGCTTAGGGCTTCGGTTTTCATCATCAGCCTACACCCATAATCCTCGTGCGCATTATGGAGCATTTTTGGGGGGTCCAGGGCCGAGGGCTTGCATCCGGAGTGCATTCTGAGCAAGTCATACTACTAGCCATTGAGGGTTTGAAAGTTTGAGGCTACTGCAAGGCAAAGACTTTGTTTGATGTCGGGGGCGGCATCCCTGCAAAGTCCAATTCGGCAAGTAACAGCCGCGTACTTGACGCGCGCGTACGATATATCCTTTCGAAACGAAGAAGGTTGGCGTTAGGGCTGCGGCTTGCGCCTCCAGTCCGAATCTTGAATTTCAGATCGGTTTAAATACAATCCCAGACGAAATTTAATAGTTCGCAACATAAGAAAGATCAAGGATACATATTATATATATGTGTATGTACTTACTTATATATATTGATATATCAATTCAATATTTACATGAACTGGTATTCACATTCCTTAAGAAATCTGTATATGATATAGAATGACATATTGATATAGATAATCATTATCTGAATAATACGAATAGATTGAGTTTTTTGAACTTTCCAAATCTGATAATAAGAAAGTTCAAGAGGTTGATATATTCATTAGTTGTAAGCTGAATATACTCTATGAAAGTAAGTATAAATAGGTTTAGCTCTTTTTGAAGCTTGTAGAAACCCGTATCATTATCCAAGACTTTGCAACTACCTTAGTTTTTAGGAGAAATTGAATATTTCATAAGAAAACCCAGCATGTATATATACATACATATATATAAAAAACTTCTATATATATATATGTATATATGTATATATATATATATTCATCTTGCTTGGGTAATTTATTTTTAACTAGTGGTAGATATTACATTATATTTCTTTACATATCTATTGAAAGGATATTGTTTGGTTTGAATGTTAGAATCTTTTCTTGCATAATATATTACCGAATTTGTACTGGAAGGGTTCTCGTTGTAATATTGGAGTTCTGGGGATTAGAATCTGATGAGATATCGCGTAAATTTTAGAAGCTTGGGTGGTCGTTAGGGTAGGTGAACTTGGGGGGGACAA
>CAJNDT010005933.1:0-12500 GCA_905221615.1 Symbiodinium sp. CCMP2592
ATTCGAAGGGGCCCGGTACCAGGAAGTGCAGAAATCTTTGACAGTGCGTGATTTGTGCTACAACCTCGCATGCAAGCGCCACAGCGTCCAGCAAACCAATAATGGATAAAGATACGACACAGAACTTTCATGAGGTGCCAACAACTCGGAAAGAAAGTCTACGTCGAGACACATCATGAGAACACACAATGGACACGCCAGGAACATCACGAAGCTGCCCATATGGGTGGTTGGCAAATTATGGTCCCTTTTTGGGTCCCTATAATCATACATCAGCACCTACTATTTAGGGTACCCTTAATTTTGACAGCCACCCATATGTAGTCTGAACCCAATCAAGCGCGATCGTGTGCAGGCCCAGTTCACGCAAAGCGACCAGGGCCCTGGCAAGTTCCCAGAGACTCCAATATCTCTTAATTAAGGAATATTCGTTGAATCACATTAGGGTTCCTACTATATTTTAAGGTATATTCCTTAATTTAATTAAGGGATGTTGGAGTCTCTGGGTCTACTGCTGCTGCGAGGATTGTATGACTACGCATCACGGTACGAAGAAACAACCATGTGACCTCAGCGGACCATATGTTGAAAGGTACAATCCCATCATCAACTATTGGTTTCGTATTGAAGCTATCCAAAGACTCATTCTGCATGAGTGCAGAGATCGTGTGCGCACTGAAATTTGCTGCCGTGTCTGCCACAACCCGTCCTCGCCGTACCGCCTCCTCTGGAATTCTTTTCTCTTTTCTTGGAGCCACACGGGACCTCGAGTCTGGACATCATATTGGCTTTGCGGAACAAAAATCTTAGGAGCTTCAGGGATGCTCGGGCCGTGCTGCAAAAGAATTTCTAAACATGATCCATAGTATGGTTCTTTGTATAATCGGGCTACTGCTACTGCTGTTGCTGCTACTGCTAGTGCTAGTGATACTGCTACTGCTACTGCGGCTACTGCTACGACTACTGCAACTGCTAGTAAGACTACTACTACTACTACTACTACTACTACTACTACTACTACTACTACTGCTACTGCTACTGCTACTGCTACTGCTACTGCTACTGCGACTGCTACTGCTACTGCTACTGCTACTGCTACTGCTACTGCTACTGCTACTGCTACTACTACTGCTACTGCTACTGCTACTGCTACTGCTACTGCTACTACGACGTCTACTACTACTAACACTGGCACACTGGTACACTGGTACACTGGTATTACTACTAGTACTAGTACTAGTATACTAGTACTAGTACTAGTACTACTCCTACTGCTACTACTACTACTACTCCTCCGCCTACTGACTCCTGCTAGCAGCAATCGCCGTGCTACTGCTGCCACTGGTACCTGTAGTAGCAACAGGGGAAAGCGGACCGTAGTTCTTGCCACCGGGGAAACAGTAAAAGCGGTGCTAGCAGCAGTAATAGTGGCACAAGCAGTGATCATGCATCAACACTGCTGCGTGCAAACTGTTTCCCTGATGCATGTGCTAAGGCTCGGAAGCCGTCAGAGGTTCCCCTCAGCGTAGGGAAAGGTTTTGGGAATTGTCCGCTAATGACGGATGCTGAATTCGGACGAGTTGCAGCCGGCGTCGCCCCAGTAGATGCTTTCCACCTCATCTTGCTTCTGATCTCCGGTCCAAAGCCGTTCGAAATTCATCTAAAAATCTTCCCATCATTTCCCATCCCCGAAACTGAGAACATCCCAACTGAAAGGGCCAATGCGAATGATGAAGTCACTTGCTTGGAGCGTCATCAATACAAGCACAAGCCCGTTTTTGCTTGTTTTGTTTCGGGCTGCCCAGCCCCAAGCATGTCTGCATCCAGATGTTGCATAGCACTCGAGGTCTGGACCTTGTCATCTTCAATCAGATGCCTCGTCCAGTAGTGACACGGATACTGGCTGAAGACACACTAGCCATACCGCAATCGCCCGGGTCGTCATGTTCCACAAAAAGCTCGCGCACATCCGATTTGCTTGACGCAGCTGGAGTCGTTTCATAGTAAACCCATCAACCCGCTTACCTCACCGCCGATCCACATCTACGGACCTTGCGAAAGTTACCAGCTCGGCATTCAAAACATGGCACAGCAGATCGCCTGTCACCCCAGTTGTAGTGGTGTCGCGGGGCATCTTCCTCTTCTTCGCTGGGCTTGCGGTCGTCCCAGGAATCCCTCCTTGGCTTCGATGCGAGCAAAATGTATCGACTGGCTGTCGCCTTGAGTAGTCGTGTGGCACAAACACCAGGGATTAGGGGTTTAGGCAAAATCCCCGTCCTGCCAGCCTCTGACAAGAATGCAATTGCTGAGCCAGCTGCACTTTGTCCCGCTTCTTCGTGTGATGCCTTACCTGAAGACAAGACTATTACATCGAGAGGCACTCGCTACCGCTACATGCCCGCAACACTTAAGGTCCATATGGGTCCATATGCGTCCCCCCCATCCTCCGCCCCCACACACACTCATGCACTCGCTTGCTCGCTTGCTCACTCAGTCACTCAGTCACTCCACTCAACGCAACTCAGCCCTCTCACTCTCACTCTTACTCTCACAAGCGGTAGTTGCGCCTTTATCGTTTCTAGACCGGCTCAAGTATGTCTGAGTCAAGAGGCTGGTCGGTCCTTCCACAGTCCGAAGTCGTACTCCTTTGTGCAGACAGAACTTCCGAATTACAGACGGGCATGTGCAACCACTCACCGCTGATCTTGAAGCTTCCGGGCACCGTTGGGAAAATGGTTACATCCAACGCTTCAGCACGCGAGTCTGAACAGCGAGTGAAGCTTAGGGGAATTAAACCACCCAGCCAACTTGAGCCTCAAACCCTCAACCACAAAGCTCCAACATGTAAACTGACTTGCGATCCCTCCTTATCGCAGAACATGCAGACCTAATGCTGCATATCTCCAACACAGGCAACATCCACAACTTCAAACTTGTTGATATCAGTCATGCTCTGGGCGGACGAGGAATGACGAGGAGTGCCCCAATAGCTGGTATGCAGTTCTGACTGGACCAGGAAGCTGTCCCAGGCAGGATCTTTTATCTAGCTGGATTTTGAAGGATTCGGATTTTCCCGCTGTCCCGTCCTCTCGCTGGTTGTCGTCCAGCAGAAACCTCAAAGGACCAAACACTGAGAAGGGCGGTAGACTGACACCTCTCGATGAGGTCCATGAGCGCCACGAGATTTTGCACACAAAATCGCATCGACTCGTCTTACCCCCAACTGCTGGATGGATTGATACTGGATGCGAGCTGCAATTCCCCAAGCCCTCAACCCTAAGCAAACTTAAACCCTGTGCCACAACACCCTTTTTGCATCTGGTCTCCATGGATGTCACCCAGAAAATGCAGCGCGGCACCCCAAATCCCAAAACCCTCCCCTGCCCTACTCACAACACTCGACTCCCAATCCAAACTGAGCATGGCGCCGATGGGCCATCTGAAGCTCCTCAAAGCGAGCCCTGCATCAAGTTCACATGGCTCAGGGACTCAGGGCCTTAATAATCAGAATAGGGTTTTGGGATCCATTCTACTATAATTCTAACAAGGAGCCCCCAAAAGGTAGAGGTAATTATTAAGGCCCCTGTATAACACTCCCACACTTTTCGACATTTGTGAGGACCTTGCTAATCTTCTTGGTATCTCTCAGTGAAGGGCTGGGAGTCTCGAGGTGGCTCGGTTCGAAGGGCGGGTCCTGGCCTTTTGTTTGGAGGGGAAAGCTTTGAAGGGGCCCCCACCCTGCAATATATAATAGGGCCCTAATATAATCCATATAGTCACTACTACAGGGTGGGGGCCCCTTCTAAGGGAGAGCTCTCTTATATGCTTGGAGATTTTTGGAGACTTCCGTCTTGTTGCAACTGTCGAAGCGGCGTGCTTCACTTGTCCTTATTGCGGTTGTCCGCTCCACCGACGTCTCGTTGTGGACGGCATAGTGAGCCACGACTCGTTTGCAGGAGCGGGGAAGTCCACCTTGCATTTAGGAGCCCGAGCGAGCAGACCTCGTCAAGGCTCAAACCCAAAACCTGTGCCTGTAGCTCCTGGGCCCTAGAGGAGGCTTTTTCAAATGAGGGGTACGGTACTGTTGGTAGCAGCATATCATATTATACTCGTATGAGTCAAGCTCTCGATGGTTGAGGGTGCAGAATCTCTCATGGCCAGCCTGTCGCTCTCAGACTCTTCACCGCTCTTGTCGGGATGCCAGAGCCTCAGGCGAACTGTCAGGGACGCTGGGATGAAGGCAAGGATGCCCTGCTCATGACTTCGGATTCGCAACAACCGAACATCAGAACATCATGAGACCCTGAGATTAATCTCTCCTTCTGCCCAAGCATAACCTCTAGGAATCCACGTGCGTACTGGTCCATCACCCAAACAGTTCTTGACAGCCCCGGAAGTTGTCTCTGAGGCTGCGAGCAGACACAGGCGTCGATACTGCTTCCTGTCCAAGAAGCACAAGTCCACGATACAAAAGCTTCTGACACAAAAGACATGCGGCGAGCCTGATATCCTCCTTGGATGAATCCATGGGAAGACTCATGAACCGGTAGTAGTTGCGCCTCGGAGACTTTGGAAGTGCAGTGCCGTGGCTCAAACAGCGGACTTATTCTTAGCTCGAAAGCGTGCTCAGCCGGTCCTGAGCATTCTGTCAGGTGTGGTTGCATATAACCGGTAGGTCCTTGCAATCCAGTCGCAGTTCTGATATGAAGCACTATAGCGCCAGACTTACCCCCCACTTTCATTCGACTTTGAATGTTCTAGCAGAGAAGCCCCGTCAAAGGCTGAAGCCTTGAAAATGCCTGGTGCTCCGGAGGCTGGGCGAGCGTCGCAGCTTCTGATCGATCCTGAAATATCCTGAAGTTAGAAGCTCAAAGTCCTAAACTCTAAAACCCTAAACATTACACTAAACCCTAAAACCCTAAACATTAAACCCTAACACCCTTTTTCAGCATGGGCTTGGATTGTGTGCCAGCCCTTTTCAGCATGGGCTTGGATTGTGTGCCAGCGAACACTCCTCAACAGCAGAACATTAAACTAAACCCTAAAACCCTGAACCCCTAAACATTAAACCCTTAAACCCTCAACCCTTTGCACCCCTCAGAAACTTTGGGCCCGAGCTCATGCTTCGCCTTGGCGAGCCAGTGATGCGCCCGACGTAGCCAACTGGTTAGTGGACGAGGTGCTTTGGGTGCGTGCGTGGGTGTGGTCGATATCTGTCCGTCTATCTATCTATCTATCTATCTTCTATCTATCTCTGCATGCATGTAAGTATGTTATGTATGCATGCCTGTAGTATATCTCTCTCTCTGCCCCGACTCAGGGCTTAAGTTTGAAGATTTTGACTCGAGACGGAGCAAGACATTCAGCCGTGTATAAGCTTGAGGTGAGGGTTGGACTGTTGGAGGTGTAAAGCAGTGGCTCCAGACTCCCCAAGAAGATCTTCAATAGTGAGTCGCAATCAGAAGCTCCTTTGGTGCGTGATGTCGTGTGCTGGCAGGACCAGCTATATTATCGCTAAGGGTATGTTGAGCACGACCACATAACGTCACAAAGTACCCGGGAAAGCAGTAGGGTTCCCTGGAATGGTCTTGCTGGTCTCTTTGTCGTCAAACCGGTAAGTGCCTCTGCGAGAAAGTTGATGCAAAGGTCATGGCATCTGGAGGATACTGTACGTATTGCATCTAAGTCGGGGGTTCTAGGTCAAGCTTCATGCCGTACCGATTTAAACACCATTGGGCTTTTCTAAATGAAAAGCGGGTGCCGTCTCTTGTAAGCCTGCGCATGCAAAGGCAGAGACCAGGAGTTCTTAATTTTGCTCCTCTTGACTCGACCGATCGCTGGCTGCTGCTTCTGGACAAGCCCGACGTTCCTCCTACATAATTTCTGAGAGACACTGTGTCGGAAACCTGGCAAAACTCGAGCGACGGAATCGACACGTCCGTCACCTTCGAGAATACACATACAATATATGCGCCGTCGGCTTTGAGACTTGTCAGGGCCTAGAGACTATCTTGGGCGCAGCCGAAAGCAGGTCCTAAAGTGTGCAGTGATTGAGAAAGTCACGGGCGCATGGGCTGTGAAGCCTCTCATTTTGCATTGCACAGCGCCCGGGATCACTGCTTGAACACGAAAAGCGAATCGCAGTTTGCGATTGCCATAATGCCTGCGATGTCAATCTTACATGTTCAATAGACGGCTTGCAGATGTTCTGAGTTATGCTGCGCTGACGCTGTGGTGAACCAACAAGAACTCTGATGCAGAACTGGGTCCTATAGACAGAGAAGGATGAACACAGGTGCACCGAGTTCGACTGGAGATGCAGTCACGCAGGCTTGCAAGGATACATGTTCGGGGATCGGTTGTAACCCATGAGAAAGGAAGTGGTGTCAAACCCGGTCACTCAAAAACGGAGGATTGAATATGTCAATCTTTTCAGCATGTGCAACTGGGGATGCCTGATACGTTCAGGAATGTTACGATCAGGCAAGCGTGCTGCTTGACCACTTTCCAAGCCGTTCATCCCACGATTTTTGCATCTATGGAGAAGTCTTTGGCAAAGGTTGTGGTTTCGGGCCGCTAGGCAGGTACCGTAGGGGCCTAAATAATTACCAATACCTATTTTGGGGGTTCCTTATTATAGTTACAGTACAATGGGCCCCAAAACCCTTTTCTAATTATTAAGGCCCTTATAGTACCGAACCCTAAACCCTAAACAGAGGTCTGCTGCAAGTCCGGCCTGGGCCAACAGATGGGGAAGAGGAGCCGGAGAAGGCCGATCCGGTGCTGTAGTTCTGCACCTCTGACTGGGGAGAATTCCGAAAAATTGGGTTACCGTTAAAGGGATCCATTAAGGGCTCCTTAAATTATCTACAAGGGTTCTATAAAGGGCTTAGAGTTTAGGGTTTCGGAAAATTAGGGGTACCTTATTTTGGGGGTCCTCATATCAAGGATCCTACTTTTTAGGGGATCCTACTTTTTAGGGTACTAGATTAGGGTCCCCTATTTTCGGAAACCTCCATGACGTGAGGGATGGAGGCCAACTAGCGAGCCCTCATCGTAACTCACAAGTCTGAACCTCTGTAGGCATGTACATACCACTCAACGAACGTCGCAGCAGTATACTAGTAACGACATCGAGGCCTGTCAGAGGCAACATGCTTTACTGGAGGGAGGTCCTTTCGGTGGTGTTCCATCTAGAGTCTAGACTGAGTATATCGGGCAACCCAAAAGCGCCTGAGCTTTAAGCCCGCAGATCTCTGGGACTGCGTAAGGCTTGTGGAGATTCTACGACACGATTCCACGGGACAGAAACCGCAAGCTCAGCATGAACCCACCACAAAAAGGCGACATGTGAGATCCCACCTCGTTGTCGCCGACGATCACACCATCGCCGTTGGCGTCGCGAAGAGCAAAGAAAAGTCCATCCTGGAGCATGGTCAGCTTGTTGCAATCATTGTCCGTCTCCGATTTGGCGATCGTTTTGGAAGCAGTGTTGGCTGAGACTAAGCGGATGTTGGGGCACGACACGGCGTAGCATAATTCGTGAACTCTAGAACAGCCGATCCCAGCAAAAAGCAGCTGCTGAAACCCTGCTATTCCCGCTTGTTGGCCTTGGTTCCACAAAACCCTCGACCAGAGAGCAAGTACGAAGTGCAATCTTAGGCGCTTCGTGGCCAACAAACACGGTGCCGTCGGCGTCGATAGTTGGCGCCTCGAAGCAGTTGAAGGAGAACCGATTAGTTAATGGGAACAAGGGAAGGGCTTTGACTCTGCGATCCCAACAACAACGACAACAACAGGCCCCGAAGTCATCAGCAAGGCCAGCGACCCCACAGCGAGCGCTTTGCAACACATAGTGTGAATAAATGGAGTGAGGTGCCATGTCTGCCCGAATGTCCCTGTCTGGTGAACAGGATCAAATAGGATAGCCTGCTTTCGGTGACACAAGCACGCGGCTTGGGAATGGCCAGATGTTCTCTTATGTTCTCTTGTCCATGAGCTCTTGTGGCGACGAGATGATGTCGAACAAGAGTGATTCGTCCAACGAGTACCAAGTTAGTTTCTGTTTTTGCCTGTTGTGGTATCATAAACGCCACACGTTCGGAACCCCCTCAAACCCTAACCCCTCAAGCCCAAACCAAAATCCACAATTATGAACATCCCTTTTGCCTCAAACACAGACCAAAAAATCCAAAACCGGACCCCCCCGGACTGGCCCCTCACTCTACTGTCCATACACCGCTGCGCGGCATTAGTATAGCAACAGTTGTATATTAGTGTTATTAGTATTATAGTAGTGGTAATTAGAATCTTAGTAAGCTTCTTCTCGCATCTAAAAAGCTGCCTCTGCTGGCGGGGATATGGTGTGTTCTATTACAGCATTCTACGGCTGGTGTACCTACCTCCTTGATGGGGAAGCCTCCATGCAAGGTGCCTGCAGCAACCATCTTCTTTGGTGACAGACCGCACTCGGCTTCTAGGCGGAAGTCAACCCCAACGTCCACCTGTCGTCCCTGACGGTACTAATTAGAATAGGGTTTTGACCCTAAAAAATACTTTCCTGATGCTGCGGGCAAGCCACACTCCAGCCGTTTGGCAGGCACGCGTCGCGGATGCCCATGTATCCTAGTTCATGGCTGGGATAGGAATAAAAATTTCATTTTATATTCTTTGTTGGGTTTAAGTCTTAAGTACCCATAAAAACGTAAAAGGTTACCCAACTATGACAAAGTATCGGCGGTCTTCGAGGCCCTCGGCATCTCCGGCCTGCAACGAGGTTCGGGGTCCGCTGCTACCGTGCGCCATAGCCGTCTTAACTTGGCATGTGTTCAGTGATGGACTCGCTAATTCAGCCAGCTCCAACTCTTGTACGATGAGTATAGAGACTGGAACACTACCTTCCTGTGCTTGGGAGTGTCGTCGTGCTCGGCTGTGGCTCACCCGACGGTCCTGCCTGCAGAACGCCTGCTTGCGCGGGTCCATGGAAAACCTTCATTCGCATCTGAATCTGAACGGTTGAGGTTGCGGAGGCCGACACACATGGCCGTAGCTTCTTGAAGTCTGTAATTCGCGCGCTAGACAAATAATTGGGCTCTGCTTGCTTGGTGTCCCTGTGGCTATGTTGACACAAACTTGCCGCGGTGTGCTTTGATGGTAGGATCGGCAAACTTCGAGGGTCATTCGGCATCCGGCCCATTCGTGTTAGAAGAAAGCGACTGCAACTGCCGCTAAGGCCGTGCTGTTGCATAGGCCGTCTCTGCCGACACCTTTTCGTTTTCGGGGATGGTCACTGCTACTACTACTACTACTACTCCTCCTACTACTACTACTCCTCCTCCTCCTACTACTACTACTACTACTGCTACTACTACTACTACTACTACTACTACTACTACTACTACTACTACTACTACTACTACTAGCCACCCCCCACCCCTACCAACTACACTTGTTCCATCCGGGCTGGGCAGCGGCAGCTGCTAGGGGCCTTAACTGCGACAGTTGCAGAAGATGCACGGGCTCAAGCTCCCTATCTGCGACAGCTGCAGAAGTTGCAGGGGCTCCGTTTCCTTAACTGTCACAACCGGTGAAGTTGCAAGGGCTCAAGCCCCAAAACTGCGACAGCAGCCGGAGTTGCAAGCTCGACGGGGAAGAAACAGCTAAACCGCAGGCGGTCGGATAGTACGAAAACGCTGTAAATACCGTGCAAAACCCAGGTGCTGCCAAGAAGGGTTTAACATTTTCAGAACCTGAAGCGCAACATCTTCTAAACATCAAAAACAAAGATGCCAGCTGTACGTGGGAGGGGCTCGCCAACACCCCTACCGCCCAACCTCTGCGTAGGAGGGTCTGTTTTTGAAGTGGTGTGTGTGGTGTGTGCGCGCTTGAGTGTGGAAATATTGTTCAGGGTGTCCGCAAAACAGTGTCGTGATCATCCCCGAAGAAGCTTTCCCCCACCCAATTTCGAGTTTTTTTGCAAACAGTTCCAAACAGCAAAGTTTAATACGCATAGACGAGAAGTAGGGGCTCAGAATTTGTAACAATGTCTGACATCACGAAAGTACCGTAAATAACGAGTTAAACGGCTCTTGTGGTGATACTGCTGGGTGTGTTCGCGTAACACTGTCGTCATCATCCCCCCCCCCACCCCCCCACCCACCCCCAGAAGCAAGTCCAAAATCAAGAGCCCGAGTTTGCAAACTCGACAAGTCGATTTTTAGGCCTGTTAGGATGATCGCACATGACGAAAGTGCCGTAAATACCGAGTAAAATGGATGTTGTCTTACCATGGTTGAGAGCAAGTGTAGTTGGTAGGGGTGGGGGGTGCCTACTACTACTACTACTACTACTACTACTACTACTACTACTACTACTACTACTACTACTACTACTACTACTACTACTGTCTAGGTCCCTGTCGTTTGGTTGGCACGAAGGGGCTCTCGGGTCCACTCGAAAGCCCAACATGAGAGCATGCGGTTGGTATTTGGTTACATGTTCTTACGCAGTTGACGATGTGGTCTCTTCTCCGTTGTGGTAGTTGGGGAGATGTTGAGCGATGTGACATCGTGCAGGAGCTGGAGCCGTCTTTGAGGCATCCATGGGTCTATGTTGAGGTAGTGCTGAGGACACTCTGCTGAATGACCCGAAGCAACTTGTACTTAAAGCTTCATTCTGGCTGTGCTTGTGCACAACATCACAACTTCTCCACACCTGGTGACCTGGTCTCCAGCCAGGAAGTCACAACAATCGCCAAGTGATCCCCTGAACGTAAAAATCGGATAGCTGCTGAAACGAACCATGTCCGTGATTGTGAAGCCCAGCAAATGAGCAGCTGCTACGGGGTCGTCCTCAGGAGTCCTGTGCCATGCTTTTATCGCAACCGGATTGTGACCGGAAGGCGAATGCAAACACGTGTATAATTGTCTGTCTATTGGCTCCCGCAATCTCTCTCCAAGATATCCTCTGAATTCAGAAATGGAACCCATTGTAAGGCTCCCGTGTCCGCGCTGTAGACGTGAACATCACAGTGCGCTCCTGCATAAAGCCATGATACATTGGACTGATCACACGACGTCAACGGGTCAATAGTGCGCAGAGCTTGCGGCGACTTACGGTTAGCATGATGCAAAAGATGTTGTTGCTGCTGATGATGATGATCATCATTACCATTATCATCATCATCATGATGGTGATGGGGCTGCTGGTGATCGTAATGACGACGAACCGTATCCGAGTGATAAGGACGATCAAGAAGATGATTCGGCTGCTGCTGATCGCGATGTTGAAGATCGTGACGATGGCGATGGCCAAAAATGATGACAAATGGCAACAGAGATGCTGCTGACGATGGTGATGATGACGACGATGTGGATTGGAAGGGGAATGACGGCGGCGATAATGACGACGATGCTGGTGATGATCATCGTGTTCATGATGCGCAGCAACAGGCAAACCGTGCAAAAGTTTCGAATGGCGATACTGATGCACCATGGTCGTGCTGCTGCTGGGGACTTTGATGATATAACGGCGATGGAAGTCGCTGTCATACCAATTTTTGTTTTTTGACAGGCGGTCTTGTAGAGGTCGTACTACTTAGCACTGCTGCTCCTCACGTAATTCTGTGTTGCGTCCGTCGTTATTACTGCCTTCATCTTGTAGAGGCAACCTATTGTCCCATTAGCCACGACGACCATGACAATGACGATTGCGGTTGCTCTTGAAGCTGCGGCTTTTGCTCCAGGTCTGTGCTCGTACAACTCTTCTTGCTGCTTCTGTTCCTCTACCAGTACTACCACGACGACGACGACGGCTACTACTGCTACTGCTACTGCTACTGCTTCTGCTTCTGCTTCTGCTTCTGCTACTACTACTACTACTACTACTACTACTACTACCACTACTACTGCTACTTCGACTACCATGAGGCTCTGATTCGCAATCATACGACTCATGGCCAAAAGAAGATTGAAGGCTGTTGACGTGCCCGCTCCGCATCGCAGATCCTGCAAATTAAAGACCAAGCTCTCAGCTCTCGACACTAAGCACGACTTTGCCCTGAAAGAGTAAGCAAAGCTGATCCTTCGAGGCCCGAAGATCCCCCATCCCCAGTCATTGCTGCCCTGAGCCACGAGACTCCAAGGGTCCTTGCATGACTTGCTGGCATAACGG
The DNA here is from genome assembly GCA_905221615.1 of Symbiodinium sp. CCMP2592. Lineage (NCBI taxonomy): Eukaryota > Dinophyceae > Suessiales > Symbiodiniaceae > Symbiodinium > Symbiodinium sp. CCMP2592. Next base: position 12,172 of record CAJNDT010005933.1, read on the forward strand.
CTGGACCACGGACATGCCGTCCAGATTCCTTCAAGTTGTGGTTTGCGTCGTTGGGTTTGCACGCGCTTTTCTAGGAGTCCTTGGAAAACGGGGACCCAGATATGAGGTTGTGCCGAAGTCATGTGTCAGCCTGTGCATGCATGCTTGTTGCAGGTCCACACACGCTTCAGTTGAGCTGCTTAGTGTACATCGTCTTGCAACCACCCAAGAACATGAACCTCCAAGTAAAGCAGCTGCTCTTGCCAAACGAGCGGCATCAACTTACCCACGGCCGGGGCATTGTTGGGTGGTCGCGGAGTCACCTCCTTCCAGACAAGCTTGCCGGTACC
>CAJNDT010005933.1:15000-105000 GCA_905221615.1 Symbiodinium sp. CCMP2592
AGCTTTGAATGCTCAGGCGCTGCTTGCCAGTAGTTGCGTTCAGGGCTTTGACCTTCTGGTTGGCCTGTTGGCCGGGAATCCAGCGGTGAGGCGGTGCAGGGGTACATGGTCTTCTTGGGGACCCTGGCGGATCTCATTTCTATTTATTCAGACCCCGACATGCCAATATAATCTATGTGGGCGTGGACGGCCTGAGGCTTCTGCTACTGGGATGCCCTGGTCTATATGAAGATTCTACCAGCTGTTGGGATTGAGAGGCCTGAAATACTCAGAAGATCTTAGATTCAATCGGGTTTGGGGGTCCGTTGTGGTAGAGCCATATAGGGACTGCAAGGGAATCCCAGCACTAATCGGAGTTCAAGTCTAGAGTCTCGCCCCTTCCACGCTAAGGCAAGCTCTGGAAGCTTCGGCAGCTTCCTCTTTCCTCATGTGGGAGTTTCCGAGAATAGGGGCCCCTAACATACTACCCTAAATAGTAGGGTCCTTATTAAAAAGGATCCCCAAACTGGCGTACCCCTAATTTTCGGAGACTCCCAATTTTGTTCTGCAATCCAGCGAAGCGGCTCAGGGCTACTGCTCTTTGTTCTGCTTCCTCTGCGTCTGCTCGCTGCCTGCAACCCCTGTCTCTACTTCGCTCCCCTTCTCTCTCTCTCTCAATCTCTCTCTCTCTCTCTCTCTCTCTCTCTCTCTATATATATATAATATACATTCAAATACGTATATACTTATCACAAAAAGCAGTGACGGAGAATTCCTGCCCCATCGGGGAGGGCTCGCGCCAATCGCAGGCAGCAATCACGACACCATCCTCCGGGACTTCGGAGGACTGGGCAGAAAACTACAGGGGCCCTGAGGTTCCTTTAAAGGGGTCTGTAAAGGGTTACTCTCAGGCATCTGTAAGGGCAATATAATGTAGGGGCCCTAACAATAATTAGAATAGGGTTTTGGGGCCCATAAGAAGGAACCCACAAAACAGTATTGGTGATTATTTAGGCCCCTTATAGAACAAGAAGCCCATGCGCATGTGGGCGGTGGAATGGCTGGCACATGTTCAGGTGGTCTGGTCTGGACAGCTGATATACGGGCAAGGAGCTTGACATGCTCTGGCCTTCTCCATCATTAGATGCTATGTCAGGATGTGGAAAAATACGGTTTTGGAAGAAACCTCACAGGGCGGCGGAATGACAAGGCCGTATTCGCAACCACAGAGACCCGACTGTCCCGCCCCAATCTTCTGCTCTAAGTAGGCCATCCTTCCAAACAAGTCCGAGTCTACTCGCTCCTTGGCCATGGTGAAGCCGTTGTCCTGTCAGTGCTGCCGTGTCTTGATGGAGCATGCGACTGCATTCGTCCCAGAAGAGTGCGGGGGAGTTGGAAGCCATCTAGACTCTGGATGTTTACAGTCTACCGTAATTAGTACAAGGATCCGATCATATCCGATCAGCGTGGGGGTGCACCCCCCCAACAAAGTGAATTACATATTGCTTATTGTTCGGTGAAGGGTGCTGGATCATTATTATTATTATTACATAGAAAGAGGAGGAGGAGGAGGAGGAGGAGGAGGAGGAGGAGGAGGAGGAGGAGGCATGGGCATAGTAACTGTCATAGCAGCAGCATTATGGGTATCCCTAAATTACGACCAAAAAAGTCTGTAATGTCGGCCATAAACAAAGGATAGGGGAAACTATTCAAAAGCCCACCCCAACAACGAATACAGGGATCTCTAATCTCAGAGACTTTTCAAGCTTGGCGCTATAGTGAAACCCCACACTAATCATACCCTGACATTAGCTAGGACAGCAGTCTGTGCTTTTGATACGTGTCGGGCTTGACAATATTCGGAGGCTCGGCTGGCGGCGACGGGTGGAGGGACCTCGAACAACCCTCATGTGGGATGGCAGGCCTCCAAGGAGCATGTGGCTCAACAAAGAAAAAATCAAGGCGTATCTCCAGCGTATCTCTGAGAATTTCTCCAAAGCAGGAGTGTACCGGGTCCGTGGGTGGGCCTTTGACCGCCATCTGCCTCAACATCAACGAGACCGACCTCGCATGACCTCGCCAATGCCAGTGCCAGCGGCGGGGAGCACCAGCTGTCTACAGCACTTAATAGACGCGCGCCAGCCCGTGCCAGATTGAGATGTAGTGTCGAGACCAGTTCCGACTATGCAGGGCCGACCCGAATCTAATGACTGCGCTACTAACCGTAAACTTCGACATAACCCGGGATCGCAGGAGACTGTGCATTGTGTCAAGCGGTCAAGCGGTGCCCCTGGAGCTGCGAAGAGCCTCTTGTGTCGGCTCTGCACTGTGGCCGCAGCACGCGATGTCCGGGCCCGGAAGCATGGTCTCCGAGACAATATATAGGGTCCCTTAAATAGACCCAAATAAGGAAAAGAAAAAATGCACCAAAATCCAACCTAGCAATGCCCCCCCAAATGGCAACACGAGCTCACAGAGGCTCGGGAGTCCGTCGGCAACCAAGACAAGGGCATATGCAGCAGCTCTTCAATACGAGTAAAAGACACGCTGCTACATGGGAGTTGCGGGAAATTTATAGAACCCAAGTTTAAATTGAAGGATCCCGATCATGACGAGCACAAATAGGCCCTGCACCAGAGCAGCCTCTAGAAAACTCGCTTGCCCGTGATGAGTAAACCTCCCCAAGCAAATCCCAAACATCCGAAATGGTGCTGTCATTGCGGAAGCCCAGTTTGCCTGGCCGATGTTGGGTGCGATTTGGGTCTTCCAGACCACCTGGTCAAAGGACTTCAAAGAGGGGGTCATCGACAACACGTTTCGGCCCGCAGAGTCTATTCTTTCGCAACTCGGACAAGCTCTCGGTTCAACTACTCACAAAAGGCGGTGAAAGCAGGAAGGTTTGAAATCAGGTCGACACCACAGCATGGCTACAGCGTTCTACGGGGTATTGGGGTCAAGGTCTATGGGTCTAGTTGGAGGATCGATGAGAGTTGTAGGAGTCAGGGCTTCAGATCGTGGGCCGGCGAAAGCAGCAGTGGACTCCGTTGCCTAAGCAGGCAAGACTATCTGTGCGGGACGCCTTTCCGTCGTCCAAATCCAGGGCGACGATGTTTCCATGTGTGTCACTTCCATATAGTTTCCTTGGTCCATATAGCAGTCATCATGGCAGCTGGACTCAGGTACACTGCGGCAAAAATATCGGACCTCCAGTGATTCTTTGGCTCCTACAATTCTGGCAACCTGAAGGTTTGAGGCCAAGCCAAGCGGCCCATCAAGCAGGGATGGGGCATCCATCATCTCAGCAGGCAGCGAGAAGTACTGCCACACGAGGTTCTGAGCGGAGTGCACGGCTGGTGTTGTGGCCGCCCTTGCTCTGCTACGACAAGAAGGCAAACAGCTCTGTTGATCAAGCAGGGCTGAATTTTACTCCAAGGGTAGTTTAGGGGCCTCAATAGGTAGAATAGGGTTCCTTTAAGGGTTCTTTAAAGGCTTCTATAAGGGATCTATAGTAGGGGTCTATAATATATTTAGGCAGTCCTGAGTTCTGTGCGGAGGCCGACAACCAGAAGCCCGGAGACCGCTCTACATGGCAGTTTCCGAAAATAGGGGACCCTAATATGGTACCCTGAATAGTAGGATCCCTATTACAAGGGCCCCAAAATAAGGTACCCCCCTAATTTTTTGAAACTCCCTTATCAGTCTTGACGCAGTTGACGCTGAACAGAACTCCGGAGTTCTATGGCTTCCCCTTGGCGAAGGGGTTTTCCTCAAATCATACGATGTGGCCGTCTATAAGTTGTACTATAAGTTCAGAAAGGTTCCTTAATCAACGGCTATTGGGCTCTCTAGGAAGCGGCATTGCAACGAGACAAGAGTCTGTGACTGTAAAGGCCGCTGCTGGGCTTGGTGATTCACTGAATGCTGGCTGCCCTGCTGTGCTAGCTAGTTTCATGAAGCAGGTGGGTTTGTATTGCTAACTCGATCAGTACTCGTCGTTCTTACTAGCGGGAGGATTTGGGCAAGTCTGTCCGCCGACAGCCTTTCATATTGCAGTTTACCTACATACTGGCTTCAAACCTGCTGCACCCGTATCCTGAAAAGGGAGGAGCTTGAATGCGACTCGACCCCAAAGCTCTAACCGTCCGACAGCTAAACGCAGCTCCTGAAGGAAACCCGAAATGCTCCTCGGTGGACAGCAGAGTGGCCCCATCCGGATCAAACTTCCGGACCCCATCTGCCGCACTGAGGTAGACATTTCTCAGGTGGTCAATGGCCGTGCCGTACCTTCCAAACACTTTTTCGCCACATCGCTATTGGAGATATCCGTCGTGAGTGAACCCTAGACACCCCTGGGCTTCATGCCAGTCGCCTAGCCCTCAACCCCAAGAATTGATGGCTTCGCATGCTGCAGCTGACCTTCAAGAGTGGCTGCGATGTGGTGCAGGATGTGTCTTTGACTTTGAAGTTTGAAGCGCTATTCGATGGATCCTCGGGGTGTTCACAAAGACACTCGGAACTTGATCCCTGTGTAGGAAGCCCCCCCATTCCGTCTTTGTGCTTTGACCTCACTTCTCCGGTCTTGCGGCGAAGCTGCGTTAATGTCAAGTACTGTCCAAGCGGGTCAGACCAATTCCAGGCGAACCTTGCCTGGCCAGGGTCTGAGCTTCAGACGACAGCTTGAGGACTTGTCTGGTGTCATGGAGATAAAGGTTACGTTTAGGGTTTAGGGGTTAGGGTTTAGGGTATCATGGGGAGCTAAAGGTTAACGTTTTTGTTTATATAGGGGTTATATAGGGACTGCTACTAAGACAGCTTGAGTCATTGAGTACTTGCATGTTAATAGGGAAACACCAAAGCACCTGGGGCTGGAATAAGGGTGAACAACACTATACTATACTATACAGGCCTGTTACAGGACTCACAAAGCCTCATCAAACCGAATCAAGCCTAAAGATCTACACCCCTATGGGCCGATAGTGCAAGGCTCGAGACATGAAACACATCTTGTTTCCATGTCCCCCAAGGAATACAACGGATCACACATGATCACACCAGAAATGCTCCAACAGTAGGTCCTGCTAACTGCATCAGGCTTATCTCGAGCCCATTAGACTGGCCACGGAGTTTACGACATGTGGGTTTTTACAGCAAACTAGGGGTACCTTGCTTAGAGTCCTTTTCGGAAGGACTCGACTAACTACTTGAGGTTTCATGTTATCAGGGTCTCCGAGTCCCGTATGGTCCGACACTCTCATCCAGCTCCACGTTTGAAGTTGCCCAGGACATGACGGACATAAAAGCACAAATTTCTTGAAGCTGCACGAGCACTTGGGTGTGACCTGGAAATGGCCCCCATCTCTTGCTTTCGGCACAAGGGCACGAAGTTGCGGGAACAGGAGAAGACCGATTTAGCTTGAACTGCTCAAAGGGTAAGCCCTTAACCGGCCGGCAACTCAAGTCGTACCCCGATGCTATGCACCCTGATTTGTATTGCCTCCCGGGTCCCGGGAAAACAAAACATCGTTGTGCTCGCAAAACAACCCGAATAGGCTTGTTTGGGGTTTAGGGATAAAGCTACGCTGTTTTGCACCACTGGGTCTTCCAGATTCCACACTCACTGGCTTCAATAGCCCCAACCCTGAAACGCTGACTCTTGAAGGTAGATATGGTTGCGACTGCCGAATCCGTCGAACCCAACCCTAGATGCACTTCCCAACCTCTGATCCAGGAAGCTAACCCTCCTGAAGACGACGAGCTGCGCCGAGGTCGAAGGGCGCCGTGTGTTTGGCCACGCCGTAGTTGGGATAGTTGCCGCGGCCAGAGGACCTAAGGCCGCTAAGAAGATACTTCCTCTCGCAGAAACGGACAGCGGGCTTGATGATGACACTGCTTATTATAAATGCTGCTTCTGCTAGGACCATTGCTACTATGCGTCACTACCACTACTTCTTACTACCACCAATACCACGACGACCACGACTACAGTACGGCTGCTACTGCTCCATCTGCTGCGACGGCTGCTGCTGCTGCTTAATGCTGCTGCTACTGCTGCTGCTCCTGCTCCTTTTCCTGCGACTCCAACTCCTACTCCTAAGGTCCTACTCTGCTCTTGCTACGGCTACTACTACCACTACCACTACCACTACCACTACCACTACCACTACCACTACCACTACCACTACCACTACCACTACCACTACCACTACGACGACTACTACGACTACTACGACTACTACGACTACTACGACTACTACTACTACTACTACTACTACTACTACTACTACTACTACTACTACTACTACTACACTACTGCCACTACTACTACTACTACTACTACTACTACTACTACTACTACTACTACTACTACTACTGCTACTGCTACTGCTACTGCTACTTCTGCGACTACTGCTACTACTGCTACTAGTACGACAACGAGGACGACTAGCGTGACTGCGACTACGACTATCTCACCCGAAGTGTAGGGCACACTTTTGATCTTCTGGTTCGTAAGTCCCCAAGCCCTCCACATCTGCTGCAGATGAAGCACCAATGGTACTCAAGCGCCTCCTTCTTCGCTGTGCTGTTTCCCCTTGCGAGTGCCTTGGACTTGCATGCTCGGTCGGGATGTCCAAGTGATGTGAACCGTAGCCGCAGTGCAGCACCGGTCTACTGAATCTACTCAATTGTCTGAGGACACGTGCTATCGTGCTCCGCCAACAAGCAAGCGCTCCATTCAACCAGAAACACCTCATGACTTCTAAATCCCCGATGAAACCAACAAAGTCCTCTCTACACGATCATCAGCTCCGGCCTTCAACTTTCAGATCTCCCCCTGAATATAAAGCCCAGCACTGTAGATATCTGGGTAGTTGTCAATATTAGGGTTCCCTTTTGGGTCCTTGTTAAAATACGGCACCTATTATTTTAGGTACCCAAAAAGGGGCCATCATTTTGACAACTACCCAGTTCTGTGCCTTGGCTTGGATGAAGGACAAGCCGGGCCCTTCCGTCTCCTTGCAGTCTGCCTGCATTTTTTACCCCTTTTTCTCATACACTTGCCGTCGGATCAGGGTTTTGAGGTGGAGGACTCGAAGTCTGGCCTGGTTGAGGGGAAAACCACCTTGGTACGAAGGGAATTGCAGGAGGCAGCGCTAGAATTCACTTTTTGATGCTCCAAGGCAATCTCGACATGTCGTGCCGAGAATCCTAGACCAGTACAGTGGCAAAAGTACTACCCATTTAGAGTAGTTTGTATACTTGTGTGAAGACAATGAGGAGGTAAACCCCGAATGTACCTCGACGGGTTCGCTCCGGCTGCCAAGCAGGGCAGCCGCTGCAACGATGGCCCCAAAGACCCGAGCCATGCGTTCAAAAGCCTTCAGAGGTTGGCTCAAGGTTTAGGAGTAGGTGCTTCGAGGCCTAGTGTTTTAGGGCGAACATGGTTTAGGGTTAGGGTGTGTAGTTTTGTGGCTTCTGCCACGCGCCCAGCTGATATGGTTCAAGGTGTAGGGATACAGTTCCATACAGTTTCGGGTTTAGGGTTTTAGGATTCGGTGCTGGGCGAGAGGTCGCCTAGTTTTCTTTAGGAGCCTAGTTACCTACATAGCGGGCAACTGGTTGTTGGGCACAATCAGGTTTATGAAACGGTAACCTTAAACTCAGCAAAGTCGGCTGCTAGGGTTTTGCCCACTCCTACTTCGCAAAAACGCGCCCGCGTGGCACGGTAACAATTCGTGTGCGCTTCCCGACCATCATGTTCACAAATTCTGGCATATCAAAGTCTTTCTGCGGTATGCCATCTATCCGTGACCTCGTATCAATTATAATTAAAATTACCGTACAATATATTCAAAAACCCTAGTCTACTTATTAAGGCTCCTACATTACAGCCCTTGGGACCCAACCTGTAATCTGCTCTCGAGGCCGGAAATGACACAAACCAGACAAGATCAGACAAGCGCTACATGTGGCGCTCAAGGGCTTGAGGGCTGTCTCCAATCCCTTACCTCAATGGAAGTGAACTACTGTGTTTCCACTATCGCGTTTAGGTGATTCAACTCACGAACCCTCCACTCGGTCTTTCACCACACCCTGAACCCTGAAAACTCGAAACCCTAAACCTCTCACCGAGCCGTTGGCCTTTTCAATTTCGATATATACGAAGAGAGAAGCTGAGGGATTTCAGCCAAAACTGCTGCAGGAACAGGCATGAGCAGCTTCCTCCGTTCTAGGCTCTAGCCATGATAGTATGTGATAGTGTGTTATAGCATCGTATAGCATACCATAGCCTATTGTAGAATATTATTATTATTATTATTGTTGTTATTATACAGGTCCATGGTCGTATTTCATGGTATATTATCGTGAATTGTTTTCCCCTCGGTCACAGCCTCGCAAATCTCTTTCGTGGGACTTCGGGTGTGTCGGTCAGTGCTGCGAGACAGTCCCGCAGATCCTAAATCCGACATCCTTTTTCGCTACTGGACTCACGCCTAGCCAGACCATGCAATCCTAAAGCCTTTGGCATCCAGGCCTTCTGCGACTGCCGGATACCCTTGAAGAAGGAACCCTAGATCCTATATCTCTCTACATCCACGCTTGGGAGTAGAATCTAAACCTTAAACCCCGTTTTTGCAGCTGGGCTCTTAGTGTCAGCCAGCGAAAATCCCTAAACCCTGAACTTTAAATCCTAAACAAACCTTCAACCCTAAATAAACCTCAAATCCCTAACCCCTAACTTTCCCAAACCTGAACCTCAGAGCGCAGAGCACCGAGGCTTCAAGGCTCCAGCTCCTCGAGGTCACTATCGAAGGTGGGGTCTGCTCTTTGCACCACCTGAACTGGGTTTAGGGTTTAGGGTTTAGGGTCTAGGGTCTAGGGTCTAGGGTCTAGGGTTTAGGGTTTAGGGTTCTTCTTAAGGAATCTTGCTGAGTTACCATAATGAAGAAACCATATTCTTTACTCTCTCTCTCTCTCTGCCGTGCCATCATCAAGTGTCTCGCAATGCAAGGGCACGAAAAAAGCAGGCCAGAATATCAGGAAGCGCGTAGCGCGAACGCTGAACCTCCTTCATCCTTCGGGCCCACTGAACTGGACAAGAACTTACCTCTACCACAACTTGTTGGGCCGCCAGGCCTTCAACAAAACAAGGACATGCAGCTTTGCAAGCAGACTGAAGACTGCCTAAAACCAACTCTTTACTACAGATCCCTATTATGGCAACTACTTAATTGAAGTTCGTTAACAAGAAGGGAGTGAACTCAAGGTATGTCGCGGCCCGAATGAATAGAAGCCCGGGTCTACTTCAGTGTGACCCGGCAGGCAAAGGTCTTGTGGTGATGATGATGACGACGACCAGCCAGAATCTGGAACCCAAGTGGTGTGACGCTTGTTGTAATTGCGTTGCACTGAGCTCGCTTATGGCAGGTGTTGATGATCTTGATGCTTTCAGCGTCGCTTCCATTGCTGCAGGCATGCGTTGCTGCTGTCGCTGCTGTTGCAGTCCCTTCGCCCACAGCACAAACTTCCTGGAGCCCCGCCCAGTTGTACGAACTGTCTGACAGAAGGATGAATCCGGGTAGCTTTGCTGCTTCAGTGTTGAATTCAGGCCTTCCGGCTCAAATAGATTCGTTGAAGCTCTGGAGCCAATTGCTCTGACGATAATATAGGGGCCTAAATAATTACCTATTAACTATACTATTTTGGGGCTCCTTATTATATTTATAGTATAATGGGCACCAAAACTCTGTTCGAATTATTAAGGCCCCTACATTATCCGGTCCTCGTTCGAGTCCGGGTGCAGACGTGATGATACCACCAGAAAACCCGAAATCGCAGTGGAACAGGCAAGCGACAACGCCCGCGCCTTCAGCTCTGTCAATGCTTCTGCGTATCTGCCGCACCTCGTATCGCAGATTAGGGATCACAACATTCGACAAACGCTGCCGCCATGGTGTTGCAACATCTTTGCATCCGAGGTGCTCCAGCAACAGTATGCCGCGACGGTAAAGAGCCTCACGGGACAGGCAAAGCGAGTGGTTTTCAGATTCCAGGATCAGTGTGGGGGTCTGGAGGCTGCAAACTACGCCACGACGCGAGTCACGCTTAAATGGAAAAACGTGTGCACTGGCTCGACTGCATGATCCACGACATCCAGCATCATGCAGCCGTCGGCAAGGGCTCCGTGCAATTCTCTGGAAGGCTTGCCGGCATAATTGCAAAAGAAAGCATTCCTCACAAAGTGAGCCTTCGTCCACTTTGGGTGGAGCGCAAGGCACATGTTCCTGTCACGAGCTTGGAATCTTTCTGTCTGCAGCTTTTCTGTTCAAGGAAGCGGAAGCGCCTCACGTGTTCATCAAAAGTTAGTGACCCGGTCCGGTAAAGTCCGGTGAAACGGCAGCAGCAACAGATTATTGTGCAATTGTTTCTTCTTTTCTTGCTGAAAGCTGCTGCCAACTTCCATGATCTGTGCCACATTGAAGTTATCCTTTGGGACAGTGTGTTGGTGTGTATACCAACCCATCCCGTTATATATATATATATATACACACATATGTACATGCACAAGCACAGATACGACACTTCGCAGGCGATACCTCATGGGAATACCATCAACCGGCCATCAACGCTCGGGCTCTTCAACTAGAGCACATTCCTCTAGCATGCTTTCTTCCTGAGACGTCTAGATCCAAGGATACTGTATAGCCCGTTACAGGGCATGGACCCCATTAAGGGTTCCTCCTTGTGCCCTTTGATCACATGTTACTCTCAACTCGAATGCTTCGCGCAATTGTGTCGGGGTGGCGCATCATCCAAGGCCTTCTCGAACTCACCTCGCTTGCGCAAGGCCGCAGACCTGCATCGTTTCTCCCTATAGGCTTACGGGGTTCCAGCTGTCGCGCACTGCGAGTATCTGAAAGAACACGTCAGCACAGAGGTGGCATCGACTTGCGGGTTTATGGTCTGGTGTTGCAGGAAGGGGGGGGGGGGGCCTGGGGACTAGGGAGGCTAGCGGCTAGAGTGTGAGATAGGAAAAGCAAGTGTAAGCTGCACATGGGAAAGCACATGGGAATGCATGCAGACACAAAGCACACACTGACACACTGGCAGACACACACACACACATACACAAACACACAGACACACAGACACAGAGATATTCACAAACTGATCCAAAGAAAACACAGTCGCCCTAGGCACTGTGCGTGGAAGCAAGCTAAGAGCTGCCTGATGTTGGCAAGGAAGGTACGACACATGGCTAGGAAACAGCATCATCTTTGCTTGACCTCTGACAGAATCTCTTGCCCGGGTCCAACGGTCTGACGAAGCTACCGGGTTTTGAATCTCAAGCTCGAAGAACCAAGGCCAGACACACTGGCCCTTGAATTCTGGACCGGTCTTGACTCGAAACTCTGGTCCGTGAGTGCTTTGCGCGTCCCCTCCAAGACACCAGCTAGCGGCCATGTTCGAAGCCGCCCAGGTATGCTGAACCCTTAGCCCAAACCAAGTATGCTGGCGAAGTGCCTGTTGTAATAGAGTGTAGCCACTGTTCGCGTGTCCAGGCAATCAGGATCCCCTTGGCTTTCGGCTGTTTCATTATCGAGAACCGGGTTAGGATTGAAAGATCTTGGCCGCCTCCTGTTCAGGGTTGACTATCACGAGCCGGCTGTGCATCGGAATATAGTAGCCCTACTGCAAACCATAAACCGTTCGGGAACCCTAACCTTTGCAGTGCCCTTATGAGACCTTGTAGTAAGCCAAAGCCCGCAACCCGCAACTTGATAGCCGGCGGAACGACAGCCACGAGCTCGTGGCAGGACTCCGAGAACGGATTCCGCTGACTGATGTATGCTTCGCAAGGCTCGGGTACCCGTGTTAGTACTAGGGATCATTACAATAAGGATCCTACTGTCTAGGGTTCGTGATATCACTCCCAGGGTCTTGTTAGTGGAAGCATGCATACATTGAGTTGTGAAGCGATATGGTAGGCTGAAGGCACTAGGTAAACACTTGCCTGTATAAGAACTAAGGAGTCTGGGGTGATGTGTGCGCCTGTGTGTGTCTGTGATGCAAGAAGTATTCAGACTTGACGCAGGGCTGGGTGACATTAAGTCCTCTCTCACGTTCACCAGCTCACCGTGCACAACACCTGGGGCTAAAGACAGTCCGATAATCCTTGTGCGAGGCACGGTCGATGGCTTCAGTGTAGAGAGCGATAGCCTGTCACGGCTTCGTACAAGAAGCTGACTGGATGATTCGAAGTCCCAGAAGATGAGCAAACCTTGTAGATGGTTAGTAAGAACACAACATGACAGCTCAATTCAAGTAAGGTTCTAAAAAGAACTAGCAGAAGCACCTATTTGCTTGAAACCCTTGAAACCCCATGGGACTCCCATCCAAAATCCAAAAACTGCGGCAACAGCAATTTCTAAAAGCCTCATGAAACTCCGACAAGCTCGGCGAACTGCCGAAGTCAGTGACCAAATGCGATAATCTGTAATCTGAGCGATGTGCGCTGAGAACCCCAAGCCAGCCGATTTTAAACCTTGTAACAAGGAGCCAGAAAATGCTACGGGTATCACATCAGCATAGTTTATACTTTTTGCCTTCCTGTACAGGGCAGAAGCTGTCACAGCCCCCCCTGCCCTCCCTCCCTTCCGCACATGATCCAGGCCTGATCCAAGTGTCCTTCCTGACCCGGTGATGTTTGGGAAGTTGCTTAAGCTTGGCTTGTCTGAACTAGTTGGGAGACATTGCATCTTCCCGGGTGGCTGAGGATTTTGTTCAACGATGAGACCTTGAATTGTAGATGCCCTGAAAAAGAGCAACAGAAATGGGAGTTTCCGAAAATAGGGGACCCTAATACAGCACCCTAAATTGTAGGATCCTTATTATAAGGACCCCCGAAATAAGGTACCCCTAATTTTCGGAAACTCCTAAATAGACCGCGATGGAAGGGACTGGGTCTCTGGTAAGCGCAGGGAAACCGCTATGGGAGAAACGTTCCCAAAGCTCCTGCCGGAGCCACGGGCCTGAAAAGAACAAGATCGCGCTAGCACCGGAGACAGTGGTGTTGCTAGGCCCGAGGCTTGCATTGCATGAGTTATGCGCCGAACTCGGCGGGAAATGGCTGTGACAGGCTTCTTCCCACCTAAACCGACACCCGTCTGTCCTTGTAAAGCTCGTTGGCCTGGGACTTCACCTCTTCCACCTCATCCTCAAGTGGTGCAAGGTTTAGGGTTTTAGGGTTTAGGGTTTTAGGGTTTCAGGGTTTAGGGTTTAGGGTTTCAGGGTTTAGGGTTTTAGGGTTTCAGGGTTTTAGGGGCTTATGTTTTAGGGCTAGGGTTTAGGGTAGTTCAGAGCTTCGAGTCAAGAGGCTCTCGGCCCGTCTGCACGGTATCTGGATGATGCTTTCCAGGGCCTCTTCTACTTCTCGCCGGTCATTTCGACACCAGCCTGGCCGCCTTCAACTGCTACAATCTACAAGACTTAAGAAACATGCTCTCACCCCCTAAACCCTAAACCCCTAAAATCCTGAAGCCCTAAACCCTCTCTCTCCCTCTCGCAGGCATTCGAAACGTCAAGCCCTAAACCCTAAACCCGAAAACCCTAAAACCTTTAAGCCCCTTTGCCACTGGACTCGAGTCTAGCCAGTCTACCCTTAAGCCCTAAACCCTAAACCCCTACCCTGAAGCTCTCTTGCAGCTCCGGGCACAACGGTCCCCTGGGCTTCACGGATCTTCCTCGGTCGGAGCTGGAGTGAGGAACATGATGTAGAGACTTAGTTTTTTAAGGTTTAGGGTTTAAAGGTGTCAAGGTTTTTTTAGGGCTTCAGGGTTTGGGGTATTTTAGGGTTTAAGGGTTTCGTCCTGGCGGAGTCGCAGCAGGCCAGTTGCAAAAGGGTCTAAGGGTTTTTGTTTTAGGGTTTTAGGGTTTAGGGTTCAAGGGTTTTAGGGAAGGTTAAAGGGTTTTAGCGTTTAGGGTTCAAACCTTCTTGGCAGGGGAACTATTGTAAGGGGATGCCATTACTAGTTACTCAGATTCCTTCCGTAGTGGCACGGCTAACCGCCCCATCAGAATGGATATGTCACACTTGTCGCAGACCGCAAACCTTAAGCTGTAGCCTTTCACCCTGACTCTGCAACGGCAGAACTCCCCCGAAAGTTTAAAGTTCCTCTAACACGACCGGAAAGGAAGCGAGCAAAAAGTAGCTGAGACAGATTTTGAGGTCCGTGCTCGTGATCTTGGTCAAGCTTCAAGCCTGGCATGTGTGACGTCAGCACGCATTTCCGGCTCAGAAACGAACAAATGGCGAAGGACTAGGTCCGGCAGCCCTTCTAGTGGTGGTAGTGATGGTTGTGCTTGCAGTTGCCGCGGTGGTGGCGGATGTAATCGTCGTAATTAACTATGCCCGTCAGCATGAGGATCAGCTACAGCACCAGCAGCATCAACACCTTCATCATCCTTCTCCTGATCAACAACATCGCCATCGTCATGATAACTTGCACTTGCTTTATCCGCTTCATCATCAAGTTACAATTCAGACTCCAGGCGGTTTCAATGAGCAGGTACGCACGATGAAGGATTTCGGAATAGTGACCAACAGATTATCCAGGCGCAGTGCATGCGAGCAGCAAACCCTTAGCAAATCTGCAGTCGCATGCTTACCAGGATTTGGGTTGAAAACGACTGTCGCTAATTGATTATTGAAAGTTGCACATGACTAGGTGTCCCTGCAACAGGAACACACAACTCCTGGTCGGTGCGATCCTGCGGTGGTGGAAATTCAGCCCTACCGAAATGCCACGCTAACCTGCCACCAGCTCGATTGATTCCCCCAGCCTTCTTGGAACTGAGCTTCTGCATCGACATGACCTGAAGATGAGGCTGGGGCTCAGAATTGGAGCCACACTGATGGGCTTCTGGGAATTGAAGAGAACATGCTCGGCACCCCTGCATCCAAAACCTGGAAACCCTTAACTCCACACCCCCAAACACAAAGCTCTGAGCACTGTTACAGTAACGCAGAACTGTGCAACTTTAAGTCTCCGTCGGCCGAGTCGAAGTAGTGCGCGGCCTCGCCTCCAGCGCTTGGCGGCTCACAGTGGAGGGTGTGTACACGAAAGGTGAGTGCAAGTCTACTTCGAACTAACCCGTTGCCTTCAGGTCTTGTTGCGGCTTCGCTTTTTGCCCATGGCAGCTGCGCTTATTCTTTCCAAGCACACACGCCCCTTCAAGGCATCAAGCAAAGCGGACTCTGACATACAACTATTGCATTGCACGGTGCTTCAGCCTGATTCCTAAGCAATACCTGGACCCTACGGAACCTACCTTTTTAGGGTTCCCTAATATGATTTCTTTATATAAGTCCTTAAAAAAGTAGGTTACTTGGGGTCAAGGTAAGGCCCACGCCAGTACCTGGCATCCGCCTGGCCGAACCGCTTGGGATTGGGCTTGGGAGGTTTGTGTTGCAGTAGAAGCCAAAAAGTTGGAAATCCGATAGCCTCCATCCTTAAGAGTAATGTATAGGGAATCCCAGCACTATTTGGCCTTAATCCAGTTTCCAACTTTATGGGGTTTACTGTCGTTCATATAGTATCCGGCCACAGCAGGCGATGGATTCGGGAGCTAGGGTTTGCTGGATCTCTCTTTGGAGATCGGAAGTTGCGCCATGCAACTTTGAAGAAGATGGCTAAGTAAGTCCCCTGGCTCGCCACTATTTGAGAAGACCTTGTCTCGTGGCTGGCGGGATGGAAATCGGCAACGTGTTCCTGAAACGTACGCTTCTGCCTAAGAATCGTAGATGCGTAGACGGTCGGTAGCCACTCTGCAGTAAAAGCTAGACAAGGACAGCGTGAAAGGATGTTCGAGCCCTTGCCGAATGAACACATGCCCAGCCGATGCAATGATTAACTGTGTAAGCAGTGCATTCTTCGTTGGCAGGATTGAAGGCTATCAGGTCGACAAGCCAGGTCGGGCATGACGTCCTCAGGGAAATCTTGAAGAATCTCGCCGGTTAGCCTGCCGAAAACAATACATCTTCCGGTTACCAGTCGTGAGAAGATTGCTTTGATCGGAAGGCTCGCGAGGGTCTAGGCTCGTATTTGTGTTCTGCCCCTCTCTTTCGTGGCCGTACCCTCCCTCTCCTGTGCATGTAACATGAAATCTCTAGAACCTGCTCATGTTGCAGACCTCCACATGCAGGAACAGTGTTCGACACCTGAATCTGAGGCTCATCGTTTCTGGGCTTAGCAACGGTAAGCTTTCGGGCTCAAGGGCCAAGAGAGTTTCTTCCGTGCCCGTTATCAGCTTTCGGCTTGAAGCCGCCAGAGGCCGAAACTTGACCCGCTTTGGCACAGGACCCGCTCAAACTCGAATGTGGCTGCTCAACGTTTCAGGTTGACCGTGGAGTCTTTGAAGTTGGTCTAAACTCAGGGTTGAAGGGTCCTTGGCAAAGAAAACGTCCAGTCAAGAGCCTCACAGCTTCTTGAGCGAGAGGCGTGAGCTCTTCGATCTCATCCTTAGCCAAAGGTTGGTCGAGTTGACTCTGCCCTCGACTCAGGGTTCTGAAGTTGGGCTCGTGGTGTTGAGGCTTAGGTGACGCGGCAGGGATTCGTTCGTCCTTCGTCCCCCACTGCGGAATGAGCTGTTCGCGTCCCTGGGAGCCGGGGCCCTGTCAGCTTAGCATACGTACTATTGTTAACTTATATCTATTAACCTTGCCATGTTTATTACTATTATAAATATTATTATGAACCTTACCATTAATCTACTATCAATATTACCACTACTATTCATGTCAATCAACGTAGCAACTGGCCGTCGTCACCTCGAGCCTCCAGTCACTCGTCCAAAACACAGGCCGCAGCTACGCTTCAGAAGAACAGCGGCTAAGGGTTTAGGTTTAGTGTTGTAGCGTTAAAGAGCATCGTATGCAACACCCCCCAACTTAGCATTCGCAAATTCGCAAAGACTCGGGAAGCTTGCGACTTTACCTGTGCAAATAAGGCCCTCAGCTCGCATCACCCACCCGTTCATGGAAGCAATCGGAAGCCCAAAGTGCTTTTGCATCCTGTAACCCCCTTGCTTGGTCGCCGCTTCAACCAAGAAGCTCCGTGCTCCGCGTCTCGTTTGTTGTATGCCAGAGCCGGTCGAATCCTTGGGCTTCCGGTTTAGTCCAGTTCAGAGCTTCGGGTTTCGGTTTAAAGCGCTCTGTTGCGCTGGCAGGACCATGCCCACGACGCAAGTTTCATGTCGGGACTGGGACCGGAACTCCAGGCTCTTTCAGTTCGAAGCTTTCTGTGCCAAGTTTTGCAAAGCTTCTTGCGAGGAGAGAAGAGTTCGCTTGAGACGTCTGCTGAATGTGTACATGTGTTCAAAGCCTAGGTTCTCCATAAGAGGTCGCGGATGTACAGGCGTTCTTCCTGGTCTAACTGCAACTGCACAGGAAGCTCTCCAGTATTGAAGATCGACTAGACCGGCAAGCTTTTAAGCCGGCTTAAGGGTGGCTTGGAGTATGATGGTCGCAGAGTTTCGAGTCAGAAGTTCGCATGCACTGGTTCATGTTGCCGGCCGGCATCATTGGTACGACACTGCCAACAGCTACGCACATGGCATCGGCACATTTGTGCATACTGCGAGACCTACACACCTGGATATACAAACGTCCTCAAGTTCCAGCTCAGAAGCTTTCTCGGGTTGTCCACTGCATCGCTCGCCTCGATCAAGGCCTCCCAGGGGGTTGAAGAGGTACAGGGGCACTTTAGAGGCCGTAATAATTCGACACGGGTTTCTGGGGTATAGTAGGTGGGCCATCGCATTCTATGGACAACCAGCGGACGTGAAGAAAGGGGACGACGGTGGATGCGTGAACAGCTTGCGAACAGCTCGAAATTCTCCTCAGCTGGCACTGGGGGCAATGCGCGGAGAGCGAACTCACACCAAAAGAACCTCCTCCCACAGTGAGTGCATGAGCATGCAGCAAAGGCCGCAGTGGCAGGGGAGTATCCTTGCATTCCGTACGCTGAGTTGAATAGATCCCCGGCAAGTATAGACTCTACCTGGCAAAGTGGTCTCGTACCCTCAGAACATCGAAGACGCGGCCCTGCAAATCGTATATGCTTTGCTGCGGTGGCTGTCACGGTGAGGTAGTGCTTGTGGCGGGTTAATGTGAGAGACGCACATCCCATCGCAGAACAGATGGATTGAAATATGTTGGATTCGTGGAGCAACAGGGAGGAGACCAATCCGGGAGGAGGACTCCCGCTCTGCTAACAACCTGATCCTTGAACCCTAAACCCCAATTGAGGGATCGCAGTGGCTCCCTCACCCACCCGTCGCCTTGGCAAGGCTCTTGCGGATGCGTAAACCAACCGGTGAGACCTTGGAAGGTGGTCGGGCCCTGTGAGAGAACATGAGATGGACTAATGACAATGCATGCATCCACTATGAGCTGCTAGCATGCTTGGCCATGAAAAAACTCTGGCGCCTCTGCGATGTCGCTACCGAGACCACGGTACATACTGCGCTCGTTTGAGAGCAGCCAACTCCCGCGATAGGAAAAACTCGAAGCCCCAAATTCTAAACCAAAAACCACAACAAGCTGAAAGCAGTAGGTTCTCATGCCTGGGTATTTTAACAGCCCAGACTATCGCCCCGAAGCCACAAATAACACCTGAAACTATACATGCTGCTGCCAAAAAAGCCTCAATCTTCGGCACCTAGCGCCATTTTGCATCCGGGCCTTTTCGACTGATGGGTGCGTCACCAATACAAAACCTCTAAACTTTAAACCCGTTCAATCCGGGCTGAGGCAATCGACCGGGAAAACTTAAATACCCTGAAATTAGAATTAGCATGTCCTAGAACCCAAAAGCCCCAAACTTGAGTTAAACCGCCTTCCGAAACTCAACTTAGAACCCAGAGGAACCCTGAGCACAAAAAAGAACACCCTTAGGCTTAGTCCAGGGCAAGCTCGGCCTTTGTACTCCAGTGCTCGAGCACCGCTCGGCATTCCTCCAGCCTGGGGTTCTGATTCTCGTCACGGCCTAGAGGCGTTACATAGGGGCCTTAATAATTAGACCTGGATTTTGGGTTCCATGATACTATTACGACAATCAGGAACCCCCAAAATTGTAAAGGTAATGACAAAGGCCCCCCAGAGTACAGTTCAGAGTTTGGGGTTCCGGGTTTTAGGTTGGGGGTTCGGGGTGTCCAGCTTGGGCTGTAGGGTTTCGGGGCTTAATTACAGGGCTCAACATGTTAGTGTGTATATATATATATATATAATTGTTCCGACCTCCGTATTTTACATGTTGGCGAGCGTTCGTCTTGTTATCCACAATGCGAAGCTGTCAGGATGGCTTGAAAGCACAAAGGGAAGTGTGAAACATACTTGGTGACGTCATAAGAACAATGCAAAATCCTCATGGCCATCATGACCATATGATCGTCAAGATTGCTTGCCATAAGTGTTGCTCCCCAATCTGACACAAAATGGTCCGGCTTGAAAATAACTTGGGCAGGATTTGGCTTGCGGATTGGGAACCCAAGCCCTTCCCCAAGCAAGATTAACCTGAAGGGTGCCTACATAAACCCGGATGGGTTGCGGTGGAAAGTTACCTACCCAGCCCTTAAGTTGATGTCTTGACCAGTCGAATGCCGAGGTGCGTAGACGGAGCCCGTGCTGCTTGCACCAGCCAGCGGAGTCGGCGGATGCCTGACTACTTACCTTTGGTTAGTAGGGAATGGAGGAATGGGGCACAATGATAACTACTATAACTACCATTCTTCCATTCCCTACTAACCAAAGGTAAGACGATGGGCCTTTGAAGTTTTCTAGGTGACGTAGGCGTTTAACTGAGTTGAACCAGCGACCCAGATCACGTGTTATCACAGAGTAGGCTATGACCGAGATAAACCGGGATTCCATGCTATGGATCCGCCGACGATTGAATCCGCAGAAAGCACCGCCTGCACCACAACAGCAAGCACCATGAATTTCGCCTGCTGCCGGTCGCTCTGCTCCATTGAAGGTCTCTTTGGGACCGCGCTGCTCCTGAAGGAAAGGCAGGGGCAGATTGACGCTTCGTGGCCTCTCCATTGCTGACACCATGCAGATCTGTTGCCGTTTGAGAGCTTCGAGGGCCGATCGTACCAATTTTTCCTAGCTTTTCGAGATCTGGGAGGGGTAGACTCGTCGGCATGTAATGCTGCCTGACACCGAGTAGGGTGATCCTGAGAAAGCTTTTGTCTTCCACAGCGGCCAATACGCCTCACTCTCCACCGCAAAGCAGAACTCCTAAATGCGAGTAGCTCCCGCAAGCCTAAGCCTGTGCTAATCCGCACTGGAAGTCACTGAGTATAATTATGCAAAAACATAGAACTCCACTGGCTTATCTGCCAGCTCCAGATCTGCGACCACCGCTGCGGCCGCGTCGAGGTCGTCCCGCGCCAGTTGGATGCGACCCTGGCGTTCCAAGGCCTCGAATGGAGTGCATCTAAGCTAAGAAAACACCAGACCTGTTACATGCTGGAATCCCTTACCTTTGGTTAGTATGGAATGGAGGAATGGGGTACAAGTATAACTACTATTACTACCATTCTTCCCATCCCATACTAACCAAAGATAAGAATCCAGGCTCAAGCGAGCAGTTCAGCACATTTCAGCACCAGGATAGGTGTGTGCCGAAGGGCCGAGATACGGAAAACACATCACTCCAAAACTACACTAAGGCCCCAAAGTAGTTCCTGTTTGGGGTTCATGTTAGAATCTTACGAGGTAATCCCAACAAGGAACTACTATGGGGCCTCTGGGTATACTAACAACTACACACCTGCAATCGATTGTCCATGTTAACCCTGAGCAAAAACTTCCCAGGCCCTAAACCCTAAGCCACGATATGGGGGACTTAATACTTGCAGTAAGGTTTCGGGGTATAAGAATATTTCGATTAGTAACAATTCGAATGATGGTAATACTAATGAAAATGATAATCGTAAGATTCCTAGTAAGAATAACCATACTCTACTGAAAAGGATTACGCCTAAGCCCCCCGCTGAGCCCTGCCTTGAAATTCTCCGCGTCCTTGCGCAGCGCGACCTTCGTGTCGCGCAGGGCTTGGTCCCACCAGCCGAGCCTCGGGTGAAATCTGTTTGGGCCTGTAGGGTCTACCTAGACCCCCAAAAGTAGGCAAAATAATGGCCCAAAACATAAAAAATGCTATTATTCTGCAAAACTGTGGGGTCCAGGTATGGGGTTTCTAGGCTTGAGGATTTGGTTTATGGTTTAAGGTCGAATCAGGGTTTTAGAGCGTTTATGGGGTTTCTAGGGTTGAGGATTTGGTTTAGGGTTTCAGCACTCACTCTCGGACGAGCCTTGGCGAGGATTTGGTATAGGGTTTAAGGTCTAGGGTTTTAGGGTGGGTTTATGGGGGTTCTAGGGTTGAGGGTCTGGTGTATTCGGGTTTGGACTTTGTTTACAAACCTTTTCTTGACCGCTGGCTCGTCGAAGTTGGTTTTGATTTTGTCTCTCGCAACTCTGCACTTCGACTCTCATAGACTTATGGGGGGTGCCTTAAGGGTCCCTACACTGAGAATGCTATTATGTGGAGCTCTACATATCGTATATAGGGTGCCGCGTCGCCGCGTGGCAGGCCCCCGCCCCCCAAGCCAGGCCTCTCGTCCCGGCAAACAGTCACTCGTCATCCGCGTAACTGTCGATTCCCCACGGATTCCCCCCCGCCCCCAGCCAGGCATCTCGCCTCAGCAAACTGGGGGGCGGAGGCGGAAGGGATAACCCACAACACAAGGAACCGCAAGACAGAGAACCACAGGGGCGGGGTCGGCAAGGATAACCCACAACACAGGAAACCACAGGGGCCCCTTCCCCGTTCCCTCCCCTTCGACACACAGATGAGAATGATGGCGATGATGTTGTGCACAATGACGTTGGTGTGCTATTCCCAGTGTGGCTGTTGGTGGTACCTTTGCTCTTATGTTGATCTGGGCTTCGGCACCGCATGTTCATTGCTTCATTTACTTGAAAATCGTGCTTGGCTTGTGATGTTCTTGCAAAAACTGTATCGACCGTTGTCATTCCAAGCCAAGTTTCGGTTAGGTTCGTTAAAAGTAAGCTTGAGCACGTATTTGAAGGATTGTCATTCGGCACTCTTAATTAACCAAGGGACCGGAGGAGAGTGCGGATGGGGATCATGACCGCCATCTTCGTCATCATCATCACCGTAATTATCATCACTATAATTGGCTGTGAAGCTCAGGGCAGGTAGGAGTTCAGTGGAATTGTACCACATCCTAAGGTCCAAACCCTTAGCAATTGGACGCCCAACCAGGTCAGGGGGGACCCCACACCACAGGGAACCACAGCGGGGGGAGGGGGGGTACCATGGGGTTGGGGGGGACGGGGCTAGCAGCGCTGCACCATATATGGGTCTCCAGTTAGCCCATTTTCTGAAGCCCCATCCACGTAGGCACAGGGCCGAAAGGCAGAGGGAGCTTTCGGCTTCATGCGGAGTCATGAACACAGGACCAGAATCTCTGGTAAACAATTCTGCAACCCCTCAACTTCCTCGCAAGCAGCATCATGTACGCGGCTGCACGGTTGCTGTGCAGGACGGAGGTTGGCTCCTGTCGGACACTTGGCTAAGACCGTACAGGAGGCCCCAAAAGCTTAAACACTTCGGAATCCGGCCTAAAGCTACGGTGGTACACATGGGTCCTTTGACATTCGCATGGGAGATCACCAACAACAGTTGATGCGATCTCATGCTGCAACGCAGGAAGAAATATCGCACAGCCAACGAGTGCCTCTTCAGGCGCAAGTCCAAGCTGTTCAGATTGAACTCTCCATCCCCACCCACCAAAGAGCTTCGTGCCTTCTTGATGGCCGCAGTGTACTGCTCTACTGCTCCTTCATAGTCCTGCATCGATCAAAAGAAGTGCTCACGTAGGGACAAGTTCTGACAGTCAAGTCATACTCCACATCCGTGACCAACATCACCTCCGTCCTCCAAGCCTTCACTCTTCAAATGCTAGCAAAGCAGCAGGCATTAATTCTGACACTTGAAGCAATCATGGAGCCTTTCCCTTACACCCCTAAGTAAATCCTAACCTTAAACCCCTAAACCCTAAACCCCAACCCCAAAACCTTAAACCCCCAATCCTAAACTCAGCACATCTTGCTCCTTCGACTCAAAGAGGTCGTTTCCGGACTTTCGCAGATCCAAGGCCTCCTGTTTCCAGGGCTCCGTAAGCCGTAAGTACCAATAATGTACAGTTTAGGGTCCGTTTTTCCCTCCTACCTAGCAAGGACGCTCTCGCAACTCGGTTTAGGTTTAGGGTTTAGGTTTAGGTGCTAGAGTAAGCTCTTAGTAGATACCTGGGGCCCCCAAGAAATTTACTGACCAAAATGGAAGCACAGTTCCCCGCTTCAGCCCTTGGGGCTTGAGGCGCCGTCTAGGCGCCATAAACTTAATTCGAACAGACTTTGTGCAAGTAATGCAAATACACAGAAATTCTCTGTGCGGTCTTGACGAGAACCGAAACACGAGACGTCAAGTGTCGTAGGTCTGGAGCATACATATTCGGTGATGGGCTACACGATCAAGCGAATCAAGCGGGTTTCGTTCGGCCGTGCGGACTTTACGCTGCGGCGGCAACCCCCATTGCATGCAGGTTATATTCCCGTCTGGCATGAGCCCTGTGTGTTTGAAGACTAACTACTGTGGACGTAGGCGTAAGGACTTGCACACTGTGATATGTGGAGGAAGCATGCATTCACGGCCCGAAGTTGGTCCTGCATGTGAACTACAGTATGCCTCGCGGCCTTGCTTAGTGCGTGAACATGCACATGGCAACCATATTATGTGAACACGTTAGATCCTGCATGTAACCCGGCAAACCTTGAGCTCCTTCCAGCGAACCCGCCACAACTCCTCTTGTAAGCGCTTACGGCCTCCTTAAATCCTTCAACGCGCAACATGCCCTCTTGACATACTCTTCTGCATACGAACGCATCCAAAGAGCGGTCAACTCACACATGCCCGTTTGGACCCAGCACGTGCCGCTTGGCTGCATGAAACCTTCAGCAGAACCCTGACGCCCTGCAACTGTTGCAGCTGTTAGCATTCGGAGTCTGGCTGTCGCACTCGTATGTACCATCACTCTACACCGGAGGCATTCTGAACATGCCATCCCCGGAATGGAAACTGCAAGCTCTGACCAGGGAGTATCTGGAATCATCTTGGCTGGATCGTCACAAACAGTTCATGCTTCAATAGTTTGTTGGCTGCGGACGGACCTTCTCCTCCACAGCGACAGCTGTTTGCTCTCTGCTTCGGAGGGTCTGCGCTGGAGTGGCCTCGCATCACTTTCAAGACTGTGTCCTTCCCTTTTTCCCCGTATTCAGGTTGAAGAGTAGCCTAGGCATTGGTGCCTTTCTGCTGTCGCAGAGACGGACAGAATCTCTGCATGAGCTTTGGTAGCTCCGGCTTTGTGCCCGGAGGCTCTAAACCCTGGGTAATATTCCATTACGTTCACACTGCCGGCAGTAATCTAACAAACGGCCTAGGTCACTAGAATAGTGTTTAGGGTAAGCTATAGTATAACCATCTTGAAAAACCTCAAGGAATAACGGAGGCAACCAATCCCCCACCATATGAGATTCTCTTTCAGCGGGCCTCCACCAGTCGTTTCTCACGCTGCGCATAGAAATCCCGAAGCCGCTCCTGAATACAGCCACGGTTTAGGGTTTTGCGGTGCGCAGAAATCGTAGCAACACAGGGACAGGACCGGCCGGCACACGTTTCTCGATTAATGTCAGCGAAGCGCAGCCATCCGCAGCACGGAAAACTGGATCAAGGCACTCTTCACCGCAGCTCTTTACATTCTCAGTTCGCTCCTCCCGACTGCGCGGCGCTGGAGCCTGCGCATGAGGTTGCGTACGCATCACATGGGTCGTGGCAGTGGAGGTGACATGGCACCCTTTCCTGTCTGGTGACTGGAGCACTGGCTGTCCCACTTCTGGCTTAAGCTCTTCGAACCCTTCGTTTGCCACATTTTCTTCTTTTCTGCCCGCCCTACGAGACGTATAAGCGAAGGCACAATGACAAGACACACAGCTTGTCTTGTTGCGCTTCAACTTGTCTTGCTGAGTTTTCTGAGGTCACCATGGTGGAATGCACAAGCGGCTATACGTACATATACATATACATACGTTTTACATATACCTACACACTTACATATATATATATATATATACACCTATGTATATATATATATATATATATATATATATATATATCTTTATATAATATATATATATAATATAATATAATATAATATAATATAATATAATATAATATAATATAATGTAATATAGAACATATATATATATATATATCTATAATATATATATATATATACATATACATATTATATATATATATATATATATATATATAATATGTACATATCAGCATGCATTCCGAGACCTCCACCTGGGAACCTCTCGGCATCTGCGAGCAGACTGCAGACATGGTGATCTGAGTCTTTGCTACGTTGAGCTGTACAAAGTCTATGCTAGCGGCAAGCGTGTCGTGAATATGTGTTCAGATGTACCTGGATTTGTATTCGTATGTATGTACGGATGCCTGCAGATATCCCAGATATGTGTGTATGCATGGATCTGTCTCTGATTTGTGTATGCTTGTACTGCTCTGAGCGTGGGCCTGGGGCACCAGCCCAAACCCGGCATCCGCTTCGGCCAGAAACCCCACAAGGCCTCGTAGCCTGCACTCCGCTTGGGTGGATCGAGCCCAGCCACCTGCAGACAGACAGGCAGACTGACAGGTAGACAAGGAGGTAGGTAATTCGACAAATAAATAGAAAGTTCGAAGGATCTATCTATCTGTTTATAGGTACTTTTTTAGGTAGCTCGGTTGAAAGACAGAGAGAAAGACAGAGAGAGAGAGAGAGAGAGAGAGAGAGACAGAGGGCGAGAGAAGTAGATGGCTAGAGAGATGGAGAGACAGACAGCGAGGGCGAGAGAGGCAAATAGATAGTTTGGTGGACAGATAAGTGGCTAGATAGACAGAGAGAAAGCTAGGTAGATACAGTAGGTACATATGTGCACCACACATACATGCGCGTGGGCTTCCGCCTGGAGTTTTGGATTTGGATTGGAGACGTGTGGCGTGTCCGTCAACGGCTCGGCTCAGCATCGACGGAACAACAACGCAAATATGAAGCGGATGTCAAACTCTCACACCCAGAACCATAGAACCACAGGTGGGACACTCACTTACTCACCCGTCATGCTGCACAAGTGTGTGGAAGAACATGGTGCAAACACATCTGTGCACCTGCATACGTTTGCAAAGACATCTGCTTCTTCCATCTTACAAGCGCATATGCCCACATGCATGCATCCATACATATATCCAGCCAGGCCTACATACGTGCATGCATACATGCTGTCATACATACAGAGTAGTACAGAGATGCATGCATTCATACAGTTGTGTACAGATACACGCAGTTACATACAAACGTATACATACGTACATGCGTACGCCCGTAGATATAGCATGTGTATGCATATACGTACATGCACCTGCGACTGCACTTTATGCATGCATATAAGCATATAGGTAGACAAATAGATAGACAGACCGACACATTTACACACATGCATGCCGTGGCCTGTCTTGCTGGCCAAATTGACCGGCCCGAACCCTGAACCCCAAATCGCTAAAACCTACTTCCCTTTCCCCCATGCCCCGCCTTCCCTTTGACATTCGACAGCAGTGGGTCGAGGCCATCGAGATCGAACATGGCTTTAATATAAGCTCCCGGAGTAGCCGCTCAAGTGCAGTCTCTAGTACCTACTAATTAACCATGGCCGCAAGCTCTGAGACACCGGTGGTTGCACGATTGAAGCGACCACAGGATCATAGATCGCCAATGGCCAATATTCGAGGGACGATCTATCCTCAAACTTTAAAACCCCAAACCCATCACGTCAACAGCTTGAAACCTGGGACTGTCTTCCCTTTTTTCTCAGCATGTCAAGTTCAGCATGGAATTTCGGCTCGGCTGTTTAGCTTGGCTTGCGGCGGCTACACCGGAAATTCGGTGGAAATACAAACTCCATACTATACATTCTTTGATCCGTACTATACTGTGGCTCCCATTCCAGATTCTCTGAACTGTCTCTCACACGCAGCCCTTCCAGTTGCAGTTTGCGTTTGAGGGCTCCGAGATTTGAAGCGACTTCTTGAACTTTCAGGGTTTTAGGGTCCATGCAGCTGTCGGCCTCCTACGGCGGCTTGAGCCAGGGAGCGAGGAATGAAATTGACCTATGTTCTAGGCGGTCTCTCGGTAACCTTTGAAACATGTGCTTAAATGGGATTCCCTGAACCCAATAAGGGAAAACAACAAATATCCCAAAGGCCTACTTAATGTTGCACAAATGACATTTGGGGCATGTCGGACACGTCTTCTGCAGGGTGGTCTCATCTTGGTCTCCTGCTTTGAATTCTCAAACGTCTCCCTACAGTGGTATGTACCAGCCCGATGTTGAGGTATACAGTTTGGATAAGAGCTGTCTGCTTTGGCTTGCATCGTGTTGATTGCTTTTTGCTTAGGCCGGGTGTGCGTGGATATTCGGTTGAGGTACCTGCAGGAAGCCGTTGTGTTGTGCGTGTTTGTGTGTGTGTGTGTCCACGCCTGAGTTTTTGCATGGAACAATAGATTATGACCTTTGGCATGCGACGTTCATTATGCAACTGTACAACCGTCTCCTGTGCTCCGTAAGTTCATGACCGTTGCCTTTATTCTGGAGCGTCGGCTGCTTGCATTGTCAGTCACGTCGCTGCGCTGGAACTGGACAGTGCGACGGCTGGTGCGCTCAATGCGGCTTATGCCAGTACCCAGGTAGTCGGGGCTTGCTCTCATTTTGAGAGCAGCCGAAGCGAGAAAACTGCGGATGTCACACCATGTTTTCTGCAGGTAGTTAGCACTCCTCGTAGGTTAACAGGAGTGAATTAGGATCAAGACTGAGGATTAATTTGGATTCGGGCCCATTGGCAGCAGTTGCGTCATGATTGTGAGTAAAGGACTCCGATTACATAGTCTACGCGTGAGGCGCTGAGGTGCGGCGCACCCTTTCGACAAAACACGCCCGAAGTCTCACGGCCATGCCTTGTCTCTCCGGCACTCGGAATGGTAGTGGGAGTGTCAAGGGGTGCTCCCGGAAGTCTGTCTGGGCTCCATTCTGGCATAGTTTTGGTTACTCATGTCCGAGGCGGCTGTTAAGGAGTATTTGGCACTAGCACATGGCATCAAATGGCATTGATCCCATGCATGGATATTTGCGTGTGTCTGAGGTGCTCATCCGCATCTTTGCTGTGGCAGCAATGCTGCCAGAAAGGCTTGAAAGCGCTGTACAGAGGGAGGGCCATAGCAGGCCCAGCTCCGCTCAAGCCTATTATAAGGATATACAGTAATGTGGCGGCCCGATAATTAGAATAATGTGTTTGGGCCTCTTGCGGGCACCTCTTTCTCAAGTCGAGTTCAGCTGACAGTCCGTGAGCAAAGAGTTCCTCCTACTAGAAGTACCACGAGTGTCTACTACTCTTCCTATTCCTAGTTGCACTGATGTCATGTATTGACGATGCCATTAGCACCAGCCTTACTCCTATTTTTGCTATTACCACTGCCAGCATTAGCCTTGCGATTATGCTGCGAATGTTATGTATTACTATGGCCTATGACTCGCTGGTTTGTCTATCTAGTATTATTCCTATGTATTGTTTGTATATCCTTACGTATTGCCGTACGTTGACGTATGAAATCGTATGATTAAATGTAAACTAGTAAAGGCTTTTGCTCTAGGCTACATTGTCGTGTACAAGTAGCAGACTGAAAATAGAAACCTTTGCCACCTGTCCTGAAGCATTCTGAAAAATCCAGTTGCTGATTGAGTGCTGGTTTACAATCACCCTCAACCCTAAACCCTACAAACCCAATTCCCTGCCCCTCACAGGGCCTGCTTGAGCCGGAGGGCCGGGTGCCCTGGTATTTTACAACAGGTATTTATTGGAAAGGATGAACAGGATGCCAGGTACATTTAGAAATCGGGTCTTGGTGAGTGAATCACGACCTGAACCGCCTTCAGGCTGACTGAACGGTAGTATCAACAACGTAAGTCATGGATTCTCCGGAGCCCGAAGGCAGCCCATAGTTACGTGCATGTGACCTTTTGCATGGGGATGTGCAAATTCTTGTGGCCGTGTTGGGACTGTCTAGCTTCTACAGATAACAAGGAAAACGTAGACGGTAACGGAACAGAAATCTATCAGATCAACAACAGCCCGTTTGCTGACCTCTTTTCCACCCCTCTCCGTCTGATGTGTACCCGGCAGCCAAGGAATCAAAGCTCGACCCGTCTCACAGTCTGCCCATGCTGCCTGCCGCGGGCCAAAGATGTCTTGGGTCTGGTCTTGGGTCTGGGGAGCCTCATAAGCCATAAGCCCTCACAGGAACCCCGAACGGGGCCCTGATGGAACAACAAAAGGAGAGGATGTCCAGCTCCAGTCCTCAGCTCTCGGGGTCCTGGAGTTTAGACTTAGGCTTTAGCCCTGCGACGGTAAGGGTGGCTGCTGAAGGCAACGAAAACATTGAAATCATGCCAACTCAAGTCTAGCCCATGATCACAACGTTCAGGGTTTCCACTTCAGGGATATATAGCACTCTATTTGTGGATGGCGCCGGCAAGATGGAAAAGTCGTCGCTTCAACACTCCAGCCCCAGAGCTTCGAGCCTGAAGCCGGGATCAAGGCTTCTCACCCTCCACGAACAGCACCACGTTCCTAGAGGAGTCTTCAAACGGTTTAGAGTTTAGGGTTTAGTTTAGGGTCCCGAGAAGGAACAGGGAATATGTTTTCTTCTTTTTGCAGTGGGGCAAAGGGGAGCTGGGTCCGTGGGTGTGAAAAGCGCACGGTGGACGACTGGTCTGCGGCATGAGGGCCCCTCTTACTTTCATCGCCATCATTGACAGATTCTTTGAGCAACCCAGGCCAACTCATTTTCCTGGACATCAGCATCTCACATCTCGCCCTCTAACCTTAGGAGTTTCTCACCCGAGTGTCTTTCCCCGAACCTGATCCGCGCGGTTCACGGTCCTGGCCCAGGCCTGCATGTGAGCCAGTTCGTCTTGGCAAGGACTCTCTTTCTGCTCGGGATCATGCTTCGAGAGAAACGCATCACATTATTGTCTCGGGCTCAAAACACAGTTTCTGTCCTCCTGGGAATGTACAGCACAGTACCGCGCTTGCCCCATCAGCTGCTCTGGCCAGCGTCCAAAATCCAAGCACAAGCAACCGTTGGATTCGTTAGACTGGAGAACCATGCGCTACAGACCGCAATAATTCGCAGCCTCTGTCTTGCATGATCAAGTCATGACTGCAAGTTTTGAACCCAAGCCCCACTGCTTTGCAATTCCGTCGGCACTTTTGGAAGCGGGAATCGGCCTTGGAGACTCCACGTGAAGCTCTGTCCACCCAGAGGGTGCTGAAATCCCAGACCTCCAAGCAGTCTGAGGCTCGGCGCTGAGTCTACGGAACATGCGCACTTTGCTTCTGTTTGGCTTCCAAAGCCTTCCTGGCTGAAGCAATACTTGCCGGAGCCTGTCCTCCGGCCCTCCAGCTATCTGTGTTGCAGACGCTGCACATATGCACTACCACTATCGCTGTCACTAACATATCTGAAGGCGTCGACGTGCAATCCGACATGCAAACACACTCACACACACAGCACAGCACATACTCAAACAACCTCTGAACCAGGGGCTATCCGAAGCAAAGCCTCTCCTGCCCCGCATCTGGCCCAAACCGCTCGAGTTCAAAGGCGGTTGAACAAGCCAGTGGCGCTGCCCATGACTCTCTCCCTCAACAACCGGGCCCCAAAAAGTTCGAACTTTCTAAGATAGAGCTAACATATAAGGCCAAAAAGTTTAAAGTTCCCCGTTTACTTTCTAAGATGAGCTGTCAGAGCTAGAGCTGCGCGAACCTGCGTCTGGGTGAAGCCAGCGAGGTCACGTAGCCAATCGGCGTAACGATCGGAGCCTCAGCCAAGCAAATCAAGTTGCTTGGGGTCAAGGCTTGCAGAAGGGCTACTATAGGGGCTTAAATAGTTAGCTAGCCTATTTTGCTGGTTCCTTATATTATAATTATGGTATAATGGGCCCCAAAACCCTACTCAAATTATTAAGGCCACTGTAGTAGCAGCAACACGAAAACCTCCAAGCGACCGGCCTCCCAAGAAAGGTGCACCGCCGACAACGATATTCTGCTTGACATAAGCTGCCTCGGTTCCGGGCAACGCTCCGAAGCCCACAAAGTGCTTGTAGCTTTTTGCTTGCTTCGGGGCTCCACTAAATTCGTCCGGGCATAGCCCCTACTTGCGGCTTCGAGTTGCACTGAAACATGTGCGGAGCATGGCGCACAAACATGGCCTTTGGGCCTGTGGGCTAGACCTGCTAGGCGACTCAGAACATGCTGATACACAATCACTCTCACTTGTAACCATCTAAACACTCTTCTTTTTGTGGCGCCTGTAAGGAAGGAAAGAGGAATGTCAGTAGATAGCGCGAAACAATCAACTCAGAACAATCAGAAGTGAGAACAATCGAAATCAGACTTGTCGTGCTAACTATCCACACTGAAGACACGGACATCCCGTCGGCCACAAATGGTCTGTGAGTTGAAGGCCGCTCCTTGGACGAGCATGACATTGTCTTAAGTTGAAGAATGTGCCCCCCAAGATGCCTAGATCCTAATTAAAACCCTATATATCCTCAGTTTTCCATCCCTGCACATGCGAGGCGTAGAAGAGGCTATGCAACTTCCATGTGTAACGACGTCCCCGTATCCACCTGCATCGTGTAGGCACAAAGCAGGTAGATTCATCGGCGAAGTGCCGACGCTCAAAACCGATGCATCGGATGAGGCAGACAGCACATGCAAGCGGAACGAGCGCAAGCATGCACACACAACCATCAAGGCATCCTTCCCAGCCTGTGTCCCGCCAAAGTGGCAGGGCGTTCACCCGAACTAAGAACATCTGGAGATAATTCGCTCCCTTCAGAAATGAAGGGCCCACTGCCACCGATGACGTCAAAGTCAAGGAGGTAATCTCGTGACAGCCTAAATCCATGTGAACCCGACAAGCCCTAAACCCTGAACCCCTAACCCGCCCCAAGCCCCTCTGAACCCTGAATCTCTAGACCCTGAACCCTGGGCGCCCCTAAACCCTGCCAGCCCTAAGCTAACCCTAAACCTAAACCCTGTAAGCCCCAAGCTAAGACGGAGCCTCTGAGTCTCAGACAGACACTGCATCGAAGAAGATGGAAGATCCGGGAGCAGACCTTGTCGCAAATGTGGGTTTCAGGTTTTAGGGGCTTAGGGTTTTAGGGATTTAGGGTTTTAGCTTTTTTCCTTAGTCTGAAGATGGCGGAAACCAACAGAACCGAAATCTGAGGGTCCGAGTCGGTGAAACTGGATGCCACACCAGACGACAAGCCGGAACTCATGGTCTTTAGGGAAACCCTCAAGCTTGAAGGCACGAAGCCCTAACCGGAAGAGCTTGTGATGGGACATAAGGCTTCTCACCAGTTTCAGACCGCAGACTTACTCTGAGGAAGCGTAGCTGCTACAGTTGCGTTTGGGGAGGGTTCGGGCCGCTTCAAAATCATCACCAACAGTCTCTTTGCATCGCCAAGGTGCAAGGCCCCAACCCGGCGCAGCGTGGCTGTAGCCTCCCGCTCGGTGAGGTACATCATCAATCCCTCAAGCCTTGGGCCATACAACAAGACCGCGACAAGGTGCTGCAGGACAGCACCGATCTCGCCTAGAGTCTACCGTCTAAAGATGCCGAACACTGTCACACGGCAACCACCCGACTTCAACGGCTTGAGTGCAGCCACCTCTGCCAGCATTGCTATGATTCATTTGTGCATACCATTCATGCGGCGGGAAGACACGGGCTCTCTCATCATGCACTGCACTGCATCTACATGGTTCGGACAGCCCGCACATGACGCTATCCAGATGAAGATCTCAAATAAATTCCTTGCCGCAGGCACCATGCACCTGACTACATCTCTGAACCCACCGCTGGAAGCAGAGCCCTCTTGAGTCGTTGTGCCATTGTGTTTGGTGCCCCACACCGCGACACCTGAACCCGAGACCCCATGCTTCTGGTCCGAAGCTGTTGAGCTGGGTTGCAGCCATACGGTGGGAACTGAAGGATCGAAGGGCGCATCGTTCTTCAGGGCCCTGTCTTGCCGGAGCGTCGGCTTTACAACAGCGCTTAGGGTTTGTAATATTGCGTTGTGTTGTTGCTGTTGCTGCTGCTGCTGCTGCTGCTGCTGTTCCTGTTCCTGTTTGGTGGTTGTTGTTGTTGCTGCTGTTGCTCCATGTGCTGCAGGCTTCGGGGTTTTGGGTTCATTTTTGGGATTTAGGGCTTTGCCGGGATTAGGTCCAGGCTTCGGGGGCCACTCAGGTCAAAGCAAACAACAGCAGCAAATCGTTATATTCGCAGCACAAAGCTGCTGAAGCACGCACAACCTCTCCCTAAACCCTAAAGCCCCCCTACAATTCTGCAGCATCTCAGGAGCGTCAGGCATATATATATATATATATATATACATTTATATTTATCTATATGTATGTTTATATGCACCCTATATATATATATATATATATATATATATGGTGACACTCAATGCATCGCGAACCCGAGCCTGTGAGCCTGGAGTCTCAAGCACTGGCAAAACAACAACCACCCCACATCTCTGCTGTGTCCCTGTCTCTGCTTCCCAAACACTGCTTGCCTTCCCAAACCTCCGACTATGGCTTGTAAGTGCAGGGGTAGCTTAGGTTATCGCCACATTACAACCACTCCAGAGTAGCACCAACAAAAACAAGTACAAAGCCCCTCTCCAGTGCCGAAGCCAGGCAAAAAGGATAAGTTTGAAGCCCTTTCGCGCGTCCTTGCCCATGAGCCGACCTGTGCCGAGGATGGGTTTCGTTCGGGATCTGTAGACATGACGGCACCATTCCCCAGTCGATTCCTGGAGTGAAGTAATTACCCGATCTCGAGGATCTGAGACATGTCCTGCCGAGTGCGGCTTCCCTTCTGACTTTAGCGGCGCGAACGCCCACATGGACTGCCTCGCGCGCAAAGGTCATGCTCATGGCCCGGGAATCATTCGAAGACTAGGCTTCGGGATTTGCTGGACACCTCGAGGGAATCAAGCAAGCGAAGGCAAGTCCCTTCTGAATCCGAGGCATCAGTCCACCTGCGAAGGAGAGAAAGACAGCAGCTTGGAGGTCCAGTCGTCTGTGGAGGAAAAGTCCGTGGGGACGACTGTGCGTGAAAACACCTCCGAAGGGAGAGGCAGGGGTCAGCGGCGCTTTCGGGATGGGGCAGCTTTCTCTCTGCTGCGAATCGCTTGAAGCTCCCAAGGATAAGAAGACGATGCACCACAGCCACTTTTGGCATTCAAAGAACTGTGAGGGTCTGACTAAGGATGTAAACACCATAACTAAGGCGACTGAATGTACGTAGAGAAACGGACAATGTTTCAAGCTTCTTGAG
The DNA here is from genome assembly GCA_905221615.1 of Symbiodinium sp. CCMP2592. Taxonomy (NCBI): domain Eukaryota; class Dinophyceae; order Suessiales; family Symbiodiniaceae; genus Symbiodinium; species Symbiodinium sp. CCMP2592. The sequence continues at coordinate 49,657 of CAJNDT010005933.1, forward strand.
GCTTAAACTTGACTACGAACTGTGGGCATGTAAATCCTGATGCTTTCTTCGTCACATACATCTGCGAAAGCATCCCGGCTTGAGTGCCTGCAACAGCATATGCACTTGTACATCTCCAAGATCTCTCTTCTTCTCCAGGGCATAGAGGGCGAGTTCAGCACCCCGGGCACTTGGCCCGTTCATATTAGGCTTTTGAAGGGAGTGAAAGTTTTGAGATCTCTCTCTCTCTCTCTCTATCTCCCACCCTCTCGATTCTACATAAACATATGTGTGTGTGTGTGTAATTTATCATTATATATATATATATGTATATGCCTATATATAGAGCTATGTATGTTCTCCACCGAAACTATCTATATCCGTCTGTCATGAATTGTCTTCTGTCTACCCAATACGTGCATGGGGTCTATACGTGCCCCCGGACAACGCACCCAAATCGAAAACTGTCCGCCCGCTTCGCCTCGCGTCGCCCCTTCTGTCCCCTAAACCCAAACACCCTTCAACGACCCTTTCCCCTTTGACCCTGGGACACTACATGCTCGAGTGCAGATCAGCCGCACTGATGGGCTCATCTTGGAGAAGAGGCTCCTTCTCCTTATGCGCCCAGGCACTTTAGTAGCACTGCAGAGGGACAGAAGAACACTCCAGTGGGTTTGGACAGTTCACTCTTCTAGTAGGCTTAGACAGTCAGCGAGAAGCTGTCATGCCCACAAGAAGAAACTAGAAACATTGAACAACCTTCAAACCCCCAACCGGCAGCGAAGCACCCCAAACCCTAATCCATGAACCCAAGATGCATCGAAGAGGATTGGCAGGTCGACCTCGAAGACGCGCAGCTCCGGGAAGCGCAGGCGGAACGCGCGCGAGTCCATCCCTGCGTGTCCCAGGGGTGCAGGGTTTCAGGTTTAGGCTCGGCGGTTAGAGTTTATAGGGTTTCAAATCGAATTAGGGCTCGGAACTCGCTTTCTAGCTCGCTTTCACCACCTGTGAACCCTGTAACCAACTACACCGGTTTCTGTAGCAGTTCCATAAGGGTTCCAAGAACAAGGGCCCAAGAGCTTCCGGTTCCCCGGTTTCCCCGAAATCACAGGCGGCGATCCCATCAAGCCAAAGTCACATGGGTAGTTGTCTAAATTATGGTCCCTTTTTGGGTACCCTAACTAATAGGTGCCATATTACAATAGGGACCCAGAAGGGACCACAATTTTGACAACAACCCACATGATTAATCGGTTCTTACTGCCTGATTGGTGTTTCAACCTATTGCCGAGCACCCGCCTCAGTCACCAGACCACGAACCGACGACAGTTGGCCCAACCCATTGAACCCGGTTGTTCTTAACCTTTTAAGATCCCTTTTTTTGAACCCGGGCTTGCTGGCTGCCAGGAGTGACCCTCCGACCTGTTGCCAAGGATCCAGAAACTAAGAAACCAGTATCGAAAATCGGCTCGCGTGATCGCCCTGCGAAAGATCAAGAAGCAACTTAATCCCTCACCATCGGCACGATCAGAACACGACTCGCGGGCAGAGGCTTCACCAGGACAACGACCGGTGGCAGATCCTAAACCCTAAACCCCTAAACCCTAAAAACCCCTTTTTTGCATCCAGCCTGCAAATCCTCTGCACCCCTAAAACCCTAAACCCATACACCCCTCGTCGAGCATTCGGCCTGCACCTAGAAGCACCAGCTGGCGGCAAGGCTTTGACCGCTTCGTGTAGTGATGCCTGACCTGAGGTCATCTGGACTTTGAAGTAACCGGGGAGAAAAAGTATAGAATTTTATTTCATAATGGTTGCTTTAAGGAGCAGGTACCAAACAAGTATTCAAGTATGGTACTCGGAGTTGGGCGCGTTTTTGCACGTTTGAACTTGTGCTTTTGAAATGAAATCCTGAACCACCGTACTCCTGTCTGCTGGAGGCCCCATCTTTCAGATTGCCGACACAAAACAAGGGTCATGACGAGATTGTCGGCCATCATCACCTCCCGGCATTGACCCTGCAACTTCCCTCTGGATCGTTTCGCCTCTATACGGTCCAGGTATCTTGCTGGAAGGAGAATATCAACTCGAAAACTTACGCAGCCCCTGACATGGAGAGACCATAAGGGGCAAGCTTTTCTCTCTTCCCTCGAAAGCAATCGACTGCTCAAAAGCAACAGCCCTCGAAACTCCAATTCGCAACTTCCCAAAATCCGTGGGTTCAACTAACATCCTACCACACCTTAGCCTGGACAACTTCCTCCAAACTGCCCTCCGGTCTAGCAGCGAGGTCATCTCCGAAGCGGGTTCTGGGAACCATGATCCACGCACCTCAGTGGACATCCCTGCACTGTCCCATCTCTAGCTTTCCGCCTGCTCCCGGTATATCCGTTTCCGCCAGTCTGGCTTGGCTACAAGCGGTCGCGGCACTTAGTCCGAGGGCTTTGCTCATGTAGGGGCATGAATGATTCGAATACTGCGTTGAGATGGATGGTTGTATATTAAATGTAGAGCGAAAGAAAGGCAATGCTATTGCTAACTTGATACTCGCACAAGAAAGTTTTTCTGGTAGATTTGGGTGATATTCAACACGAAAACCCCGAACCAGCTTGGTCCTCGCCGTCTAACAGGCTCACGCCTTGGAACATTCAGGTGTCAACTACTCCCAGAGACTCCAATATCCCTTAATTCAGGAATATTCCTCAAATCATATTAGGGATCCTACTATAATTTAAGGAATATTCCTTAATATCCTACTATAATGTAAGGATGTTGGAGTCTCTGGGTTACAGACAGACCTGGAACCTCAAGTCTGATCCTCTCTCTCTCACCAGGTCTAGGCCCAGGTTGAAGGGAGGATACTTAGAGGATCATGGGACTTAGTAAATGGGGTTATAAATAAGGTATCTATATTTATAATTACCTATTAGGAATCAATCCCTGAAGCCTCAATCCTGAAGCCCTCAAACACCAAACCCCTGAACCCCCTCAGAGGGTCATCTCAAACTCACTGCTGCCACGGTGCCCATGGGCTGTGCCATTCCTTGCGGTCCTGCCAGCTTCGGCGCCAGGGGGTCGACGAACCTCGAGATGCCCCCGGGGCTCAAGCGGCTTAAGCTACTATTTGCTTAAGAACCCCCAAAAAATAAAAACATATATATTCCTTATGGGGGTCATATAGGGATTCATATTTGTATTTTTTGGGTGTTTCTTAAGCAAATAGTCGTAGTAAGGGTGCAGAATGCTTTCTGTGGGTGCTCAGGGTCTCAGGATCTCGGGACTGTAGGGCCTGGAGGGCTGAGTGATGTGCTGCGCTGCCGTGATTCGCACTATGCTTTCTACTGCCTGCTCGTGAGATACTGCAGACCGACATGGCAGGTGCATAGGCAGTTGGACAAACGGACAAGGATCAGAAAGAACGAAAGCTCGACAAAACGAAGGGTGCATGCACAAACGGCCAAACCAGCCCTGGTAGATAACACAGCATGAAGAACGGGAAGCGAGGATCACCCAGATAGGCCGAAGCTGCGAACCTCGAAAGCGCAGTTTACATGGCATCAGGAGGCGATGAATTTCAGATTGATCTGGCCGCGGTCAAGAAGCAGAAGCACGGGCGCAACGAACGAGAAACAAGATCATGGGGAAATGATGCAGGATATCAGTCACATACTCTACATTGTACACCAGGTAAAGTATAATCTCTATTATGTGGGCATCTGCTCTGTCAGCTTGTGCATCGAAATAGCATTACTATCTGAGTGATGCTGCACAAAGTCTTCATTCCAGTACACATTAGGTCCAGTCTTGCACGAGATTTGGCCCCCCAGGCCTCAAGCCCAAGCACTCTCGGGGGCTTCGACCAAAAAAACGAACTGCCGCCCAGATGGCAAAGAATCAGGCCGTTGGCTTTCCAGATATCTGCTGGCGGCACACATCCTGAGAGGAGCTTTTCCTGTTTTCAACTTCAGAGAACCCTAAAAGTGGTTCTGTCTTGAATGCTGCCTAAAGCTACATACTTGCTTTTCTACGCAAAGCCTATGGGCAAAGGCACCGAGCCACCTAGCTACCCCTCCATCAAGGACCTGCTTGTCAAGAGACTGGAAGAAAAACATAAGGCACATGGACCACAAAGGGTACCCGGGCACGGTCGCAAACTCAAAGGAAGGGGGTGACCTTGCCTGCAACTCTACCAGGAAACCTTTGGAGACTCAAGAACAACCATCAATGAAGCGGTGCGAATGACGACCTCAAACATACTACTTGCGCGCTGCAACTGTCCAAGCAACTGACCGGAAGATCGATATGCTGGAGCGGAGTTCACAAAGGAGCAAAGTCTGTGTCTTTGTCGTGGTTGTGGTTGCTGTTGTTGTTGTTGCTGCTGTTGCTGTTTGCTGTAGACATTACTGTTCATGTTGTTGTCAATGTTGTTGCTGCTATTGCTGTTATTGCTCTTGCGGCTGTCGTTGTCGTTGTTGTCCTCGTGGTTGTGTTTGTGGCCGTGGTCGTGTACGCTGTTGCTGCTGATGCTGTTGTCGTTGTTGTTGCTGTTGCTGTTGGCAATTTTGTTGTTGTTGTTGTTGTGGTTGTCCTTTGTCGTAGTCAGTGTTGTTGCTGCTATTGTTGTTATTGCTGTTGTTGTTATTGTTGCCGCTGCTGTTGATACTGTTAAGGTTTTCTCAACGTTATGACCGATGCTGTTGTTGCTCTTGCTCTTGCTCTTGTGCTCTTGCTGTTAACTTTGCGGTTGTTGTTGAAAGTGTCGTTGGTGCTGTCGTCGCTGTCGTCCGCATGGTTTTGTTTGTGCTTGTGTTTGTGTCTGTGATTGTTGTTGTTGCTGATGACAATGGTGATGATGATAATGATGATGATGATGTCGTCTTCTTTGTTGTCGTTGTCGCTGTCGTCGTCGTTGTTGTCGCTGTTGTCGTTGTTGTTGTTGCTGTTTCAGAACTGAGGTCCCAACACGGATTGAGGGCCAAACAAAACATGATCAACACGTCGGCCTAAACTGGACCATGTGCTAGTGCTGTGGTAGCGCTGCACTGACTAACCATACCAATCTAGCCTAGTCAGGAGGAGGAGGAGGAGGAGGAGGAGGAGGAGGAGGAGGAGGAGGAGAGTGCTTCACACCATTCCCGAGATGGAAGTGTTGATCCTCTCTTCCGAAGCCCCAAGCCCAGTAGTCCCGGAAGCTGAAATGACCAACAAAACAGGCCCCGTATGCCTACCGAACATGCGAGACAGTGCTCCGCGCGGTGAACGCGTGAGAAGTCTTCTCCTCTCCCCATGCCCTGCAGCTTTGGGCGGGTGATTCTTGCACAAGGTGAGGTTAAACTTGAACACTTGCTGATGAACATAGGCAACAAGGCACCGCTTACCAGCATGCTGCTGCGAAGCATGACAATCTAGGGATGGTGCAGTCGAATTGGAGACGGCGGTGGAGGCGCGATCGCCCGAGGATTCGAATCCGGTGTAGGAGTCTATGTAGGTAGGGTTCAAAGGCTGTCCGTTTCATGCGCTACTCGACGGGCGTGAAGGATGCAGATACCAGCTCGAAATTCTTGCCTTCAGATTCAGGGCTATCTTTTGCTTGGGTGACTGGTTATGCTGGGGCAGGCATGAGAAAGTCGATCAAAGCACTTACGGGAGCATCTGCAAGCGCCTCTCCATCCGACGATCCATTGTGTGACCTGCAAATCCACGATGCAAATCACTAATGAGCATCTCGAGCCGGCTGCAGCCTGAGCCTCTCAGAACTGTGTGCTTCAACCCATAACAAGTACCAAGCCCACAGCAGCTCGAAACTGTAGACCGAACCCCGTCTCAAGTGAGACTCCTAGAAGCGTGTCCCAAGACCACATGACGGATTCACTGCTGTCGCTGGCCACCTGCCTGCTGCCAAGGCAGTCTGCGCCTCAGCGTGCAGGACAAACAAAAATGAGCAGATCGCATTGCACTGGCAGTGGCGAGTCTTCTTCTTAGTGTAGTCGTGGTCGTCTGAGTAGTAGTAGTAGTAGTAGTAGTAGTAGTCGTCGTCGTCGTCGTCGTCGTCGTCGTCGTCGTCGTCGTCGTCGTCGTCGTAATAGTCGGTCGTAGTAGTCGGTCGTAGTAGTAGTCGTAGTCGTAGTCGTCGTAGTCGTAGTCGTAGTCGTCGTAGTAGTAGTAGTAGTAGTCGTCGTAATAGTCGTAGTCGTAGTCGTCGTAGTCGTAGTCGTAGTCGTCGTCGTAGTAGTAGTAGTAGTAGTAGTAGTAGTAGTAGTAGTAGTAGTAGTTTTGGCTCCCACTTGTCAGCGTCCGTCGGGCCCTGCACTGCAGGCAATGAGTCGGCTATGAGCGAGGGGACGACACCTGTAGTAGCAGGAGTAGTAGCAGGAGTAGGAGTAGGAGTAGGAGTAGGAGTAGGAGTAGGAGTAGGAGTAGGAGTAGGAGTAGGAGTAGGAGTAGCAGCAGCAGCAGCAATAGACCCGCGCCCTTCAAAGCGACCTGCACATGTCAACGAGCACATGCAAGTAGATTCTACTGCGAGGTCGGAGCACCAACTAAGGGGTTGAGTTTCAGAATCAACTGGCCCTGTGATATCGTGCTGTCTGCAAGGAAGTATGAGTAAAGGCAATGTGCTGCACCGACTTAGATTTGATGCCTATGCATGCAGGCCCCGATTTCTGTGGGAGAGGCGGCGATGGGGGCCTGTAGACTGTAGAACTGCTGAAGGGATGAACTGAGATACTGGTGGTTAGTGATTTGGAAGGGTCTCCGCTGCTTTCGATAACCCTGACATATCATTTGCACTTTGAAACTTGTCTCTTGCTACATAGGTGCAAATCATTGACACCGTGCGTTAAGACGCCTCGGTTCAGCTGTGTAGATGCCTGGCATTGTTGTTGTTGTTGCTGCTACGTTCGGCTTTCAACTTTAAGCAACACCCGGGTGCTAGTCCTATGCCGCGGCCCCAAACCGTGAGAAGCCCCCGCTCTTGCCCTAAACTCGATTATACTTTAGACTCCCTTGAATGAACTGGCCTTTCTCTTCTTCGTTCGGCTTCATCTGGTGGCGGCTCGAGACGTCTCGTTCGTACTGCGTACGTCTTCATCCAGTAGAGTCGGGCTTCGACTAACAATCAACTAACAACTTACGAAGTTGAAAGGCGAACTCCCCGAAGCGACCACACCCGCGGCTGAATGAAGCGCGCCTCGGACTTCAGCCCTATCGAAGAAACAGCGGCCTGCTGGCGATATGGGCATGTCTGCTCTTTGAAACAAGGAGCGGATGCCGCGTCCGTAGCGCACGCCGCAACTACCGAGGCCAGGGTGCGGCGCAAGGAGGGCATGTGCCTGTACGCGCCTCGTCTGCTGCCGCTGCAAGAGCCGAAACAGCTTTATACGGTGCGCTTGAGGGAACTTGATTATGTGGGTTCGGGGTTTAGCGAAGGAGGTGAAACGTTATGCGTTGATAGTCCTGGCTCCTTGCCCATGAGATATTATGAGATGCTCCTCCTTTGATGCTGCTCGTGTCCTAATATACACGGGGAGATGTCAGAACAACTCGGTGTGTAACAATCTTGGGCAACCAAAGGCAAGACTTGGAAGACATCACCTGGGAGAGTGTAGGCGGCCTTAATAGAGCAGGGTTTGGGGGCCCATCATCGCTGCTGCGAGGGGACAAGTTTTAAATTGTCCGGCCTGTGTACTGGTCGCAGTCCCCAAAAGTTGAGAGCCTGCTTACCCATAGGCCCCAAAGTAGTTCCTTTTTGGGATTACCTTATAGGATTCTATGTATGAACCCCAAAAAGGAACTACTTTGGGGCCTTAGGGTAGTGACTGGAAGTTGCTCCGAGAAGACGGCCCGAGGTGCACGTCCTGAGACGGTTCCTATAACTTCTATATCGCTGCCAAACATTCTGCCTGATGTACATGCTACGCATCAACCACTCTACACGAGTATATCTATCTTTCTCTATAATAGTTATACTGCACATATTATCTATATAGTCTACGTGATGTGTTCTCCCCCTCGACATAGACCACATAGGGCACATGCGACAAATGCTTCATCGCAGGGCGGATGCGGGTTTGCATCACTGAGAGGCTTCGTTTAGGTGCTGAGGCGACCGAACCGGACTTTTTCGACGAAACCTGTTTGTTAGCAACAGCGTCTCCCGGGCGAGGCGAAAATGCCTGGTCCAGGGAAACCCTACACTGCAGCAACAAACTCCCGGAAGCTAGGCTTTTGCAAACCGAGTCCCCTTGGCCTAAACTACTAAAATATACCACCCACCTATACCCAGCTCGGAATTCCGGCAACCACCCGGCAGCAGCAACTCCGGAAAGTCACTCTCAGCGACTAACAGGTGCAGGAACCATGAGGTCGGAGGTTCGCTAAACCGAGATACCTCTTGCTGCTGAGTTTAAGGTAAAAGCCAGAAAGTTGGAATATGATTATCCTAAACCCTTCTATGGTAAATTATAGGGTATCCTACCATGAAACCATATTATTCCAACTTTCTGGAGTTCCCTTTAGGTGTTTGGGCTGCGTGTCCGACCTCTTCCCCTGTGGGACTCGGGACTTGCCAGGTTCGGTGCTGCGGCTCAACTCGCCACAGCGTCCACCTGATGCGAATGTTTCATATTCGCTGGTTGTGGTTGATAACGACGGCAAAGGGTAAGGTCAGCTTTCTTATCTGCCGAGACTGATTCGACGGTTTAGCTAGGAGGACTCGCAAATGTCAAGAGTTGGAAATGACAAGAGCATGCACGCAGCTTCGGAGGAATGATTGTCGAATCTCGTCGTCAGTGCTTGTGCGCATTAGGCCTGCTAATACTCCCGGCTCAGTCAATTCTCAAGCTGTATGTCTCTCAAACAGGTGACTTCGAAACCTGACTGCCCAAGTGACTAGCCATTCCCATGCACCTCACATCGGAACAGCAATTCTTTAAGCCTTCAGTCCAGAATCTCTGCCCTTAGGCCCTAGAATCCTATAAGAGCCGCTGCGCCTCCGCAAGCACCTGAAACAGCCCAAAACCCCCAGCCCCAAAACCCAAGAAAAAGCACCCAAAACCCCCAAAACCCTAAACTAAACCCAAACCCTTTTAAACCCCCAAACATGAAACCCAAAACCCTTTCAACCCCCCCCCCCCCCCCCAAAAGAACTGTAGCCCACCATTCTCACCTAGGGACCCCTTCTCTGCGCCCGCCTTCGGCCGACATCTCTCGAGAACCTGCTCGAAGCCTTGCAGAGCCGCGCCTCGGACCGGTCTTGGGGTCCTAGGGTTTGGGTGTGTATCGTACTTGTCGGGTACCATGGGGAACTGAAGTTTAGGGTTTTAGGGTTTCGGCGCTCGCACTCGGAGAATCCAGGCGAGGCATATGGTTCAGAGTCTGACAAAGTGAAACGACGAAGTGGATTCAAGGAGCTGGGAGAGCTCAGGGTTTGGCTGTCATCTGCATGGGTCATTATTACAATGACTCAACTTCGTCACCATGTTACCAACGGCTGTGTATTCGAGTGTGACTACTATACTTTCACAAATTTTATGAAACTACAGACTACATGGGGCTGCCTTCTGGTGAAACAGTATGGAGATTTGGAGCATGCTGTTCGTGCACTTTCAAACATACAACAACACAGTATACAAGTCGGGACTCGTGCAAAGTACTCAAAGGGTCCTGGGGTTTGGGGTGTATTTAGGGTTTAGGGTAGAGTTAAGGGGGGGGGTTCAGCACTCACAACTGGGACAAGCCTGGCGAGACTGCGGAAGGGGCGGAATGGCAAGTTACTCGGCAAGACGATGTTCATCTCACCACTGGGTTTAGGGCCTAATTAGGGCCATATGGTTTCCCAGATTCGGGTTTAAGGCGGCGTGCGGGGTTCAGGGTTTCCAGGCTTGCCAGGTGTAGGGTTCCCCGAGTTTTTCCACGATTTCGGCGCACGGTTTGGGGTTTCCGGTTTGGACAGAAAAGCTAAACTTGGTTTGGGCTTAGGCTATCGGGTTTCCACAATTAGGGCAATAACGACTAGCAGCAGTTAACAAGCACAGGTTCTAGAGATCGTGTTTGTTCGTGTGACAGTGGGGCCATGTCCTCTGCAGCCTGCGGGTGTCTTCGTTATGAGATTTGCAGCCTGCCTCCAACACCGCCAGATGCGCCGATCCAACAAGCCCCAAACCAACAATCCAGAAACCCTAAACCCTCCAGGCTCATCGCCACATCCCCAGGTTGCCGAAGACTGAGACACAGTTCCGGGGCCAATGCGCGCTGCATTGACTTGAGCCTGCTTCTTTGTGGCCTCAGAATCCGGACTGGTCTCACTTTGCTCTGATCACCTCGTTCCGCGTGGCACTTCGGAGTGCAACTTCGGAGGAAGACTGAACCACATGCTGCCAACCCGGTGTCTGGTGACGGCTTGACTTGCTAAGTCGCTAAGTTGTAAGGCAGCGACACCTTTGGCCACAAATTCGACGGTTCCTCGCACTGCACTGCGTTCTGGAAGCCGAGCTCAAACTCAAACTATTTATCAAGCTCCGCTTCACAGACTGAACTACCTGGCGATGAACAGAAGTGCTCCGGGTGGTGAAGTATGCGCCTCACGCTTCTACTGGCTCTTGGAGCATTTAAAGCACCGCCGGGCACAGGGATGTCTGGGCTGGAACCGGTGGAAGCCCTTGCAACATGTCTCGGACTCACGGATCTCGGCTGTCCTCCCTCGCCCTTCAAAGAGACCTGCTTCGAGGCCACGAGCGGTGCTGCTTCGAGGCCCGGAGCAACAACAAAGGGGTTGAGCTTCAGCTGCTTCAGCTGGCCCCAGTGGTATGATGGAAAATTTTGTCTGCAAGGAGACACGAGTTCAAAGAACCCCTTACATGAAAGAGCAATGTACTGCACCGACTCAGATGCGATAGCTACACTTACACAAACAGGACTCCCGTTTCTGTGGGATAGGATCCGGCTGGAGCCTGTAGACTGAACGGATGAACTGAGATTGTGCTGGGACATGGTGCTGAGTGATGCGAGAGGGGCTCCGTTGTTCTATCCTTCCGTTCTAGGTTGTTGCAATCTTAATTACTCCCATCACGTCGGATAGATTTCGGCTGCTTTCGAGGAGCCCGGAATATCATGTCGCACTATGACGGATGCCTCTTGCTGCATATACGGGGGCTTCCGAAAATAGGGGACCCTAATGTAGTACTCTAAATAGTAGGACCCTTAATCTAAGGACCCCAAAATAGGGTACCCCGAATTTTCGGAAACTCCCAAATTCCAACCTTTGAGCGGCAATCCGATTATTGTTGATGTGCACGGCCTTTATAAACACACCAGTGCTATTCCCACAGCGGCCGGTTTAGGGTTTAGGGTCCCATTAAACTTGAGAAGCCTCCTCTATTGCCCTGTAAACTCTATAAGCTCGATTGCATTTTACAATCTTCAGCGAGCCGATGTTTCTCTTTCTGCGTTCGTCTTCATCTGGTGGTGCGAGACGTCTCGTTTGTACTGCACCCGACTTCATCCGGCAGAGCCGGGCTTCAACTAACAACTTGCGATGTTGAGAAGCGAATTCCACCGAAATCTGCTGAATGAAGAGCCCCCCGGACTTCAGCCAGAAGGCCTGGCACTGCTTAGTACTACTTACACCAGCAGACAGCGTCAACCAAGAAGGACCATCGTAAACCCCAAAGAAAGCCGCCTTCCCTTCGAAGGATTCCTCGCTTTTCTTGCACCTGAAGCTCTTTTTCCGGGCGGCATTGGTTTCGGGCTCCCGCTCCCGTTGAAGACCTACATACTTGTACGGACACACATCTTAGTTACATATACAAACATATACATATGTGGATACATGGATGGAGAGAGAGAGAGAGAGAGAGAGAGAGAGAGAGAGAGAGAATGAAGACGTACATGTGTGTGCGTGTACGTGCGAATAGTTCAAGAGAGTCACCAAGACTTCATTTCGGAACCCCTGGCTGGTAGAACTGGAGGACTGTCAACTGACGCGAGCTCTTAGGATGGTAACAGTGTGAGTGTGGATGGAGAGTTTCGGAGTGTCGGGCCCTAAACCTTAAATTCGAAAGCCAAAAAACCCTGACCGTATGCAGCTTAATGAGGCCGGTTGGCTTTGGTATGAGATCTTCGAACTGATGATGACAACACTTGGCCATCCTAGAGTCATTCAGCCATTTGCCCTGCACTTAAAGGATCATGTGACTTAGGAACTAGGGTTATTATTGGGGTAACTGTACTTATAATTACTTATAACCCCAATTAAGGGACTTATAACTAAGTTACTAAGTCCCATGAGCCTCCAAGTCGAGCTGACTCCCACCGATGGACACGTACGCATGGACATGCCAAGCTGGCTTGAAGCAACTTGCAACCCAAACCAACACCAGACATTCCCCTAGCTCAAGCTCGCCTCACGAGCTAAAGTTTCAGCCACCGAGCTCCTCACGTGTACACAGTTGCATCGTTGTTGCCAAGCAACCTCAAGCAAGGAGATCTCAACACTGAGAGTCTCTGTCTGTGCATGTGCGCAGGTCGAAAGAGTTGGCCAATGCACACAACGTAACAAAGGCGTAAACCAAGGTAACCAACCACAAGCACATGCAGCTGTGCACACTCCTGAAAGCACTTCGCAAGATTGCCGTGCCATGTTGCAGCCCATGCCTCTGCATCACCAAATTCAAAGAGGTCTTCGGGTCAAGTGTACCACCGGCAACCTGACAGGTGACGTTTGGGTGCAGGGTTGGGCTCTGGGGGTTTTAGCACGTCTGTGGAGAGGTAAAATTACTTTCCCTAAAGGCCGAGTACCATAACTCAAACATTTCAACCTCGTAGATATGCTTGTATACCCACAACCTACTCTGCTGGACCTAATCCGTTAAACCTCAACCCCAAATAATTCCTAAACTCAGATATTCTATATATATATATATATATATATATATTTATTTATTTACTACAGACGCCGACTTGCAAATCTGCCACCAAGAGCAACGCATCGAATCGAAGAAGTGAGGGCCTCTAGCACAGCAGCAAGGATCTGCTCGTCGCGGTCGGCCTTGCCGCCGAGAATCTACACCGGCTAGAATCCTGCAATGCCTGCAGGCATTTATCCAACATCAACCCGGCAAAAAAACATGTTGACAAATCCGCACGCTCATGGTGCGACATTTACCAGCCATCACTCTTGCACTAGCACCCATGTGCCTTCTAACTTCGTCACAAGACTTCCGAAAGAACAAGCTTTCAGAAAGCTCGCCGGAAGCTCTGAAACACTTCTCCCAGGTTGCTCTTAGCACACAAAGTGCGTGTTCGCTGCAATCCCATGTCTGGCCACAAGCCCCCACAGCCTTCAGTTGGGCAGGTTGGGGTGCGTGAGGCACCGTTTGGGAAAAGGGCATAGCTGGGATATTGAAGCTCCAGCCCGTGACTCGTGAGCCTCCAACTAACATTCTATGCTACACCAGCTCTCTCATGAGCCGGAAACGCTCAACTCTCAAGCGTCTACCTTTGGATCAAGCTTTGCACGAAGCACTGCCTGCTTCAGCTTCGACACGAACTGCTTCTCCTGACGAGTAGCCGACAACTGCTACTTACTGCTGCCGCTTCAGCTGCTACCACCGCGACCACCACTAACAGCAACCGAGAGAACCATGCTTGTTCGACTTGGTAGATGCTACGGTAGCAATAATTACCCAAGCAACACGGAGCATGACTTTCGCATCGACATCAGAAGAAGTGTTGAGACTGGCGAAGGGTGCATCAACAAAAATCTGCAGCTGCAGCCTGCACCAAGGGCCAAGCACATCAGCATATCCAATGAGGCTCCAGCCTTGTTTGCTGATTTCTTCTCGTTCGCCTTCGACGAGACAAGGAGCAATCTAGGCTGGCATGGCGGCAATATGTTTTTTTCTTGCAGCACTGAGGGTTGCTAGCGGTCTTCGATGCTTTTCAATAAGCTGTGGCTGCCACATAGCATTGCTTGTTTTGATGCGAACCTTTGCAAACAGTCTGTTACGGCCACACAACAGCCCAGCACAAGGCTGCGATGTCACCGCATGCCGCGCTCTCTTCGCCTTGGGCTTGGCAGCCGCCGTGGGCTTCTCTTCCTCCTGGCCATGCCATGGACGGTCTTCGCGTGGCTTCAGATCTCAGAAATCACGTCTCAAGTCGAAGGAAGCGAAGGCTGCTTGGATGCTGGATCCATTGCATGCTGTATGTCTTGGAGGGAATGACTGATATTTCTCAACGAAGTTTGTGGGGTGGGGAGGGGGGTTTGGAGCAGGTGGGGTGAGGGAGCCGACGATGGCAGATGTTTCTTGACCGAATCAGGCAATCCCTTCACTTTTGTTAAACACACCCGGAGACAACCACATATAAAACAAACACATATAAGAACACTATCCAAAACACGGCCAGGTGCACCTTCAGGCTCTATGTACCAGGTATTCGGCTTCGATTTAGCCCATGTATCGAAACTCCAAACGGCCGAAGATCCGCAAAGAGGTTCGTTCCAGCCTTTTCGGGCTGCTTCTGCTTCTTCGCCTTTACAGAGGCCATGACCGTGCAGGGTCGTCTGCACAACGTGCGAGTCGCGCAAAACTACCCTCGGCCTAATTATAGCATGAACCAATGAATGTCCTTGCACCCGCCGAGAACACAAACGTACATCTTGAATCATTTCAGACAGCTCGAACATTCTCACAAAGTTAGGCCGATCAATCTCTGTGCCTTGGCAATGGCCTTGGGTTTGACCTTTGCCGGCTTCTCTGCCTCCCGCCCATACGAAAGATGACTAATCAATGAAGCATTCTTGTAGTGCGCTGCTCGACATTTTGCTGCTACCCCTTCCGCTCTGAACTTGTAGCTCGCTGTTTGACGGTTCGGGTGTCGTAACTCTACGAAACTGCTTGAACACTTTGCCTGGACATAGGAACTGCCTGGACCTCCCCCGAGTCTTTCAGGGCTTGCGACTGTCAAGGCCTGTCTTAGAAAAAGCTCGGTTGAGCAAATATCGAAGACATGCTATCTCGGCATTGTTTCGTCTCTCGCTCTCGCACACGGCAGGCAAGGCTCGGCATTGGTTGTGGATTGCAGTTTGTTGCCAAGTCTCTACACATGTTCAAATGGCAGACGCCGGCGGCTCTCATGCATCGCCGCCACAATACGTATGCTCTATGCCCTGACAGCGGTCCTTTGGTTCCAATTGCGGGAGCGGCGGAAGTGGCGGCGGAGTAAGGATCTCCGATGCTTCTTCTTCGCTCGTCTGGCAAGGTCTATTTGCAGCTACAGCTACAGTTTTCAGACCCTTTGTAGTGTTTTGGGTTGGGATGCTAGGAAGTACGCTTC
This sequence comes from Symbiodinium sp. CCMP2592, assembly GCA_905221615.1. NCBI lineage: Eukaryota > Dinophyceae > Suessiales > Symbiodiniaceae > Symbiodinium > Symbiodinium sp. CCMP2592. The sequence continues at coordinate 64,972 of CAJNDT010005933.1, forward strand.
CTGTCTGGGATGCCATTGGATGCCTAATCCTTGCCTCTGGTTGTTAGGCAGCACTGCCCACAACAAGAACTGCAGTTCAGCTTAAGACTCGTAGTAATGAGTTCCGAGACAGGTTTGTGCCCCGGAATCACTTAATCACTTAACTCGGCACTACGCATGCCTCATTGATACCCCGAGTTCCAGGACTACTGACTTGTACTGCCACCGGCCACCCAGTATTCGGCAGAAGCGACAAGGTAGCGATTGGATACCATCTGCATGTCATGCGACAGTGCTCAATGGGAGGAGATTAAAGCAGGGGCCATGGACACCTCCAGGTTGAAGAACGGAACAAAAGCAGTCGGGCTCAAAGTTTGTCTGTGTGTTCATCGCTGTAATGACAAATTCCACGAAGAATCCTGAAGCCAAACATGTTCCGCTCGACTTGACAGTACCGAGCAGAAGGAACACCTTATATGCAACTTCCAAACGGCCAAAGATCCGCAAAGAGGTTCGTCCCAGCCTTTGCGGGCTGCTTCTGCTTCTTCGCCTTTACAGAAGCCATGACCGTGTAGGGTCGTCTGCACAACGTGCGAGTCGCGCAAAACTACCCTCAATTATAGCCTGAACCAATGAATGTCCTCGCAGCTGCCGCGAACACAAACATACATCTTGAATCATTTCGGACAGCTCGAACATTCAAACAAAGCTAACCCGATGAATGTCTGCGCCTTGGCAATGGCCTTGGGTTTGACCTTTGCCGGCTTCTCTGCCTCCTGCCGATACGAAAGATGACTAATCAATGAAGCATTCTTGCAGTGCGCTGCTCGACATTTTGCTGCTGCCCCTTCCGCTCTGAACTTGTAGCTCGCTGTTTGAGGTTTGGGGTGTCGTTGAACACTTTGCCTGGAAATAGGAACTGCCTGGACCTCCCCCGAGTCTTTCAGGGCTTGCGACTGTCAAGGCCTGTCTTAGAAAAAGCTCGATTGAGCTAACATCGAAGGCATGCTATCTCGGCATTAGTTCGTCTCTCGCTCTCGCACACGGCAGGCAAGGCTCGGCATTGGTTGGGGATTGCAGTTTATGGCCAAGTCTTTTCAGTGCAGCTTGCCGCTACACATGTTCAACTGGAAGACGCCGGCGGCTCTCATGCATCGCCGCCACAATACGTATGCTCTATGCCCTGACAGCGGTCCTTTGGCTCAAGTTGCGGGAGCGGCGGAAGTGGCGGCGGAGTAAGGATCTCCGACGCTTCTTCTTCGCTCGTCTGGCAAGGTCTATTTGCGGCTACAGTTTTCAAACCTTTTGTAGTGTTCTGGGTTGGGATGCTACCAGTAGGAATTCCGCTTCCTGTCTGGGATGCCATTGGATGCCTAATCCTTGCCTCTGGTTGCTAGGCAGCACTGCCAGAACTGCAGTTCAGCTTAAGACGCTGAGCTCCGAAGACAGGTTAGTAAGACAGGTTTGCGCCCCCGGAATCACTTAACTCCGCACTAGGCATGCCTCATTGATACCCCGAGTTCCAGGACTATTAACTTGTACTAGCACCAGCCGCCCAGGATTCGGCAGAAACGACAATGTAGCGATGCGATTGGACAACATCTGACTGTCACACGAAAGTGCTCAATGGGAGGAGATTAAAGGGGCCATGGACACCTCCAGGTTGAAGAACGGAACAAAAGCAGTCGGGCTCAAAGTTTGTCTGCGTGTTCATCGCTGTAATGACAAATTCCACGAAGAATCCTGAAGCCAAACATGTTCCGCTCGACTTGACAGCACCGTGCGGAACGAACATCTCATAAGCAACTTCCAAACGGCCAAAGATCCGCAAAGAGGTTCGTCCCAGCCTTTGCGGGCTGCTTCTGCTTCTTCGCCTTTATAGAAGCCATGACCGTGTAGGGTCGTCTGCACAACGGGCGAGTCGCGCAAAAACTACCCTCAATTATAGCCTGAACCAATGAATGTCCTCGCAGCTGCCGCGAACACAAACATACATCTTGAATTACTTCGGACAGCTCGAACATTCCAGCAAAGTTAGGCCGATCAATCTCTGCGCCTTGGCAATGGTCTTGGGTTTGACCTTTGCCGGCTTCTCTGCCTCCTGTCCGTACGAAAGATAACTAATCATGCGCTTCTCAACATTTTGCTGCTGCCCCTTCCGCTCTGAACTTGTAGCTCGCTGTTTGAGGTTTGGGGTGTCGTAACTCTCAGAAATTCATTGAACACTTTGCCGGACCTAGGAACTGCCTGGACCTCCCCCGAGTCTTTCAGGGCTTGCGACTGTCAAGGCCTGTCTTTGAAAAAGCTCGGTTGAGCTAACATCGAAGACATGCTATTTTTGCCTCCTGCAAGACATGCTATCTCGGCATTGGTTCGTCTCGCTCTCGCACACGGCAGGCAAGGCTCGGCATTGGTTGGGGATTGCAGTTTGTGGCCAAGTCTCTACACATGTTCAACTGGAAGACGCCGGGGGCTTTCATGCCTCGCCGCCACAATACGTATGCTCTATGCCCTGACAGCGGTCCTTTGGCTCAAGTTGCGGGAGCGGCGGAAGTGGCGGCGGAGTAAGGATCTCCGATGCTTCTTCTTCGCTCGTCTGGCAAGGTCTATTTGCGGCTACAGTTTTCAAACCTTTTGTCGTGTTTTGGGTCGGGATGCTAGGAATTCCGCTTCCTGTCTGGGATGCCATTGGATGCCTAATCCTTTCCTCTGGTTGCTAGATGTTGCTAGGCAGCACTGCCAGCAACAAGAACTGCAGTTCAGCTTAAGACTCGTAGCAGCTGAGCTCCGAGACAGGTTTGCGCCCCGGAATCACTTAACTCCGCGCTACGCATGCCTCATTGATACCCCGAGTTCCAGGACTACTAACTTGTACTAGCACCGGCCGCCAAGTATTCGGCAGAAACGACAATGTAGCGATTGGATACCATCTGAATGATACGTGACACTCCTTCATGAGAGGAAATTAAAGCAGGGGCCATGGACACCTCCAGGTTGAAGAACGGAACAAAAGCAGTCGGGCTCAAAGTTTGTCTGCGTGTTCATCGCTGTAATGACAAATTCCACGAAGAACCCTGAAGCCAAACATGTTCCGCTCTACTTGAAATTTGAAAGCACCGTGCGGAACGAACACCTCATAAGCAACTTCCAAACGGCCGAAGATCCGCAAAGAGGTTCGTCCCAGCCTTTGCGGGCTGCTTCTGCTTCTTCGCCTTTACAGAAGCCATGACCGTGTAGGGTCGTCTGTGCGAGTCGCGCAAAACTACCCTCAATTATAGCCTGAACCAATGAATGTCCTCGCACCTGCCGCGAACACAAACATACATCTTGAATCATTTCGGACAGCTCGAACATTCAAACAAAGCTAACCCGATGAATGTCTGCGCCTTGGCACTGGTCTTGGGTTTGACCTTTGCCGGCTTCTCTGCCTCCTGTCCGTACGAAAGATAACTATCGTGCGCTTCTCAACATTTTGCTGCTGCCCCTTCCGCTCTGAACTTGTAGCTCGCTGTTTGAGGTTTGGGGTGTCGTAACTCTCAGAAATTCATTGAACACTTTGCCGGACCTAGAAACTGCCTGGACCTCCCCCGAGTCTTTCAGGGCTTGCGACTGTCAAGGCCTGTCTTAGAAAAAGCTCGGTTGAGCTGACATCGAAGACATGCTATCTCGGCATTGGTTCGTCTCGCTCTCGCACACGGCAGGCAAGGCTCGGCATTGGTTGGGGATTGCAGTTTGTGGCCAAGTCTCTACACATGTTCAACTGGAAGACGCCGGCGGCTTTCATGCCTCGCCGCCACAATACGTATGCTCTATGCCCTGACGGCGGTCCTTTGGCTCAAGTTGCGGGAGCGGCGGAAGTGGCGGCGGAGTAAGGATCTCCGATGCTTCTTCTTCGCTCGTCTGGCAAGGTCTATTTGCGGCTACAGTTTTCAAACCTTTTGTCGTGTTTTGGGTCGGGATGCTAGGAATTCCGCTTCCTGTCTGGGATGCCATTGGATGCCTAATCCTTGCCTCTGGTTGCTAGATGTTGCTAGGCAGCACTGCCAGCAACAACAACTGCAGTTCAGCTTAAGACTCGTAGTAATGAGTTCCGAGACAGGTTTGCGCCCCGGAATCACTTAACCCCGCGCTACGCATGCCTCATTGATACCCCGAGTTCCAGGACAACTGACTTGTACTAGCACCGGACCGGCCGCCAAGTATTCGGCAGAAACGACAATGTAGCGATTGCATACCATCTGAATGTTACGTGACAGCCATTCATGAGAGGAGATTAAAGCAGGGGCCATGGGCACCTTCAGGTTGAAGAACGGAACAAAAGCAGTCGGGCTCAAAGTTTGTCTGCGTGTTCATCGCTGTAATGACAAATTCCACGAAGAACCCTGAAGCCAAACATGTTCCGCTCTACTTGAAATTTGAAAGCACCGTGCGGAACGAACACCTCATAAGCAACTTCCAAACGGCCGAAGATCCGCAAAGAGGTTCGTTCCAGCCTTTGCGGGCTGCTTCTGCTTCTTCGCCTTTACAGAGGCCATGACCGCGTAGGGCCTAATCAGAGCCTGAACCAATGAATGTCCTCGCACCTGCCGCGTGCACAAACACACATCTTGAATCATTTCGACCAGCTCGAACATTCCAACAAAGTTAGCCCGATCAATGTTTGCGCCTTGGCAATGGCCTTGGGTTTGACCTTTGCCGGCTTCTCTGCCTCCTGCCCATACGCAGGATGTCTACTCAATGAACCATTCTTATTGCAGTCCGCTGCTCGACATTTTGCTGCTGCCCCTTCCGCTCTGAACTTGTACTTGTAGCTCGCTGTTTGAGGTTTGGGGTGTCGTAACTCTAAGAAATTCGTTGAAGACTTTGCCTGGACCTAGAAACTACCTGGACCTCCCCCGAGTCTTTCCAGGGCTTGCGACTGTCAAGGCCTGTCTTAGAAAAAGCTCGATTGAGCTAACATCGAAGGCATGCTATCTCGGCATTAGTTCGTCTCTCGCTCTCGCACACGGCAGGCAAGGCTCGGCATTGGTTGGGGATTGCAGTTTGTGGCCAAGTCTTTTCAGTGCAGCTTGCCGCTACACATGTTCAACTGGAAGACGCCGGCGGCTTTCATGCCTCGCCGCCACAATACGTATGCTCTATGCCCTGACAGAGGTCCTTTGATGGTGGGAGCGGCGGAAGTGGCGGAGTAGGGATCTCCATTGCTTCTTCTTCGCTCGTCTGGCAAGGACTACTTGCAGCTACAGCTTTCAGGCCTTTTGCAGTGTTTCGGGTTGGGATGCCAGGAGCTCCGCTTCCTGTTCGGGATGCCATTGGATGCCTTATCCTTGCGGCTGGTTGTTAGGCAGCACTGCCAGCAACAAGAACTGCAGTTCAGCTTAAGACTCGTAGTAATGAGTTCCGAGACAGGTTTGCGCCCCGGAATCACTTAACTCCGCGCTACGCATGCCTCATTGATACCCCGAGTTCCAGGACTACTCACTTTTGTCGGGCTCAAGTTTGTCTGCGTGTCTATCGCTGTAATGAAAAATTCAACGAAGAATCCTGAAGCCAAACATGTTCCGCTCTGCTTGAAAGCACCGAGCGGAAGGAACACCTCAAATGCAACTTCCAAACGGCCAAAGATCAGCAAAGAGGTACGTCCCAGCCTTTGCGGGCTGCTTCTGCTTCGTCGCCTTGCGGAACCCATGATCGCGTAGGGTTGTCTGCACAATCTTCCAGTCGCACGAAACAACCGAAACCACCCCTGCTCTATTGCAGAAGTGCATGTAACAGAACTCATCTTGAACAGCCCGAACATTCCAACAAAGTTGGACAGGTATGTGCTCGAATCGCCTTAGGCTTGGCCTTTGGTTTGGCCGTTGCCGCTCTGGGCTTGTCTGCCTCCTGTCCATACCATGGAGGCTGCTTAGAGGCTTAGGCGTGGCTTCAGATCTAAGCCGTGGAACAAAGAGTGGAACACCGCCTAAACCCTAAATAAGGACCCCTAGGTATCTACCCTTAATATAGCTATTATATACCCATTGTATAGCCCCATTATAAGGTAGGGGTCCCCATTAAGAAACAAGTACTCTTGCAGGGCAGTGCTGCCCTGCTCGACAATTTCCTGCTGCCCTCCCTCACTGCTTAGCCTTTTTATAAGGGCCTCTTGGGGCCTTGCAGGGAGACCAATTTTTGGTCTGGGTTGCGGGTTTAGGGTTTCGTGCTCTGGAATGGCATTGGACACTTGCCTTGACCTTTCCTGAGCCTTTCAGGGCTTGCCTCAGCGCACGAGGTCAGTCTTACAAGAGGTCGATGGAGCTAGCAGCTACCATTCAAGCAATGCTTTCTCGGCATTGATTAGGGATTGTAGCTTCCGGCCAGGTCTTTTCACTGCAGCCTGCTGCTAAAGATGTTCAAACGGAAGACATCGGCGGCTTTCATGCCTCGCAGCCGCAATAGTTGGACTGACTGCACAAGTAGATGGCCCAAGAATTGAACAAATACAAGAACTGCCACCAGTACACTTGATGCATGACGATGCTGTGTCGAATCCCTGCGTACCTTATGCACCTCTTTAACCCGCCGAAATGAACCTCCGAGAACCCAAGCGGCACCTGGAGCCGGCGGATCTTCTTGTCAATGGCCTTAGGCAGAAAAACAGACGTTGGATTCATAGCTGTCCAAAGCAACATCGACCAGATCGTCCTTACATCGAAACTCTTGCAATACCAAATCAGCACGGTTTGATCTGGAAAGATGACCGTATCACACAAAGCCACGGACGGACGTGCAGGAACCGTTCAGACCCACAACACCGAAAGCTCGAGGCGCGCTGGGAATGTGAGGAACCATGAGTGTGTTGAGGGAGGGGTGTTTCTCAGCCCTGGGTTACACAGGCACACACTGTACGCATCTTCATATGTGGGAGTTTCCGAGAATAGGGGACCTAGGAAAAAAACCTGAATAGTCGGATATTTATTATAAGGACCCCAAAATAAGGTACCCCTAATTTTCGGAAACTCCCACATGTAAATGATGTATGTTCGAGTTATACGTTCTGTTATGGTAGAATAGAATCTGTTGAAGATAAGGGCATCGGCTGAGGCTCGGGCGTTCCCGAGCCAAGCACTTGGATTCTTGATGGGAACGCGATTTCCTCAATGTCTGAATCATGGATACATGGCTCAGCAACGGCTGAGTTGGGAAGATCGAAACCTTATACAAACGACCAGCAGCGCTAATAGTAATTACTGAGTTGCGAAGCTTCCTTTCCGGTGAACCTGATTCTTACTTCACCGAGTCTCATGTTATCCTACTCGCCCAGTTTTGTGATGTGGGCACAGGGTGAGTAATCAGGAGTCTCCAATTTGTCTCTCGTGGTTTTGGCAGCAGAACACCCTCAAGAAGCGCCAGTGTCAACACCATGCACGATAATGTTCAGGGCTGGGCCAACGAGATGCAAAGATCCGATACGAATGACATCTTGATGCAACATTTTCCAGCCCTACTAGTGGGCTTGAGACGGCAGTGTCGCAAGCACATATGGATACTACAAGCATTCCTTTTGACGCCCGATCGGGAGCGTCTAGCGTCGACTCTCAACGGCGTCTGCATCCCGATATCTCCTCAAAATACACTTCAGATGAGCTTCTCTTCATCTGGTCGACGAGATCTCTCGCCTCATACCATGACACTGGCGGAATGCTCGATCGGAATTAGCATGGATGCCGGATGCACCGAACAAAGTACATGACATGCCGTTGGTGCTGCTTTTGTTCCTGGAGACCTCGTTCGCTGTGTGCTGCCCGCTCTCATCAGAACCCCAAACGTGGGGACATTGGCCTGCTCCTGTGGTCTACTAAATATAGAGGCAACAAGGTTTCTATTGGGGTTTGGATTTTCTCGCACAACTATTTTTTTGATTAGAGGTTTTCAGGATCATTCCATTCCGAGCACTGTATTGACTTCGCTTATGCTACAACTTATAGTAGCCCGGTAGCAGCCCTAGTTGGATCCATTACACAAAACCCACAAAGGAACCCATAAAGTAGCCCCCTGGAAGGATGCCGTCTCGAGCCCTTAAAGGAGCTTACAGTAGCCTTAGCCCCACCGAACCGTCAAAGGATTCTCTTTCAGAACACTGAGAGCACCCCGACCCACTCAGGAGACTGATGCCTCCTCAAGCTCGAGGCTCTGCAGCCGCAGCTTCACGTTCAAGTTCTGCGGTGTTTAGGCTCAGAGGGATTAGACTTTAGCGTTTGGGGTCAGCATTTAGGGTTAGGGTTCAGGGATGTGCTTCCAGAGCTAGTTGGCGAGGCTTCGACAGAATGGCAAGCTACTGTTTTAAGATCCGAAACCGAGGGCTCACCAGCTGGCAGGTCAAGCCTGGATCACAGATACCCTCTGCCCTGCTTGCTGCTAACCAGCAACTGCAGACCTCGCTAGTCGCGACCTGACGCAGCCGAAGCTGCTGCCACAACATCACATGGAAGGTCAGGGAACTCGCATACACCACGAAACCCAGGATGCCCCTGCGGTCCAGGTCTTTGACATCTTGGACTAACGCCTGAAACTCCGGCTGCAGCTCCTGACATCAGGTTTGTGTCCAGGAGACTATGTATTATTCTTACTACTACTTATTCTATACTATTGCTACCACATTACACCACCACCACCACCACCACCACCCACCACCACGACTGCTACTACCACGACTACTACTACTACTACTACTACTGCTACTACTGCTACTACTGCTACTACTGCTACTACTACTACTACTACTACCACTTTCCTGCTGCTGCTGCTACTACTACTACTATCACTACTACTATTATTACTACTACTACTACTACAACTACAACTACAACTACAACTACTCCTACTGCCCATACTGCCACGACCACTGCTCCTGCTCCTGCTACTGCTCCCTACTAAGACTGCTCCTACTCCTACTACGACTACTCCTACTACTGCTACCAGTAATAAGCATAGCAACACTAACAATAGAGATAACACAACTTACAATATTAATGACAGGAACAGTACTCATGATACTTAATCACATTAAACAGAAGTACAAGGGCTGTATTATTGTGATAACATTAACGAAAAAAACAAGACTGCTACTACTACTACTACTACTGCTGCTACTACTGCTACTACTGCTACTACGCACTATGTACTACGTACTACTACTACTACTACCACCACTACTACCACTACCACTACCACTACCACTACCACTACCACTACCACTACCACTACCACTACCACGACCACTACCACGACCACTACCACCACCACCACCACCACCACCACCACCACCACCACTACCACTACCACTACCACTACCACTACTACCACCACCACCACCACCACCACCACCACCACCACCACCACCACTACCACTACCACCACCACTGGTACTACTACTACTACTACTACTACTACTACATCTAGTGCTACACCTACCTCTACTCTGCTGCTGCTGCGACTACCACCACGAGTACGACGACGATAACTGCAACTACTACGACGAGTACAGCGAAACTGCTGTGGCGAGTGCTACTGTAATTCGAACCGAAGAATACTGCTACGTCTCCTACTACTACTACTCCTCCTCCTGTTACTGCTGCTTCTCCTACTACTACTACTACTACTACTACTACTACTACTAGTACTACTACTACTAGTACTACTAGTACTACTAGTACTACTAGTACTACTAGTACTACTAGTACTACTAGTACTACTACTACTACTACTACTGCTTCTTCTCCAATTACTACTACTACTACTACTGCTGCTACTACTACTACTACTACTACTACCACTACTACTACTACTGCTGCTACTACTACTACTACTACTACTACCACTACTACTACTACTACTACGACTACGACTACGACTATTACTACGACTACTACTACTACTACTACTACTACTACTACTACTACTACTACTACTGCGACGACGGCGACTACTACCACGACGACTACTACTACCGCTACTGCTACTGCTGCTGCTACGGCTGATGCTACTACTACTACCACTACTACTACCACTACTACTACTACTACTACAACTACAACAACTACTACTACTACTACTACTACTACTGCGACTACTACTACTACTACTACTACCACTACTACTACTACTACTACTACTACTACTACTACTACTACTGCGACGACGACTACCACTACTGCTACTGCTGCTGCTGCGGCTGATGCTACTGCTACTGCTACTGCTACTTCTACTACTACTACTACTACTACTACTACTACTACTGCTACTACTACCACCACCACTACTACTACTCCTGCTGCTGCTACTACTACTACTACTACTACCACTACTGCTACTACTGCTACTACTGCTACTACTGCTACTACTACGACTACACAACAGCTGCGGCTGCTGTTGCTGCTGCTGCTGCTGCTACGACAGCGACCACCACCCGCTCGCCCGCTCACCCACCATCACCACCATGCACCCACCACCCCTAGTCAAAGCACCACCAACCACTAGCATCGTCACCGGTCTCTTTTTGAACATATGGTCGAACGTTCTACAACTACAGTACAAGTCCTCCGTTCCCGGTCATACACAGGTTTGGAACAGCCCGAGATGGGCACGATCGTGGGGGAGTCCTGCAGCTGCCCCTTCCTTCTTTCGATGGCCTCAGCAGAGCCACAACTCCGACAGCCGGGAAGTTGCCAGCCGTACTGCAGGGCCACTCAAGGCTCAAGAACTGCAGATGAAGTTGCTTCAAGACAAATTCTGCTGAAGCAGCTCAACTCGAACAACCAACACACCAAACCAACCCAAGCTGACGGATGTGGCTGGGGCCCTGGCCTTCATGAGCCAACCGTTTGGATTATCGATAGCAACCGGCTTTCCTCAGCGACCGGGGCAAGAAGAAGCAATCCAGCGAGTGCCCCTAGTGTTATGCACAGGAAAGCCGGACGTCCAGCAAAGATCCTTGAATCGACCATTGACAGAACGGGCACACTCCAGCATCGCATCAAGCCCCCAGTAACAACTACGGGTAGATCCGAAGTCATGAATGCTCCCTAAAAGAAACAGAAGGGTCCTGAGCCAACCAAAACCCACGAGTATTACCAACCAGACGTGCCAGTCAAGAAATGACGCTTCAGGCAAGCCTCTCCTCATATTGTCGATGAGATCCCGAGCCTGGTGCAGTGGGACACAAACCCTGAACCCCAACCCCCCATTCCATGTCACTGCCACTTGCCTGAGAGTAGTAGTAGTAGTAGTAGTAGTAAGTAGTAGTAGTAGTAGTAGTAGTAGTAGTAGTAGTAGTAGTAGTAGTAGTAGTAGTAGTAGTAGTAGTAGTAGTAGTAGTAGTAGTAGTAGTAGTAGTAGTAGTAGTAGTAGTAGTAGTAGTAGTAGTAGTAGTAGTAGTAGTAGTAGTAGTAGTAGTAGTAGTAGTAGTAGTAGTAGTAGTAGTAGTAGTAGTAGTAGTAGTAGTAGTAGTAGTAGTAGTAGTAGTAGTAGTAGTAGTAGTAGTAGTAGTAGTAGTAGTAGTAGTAGTAGTAGTAGTAGTAGTAGTAGTAGTAGTAGTAGTAGTAGTAGTAGTAGTAGTAGTAGTAGTAGTAGTAGTAGTAGTAGTAGTAGTAGTAGTAGTAGTAGTAGTAGTAGTAGTAGTAGTAGTAGTAGTAGTAGTAGTAGTAGTAGTAGTAGTAGTAGTAGTAGTAGTAGTAGTAGTAGTAGTAGTAGTAGTAGTAGTAGTAGTAGTAGGTAGTAGTAGTAGTAGTAGCAGTAGTAGTAGTAGTAGTAGTAGTAGTCCACACTGCTGAAGTTTTTTGCGGCACAAACAGCACCAAGTACTTACTCTCGGCAAGATTGCAAACCGAAATGGCGGCCGAACCTCCTCAAGATCCAGCTGTTGCAGCTTCAGCTTTACTGGCAGGTCCTTTGGAGGACTTACGGTTTGAGTCAAAGGGGAAAAGGAGGGCCGCTTAATGGGGACCCCTACCCTATAATGGGCCATATAATGGTGTATATAATAGCTATATTAAGGGTATATACCTAGGGGTCCTTATTAAGGGTCCATCCTTTTACCCTTGAAGTTTGGAATGTCGGATGTTTGTAGCGTTGAGGTGGGGTTTCGGAATTTGGTTGGATGTAGGCCAATGCTTGCTCTCCTACTTAGTAAGGGCGAGCGGGCGAAAATGCTTCTGGTGGTTTCGGATGTTCGTAGGTTTTAGGCATTTCCGGACCTTCACTCAGGTTTGGTTTGCGGGTAGGGGTTGTGCTACAGCTCATGTCGCAGGTAAGCTGCCAGGTACCCATAGGCTCCATAGTAGTTCCTTTTTGGGAATACCTTAGAGGATCCTCCCCAAACCCTACAAAATAGTAGGTTATGACCCTTTAATTAGAGGGTCTAACCCCTAAAACGGAAGGTTTTTGGATCACCAGGGAACTACTACGGTTGATGATCTAAATCCTGCATTACCTTCAGGACCCTAAACTATGGAAATTATGGTATATTCCTTATTAGGGGTCATGCAGGATTTATATCATCAACCGCATTACTATGGAGCCTCCAAGTATTGGCTTCACGACATCTCGAAAGAGTCCTCGGCTGCTCTATTCCGACACTGTGAGCGACCAACTGAAGCAGCCGTCGTGCCAAAGCAGCTACGGCACGGACGGCTGTGGCGCCGATTTCTGGAGTTTCAAACCCGGTAATCCACATTTTGTGCATGCCGGAAACCCCGGCAAACGCTACACACCCTTGGGACCCTCGACCCTTAACCCTCCCCGTCCAGCTTGATATCCCGGGCCAGCTCCACAAACTCTGGCAGCAACTCCTTTGGATCAGGGAGCGTCTGCGAGCCAATTCCAATCCAATGCAGGCGCCTTCATAATCTGAATGTGGTCATGCAGCAGAGTGTAGTGCAATGGCGTTAGGAACTTAACCGGGGAGGGTTATTCGGCTATTCATAATTCGACCTCAAGAGCACACGACTACAACTTCAAGATCCAACTGCAAGCTTCGAACCCATAAAGCGAGAGATCTTGATTCGGATTCATCAGCTGCGGTACAGGTAACTGTTACCAGTAGCTGGTTCGATCGCGGGTCTGTGACCAACCGAACAAACAAGCAAAAACACGTTCACTTATTCGGTGGTTTAAACACATGAAAGTTTCTGCGGGCATCCCCAAACCCGTATACGAAGATGCCCAGTAAAACGCCCTGGACCCGAACACGCTAAGCCTCTTAACACCCTAAGCACGAGATATTAAAAACCCTACAGAGCCTTAAACCCTGACCTCAAATAATACACCCCTAAAACCTCGAAATCGTCATGGCATGTCATAGCAACACTGATAGGACCCGGCATCGTGACCCTAAAGAAGCCATTGTGTCACTTTCGTCTTATAGTAGTAATCCGACATCCCTAAAGAGACTCTTAAAGCCCCGAGCCCCCACCACACTCCTGAGCCTGGCGAGCCTCGGGGTGCCAGGCACTCGCGCTCCGAGCTACAAGGGCTCAGGGTCGAGGGCTCAGGTTTGGCTTTTTGGGGTGAACCTTGCAGGGAGTCCTTGCAGGGCTTCTTAAGCTCTTTGTTTCTTAAACATCCCCTCTTTTCCGTCAGCGGAGTACAACCTTCCGAAAGCCATGCTGGCTCAGAGGGACCTCTCAATACGAGAGAACAGGGCTGACCAACCACCCATTCGTTAACGTCGACTGGCGGGTACACTGTTTCTTCCATAGGCGTCCCCCGTTGGCCGGCAGTCGCAAGCACTTAGGCAGGCTAGATTTCCTTAAGCTTCCGCACTAGAGTAAACGCCCTTCTGGGAGTTTCCAGAAATGAGGGGTACCTTATTGTGGGATCCTTATAGTAAGAAGGATCCTACTATCTAGTGTACTATAATTGGGGTCCCCTATTCTCGGAAACTCCCATTTGGCAACCCCTGACCTGGCCAAGAGGATCACGCACAACCTCAAAACCTCAACACTCCAAGTTTTCTTTTTTTTTTGAATGCCTTTTTGAGACTGCTAGAAGAGTCTTCTATTTGTGCAATCCGACTTACCGGAAGGCTGTGGTTCCTTTAGCTCTCAGTACTCCTGGTTCTTCACTTCCCTTCTGGATTTGATGCTCCCTTGCCCGAGTCATTCTCCACTGAACTTCGTACTTCATTGCCCGGTACATGCTGTTGGCTATTTATTTAGGCTGTCTTCTGTGTCGATCTCCGTGGGATACACTCCAAGGTTTAGGGTTTAGGGTTCTGGAAACCCAGCGTTCACTCAACCGATTGCAAAAGTGGGCCTTTGGGTTTAGGATTTAGGGCTTGCGAACACGTCGGAAAGCATGGTAGGGGTTTCAGTTTTCGGTGTTCGCAACTCGGACAACCCCGGCGCGACAAACGTCTGCAGGTCGATGAAACTACACTTAAACCGGTGACAAAACAACGACCAACCAATAGTAGTACAAACCTGCTCAAGCAGGAGTCACCAGTATCTGCAGACTTCCTCTTAAGAGAGCTGCCTAGTTTGAGGACCTCCGCCAGACGACTAAACTACTTTGGCCACACTCAGGTCACATTCCAAGGGCTAGGTTTCAGGGTTTAGTGAACCCAGTCTGAATTCGTTGTAGACACCACCTCAGGCTCAGCTCCCTGCCGGAATAGAAGACGGCGCCGAGAGCGTCCTTCGCAATGAGCCTGGCAGAAGCATGCAGTGAGTGTCTCAACAATGCCTTTGGAGACAGCCACATTAAAGGGTAGTAGGCCGTTTTTGTGTACGAAGTGCAAAGGAATCGAAAGATATACTGCGGGTGCGCAGCAACATGGACTGCCTTATTCCGAAGTGGAGTGCTCGTTTGTACTTGCATGGCCATGCGACCGACGTGAGCATATGTGATTCAAGATACTCCAGGCCAAGGGTGGCCAAGGTCTATCGGCACTCGCCCCCTCGGCAGCATGAGTGACTGCAGCTGTGAAGCAAAAGTCCAGCACGCGCTTTTCGGAATTTCAACCATCAAGTCGGAGTGTCAACCGCCAAGGCAAGAAATCCGTGCCAGGCTTGCGGAAGAAGCCAACTGGCTCCTCTTCTGTCGCAGCTTCCGGCTCGGCCTCAGCTTGAGGGGGGGGGTTTCCCCAACGGCCCACAAGCATGGCACGTTCGGCCGAGCGGGCGAATCGCAAACTCAAGAGAGAAATATGGGGGGTTTCCGAAAACAGGGTGTGCCTTATTTTGGGGTCCTTATAATAAGGATCCTACTATTTAGGGTACTATATTAGGTTCCCCTATTTTCGGAAACTCCCATATGGCAGTTTCCGACAATCTTCCTAGCACTCGAAGCCCACTCAAAATCAATGAAAGGCCCGATTCTGTCGGTCCTGCCTCTTGCCCGAAGGATTGTTGTAACCTGCCAACTCGAGGATTGCCAGCGGATGGGGGTTCCGACGGTTTTATTGGGCGCAGGTTGAGGCTTCTGGGGCGAAGGTTTGTGCTGACTGATTTATATACTGGCTCACATCGGAATGTTTAAAACACTGCCGAAACTTGTCTAGTGTTGCGCCGGGCGCCTCGGTACTGTAGCTGTCCCCACACTGCTGCCCCTATCATTTCTGTCGAGCATACTTTAGGTGGCACAAGAGATGATGTCTGCAGTGAAAGTTGGTAGCACCTTCGAGGAACTGATACGACTTTATGTATCTCCATCTTGGTGTGTCGTGCGAGTATCTGGTTCTACCCAGGTACACTCTTCACACAGGGAAACATATGTGCTTCGTATCCCTGCAGATTTGCTAAACTGGCCTTGTGCATGTGTTAGCCATTGCAAGGGGAACAAAGGAGGCCAAAAGGTTCCAATCATCAAGCGTCGTGTCAGCGTCACTCCCTGTTATGGGTGTTAGTGCCCGATTGGGAGTTTCCGAAAATTGGGGGTACTCATTTTGGGGTCCCTATAAGAAACATCCTACTATTTCGGCGCTCACACTCGGACATCCTACTATTTAGGGTACTATATTAGGGTCCCCTATTTTCGGAAACTCCGATTGAATTCACGAAAATTCAGCTCGTGTGCCCTTGCGCGGGTGCCCCGCGCAGTTCTCTACTCTAGCCGCCGAGCAGCCGAGCATTCAACATGATTTCAAGACAGCACAACTTACTTGCAACATAATAATAATAGTAATAAATCGCACCAATACAGTAAAGTCTGTTCAAATATTACATTGTAACTTATCGTTATTAACACATCATCAAACCTGACCCGCGTAGTCGTGGAAAAAGCATCCACCAGCCTAGAGTCTCGCATCCATAATTTACCAGGTGCATCGGAAACTCTATCCCCTGTCGTTACCCATAGGCTCCATAGTAGTTCCTTTTGGGGATTACCTTATAGGAATCTCAATATGAACCCCAAAAAGGAATTACTATGGAGCCTCTAGGTACCTAGAACACTAACTCCCACGTAGGCGTGCTTGCCCCGGCTCCTGAAACCTGAACGGCCTGAACGCTGATACCCAAATTCCCGACCGTGACTCTGCCTTAACGTCTTAGTACCAACAACTCCAAAACAAGGCAATGGCCCCTGTAAGAGTCCGTGCATCCAAGCACGTCTTACACGGTAGGCATGGAGGCTTGGATGTGAAGCAAAACCCACAGAAAGTGCACATGCTATGTGCCATAGTGTTCTTCGACAAGACCGGAAACACCGCATGGAAAGGCTCACAATTTTACCGAATAAACTGTGCGTTTATGTTTGTTTGAAACATTTTGTTGGACCCAGTAACTTCATTGTTGAACTTGCTGCAACATTATCGTGGACGAAGCTTTGGCGAACTTCGAAATGAGCAGCATCTCCGTAAGTCTAACTTCTCCCGCAAGGTGCATGTCATAATGGTCACGATGAAGGGGAGGATGCAGATCATGATGATAGCGATGATACAGGCCATGGTAACGGGTTTATATGCGGCTTGAATTTGGGTTGACCTGACAAAAAACGGCAAATGATAGAACCATGTCCGTGGATTTTTTAGCCTTCCCAACCTAGGCCCCCCTCCATCGCCCCGCCCCTCCTTATCCTAAACGATTGAACCATGTAGGAGTTTCCGACAATAGGGGTACCTTATTTGGGGGTCCTTAAAGTTTAAAATAAGGATCCTACTATTCAGTGTTCTATCCTACAGGGTCCCCTATTTTCGGAAACTCCCATGTGCACGTAAGTGCACAGCCGACGGCCTCCTAGAGGCGCTCATGGGGTCAAGAACATTACATGGGAGTTTCCGAAAATTAGGGGGAGGGGGGGAGGTACCTTAGTAAGGGGGTCCTTATAGCAAGGAGCCTACTATTTAGGGTGGTATATTAGGGTCCTCTTTTTTCGGAAACTCCCAAATCAGTGTGTTTACTCCTCACTCATCTAGTCTCAACTCAGAGCACACGGCGCAGAAAGCCCAAACCCTCGCAAACCTGCCTACACAACAGGAAACACAGTCCTAAACCTTAAACCCTATAACACCCCTGCCATCTGAAACCCGGGAAACCATCGAGTTCTACAGGCTTACATCGGCACACTTCACCTGAGTGCCGCCGGAACCACCATAAGCGAGACTTCTGCAGACTATAATCTATATACATACCTGGGAACTCTTTACGCCTTTTATAAACGCCGGCGCCGGGCAAAAACTCCTTTACCCGGTCGGCTGCGGGATTGCCCGGGTTTCGGCGGGATTGAAAATTTGTCGGCGGAATCGCATAAAGCCCTGTCTCGCAGCTCGTTTCGCTGCTCGAAGCGACCTTTGTAGCTGCTGGCGCCGCCAGGAAGCTTGCCTTCTTCCCACCGTGTTGGTCTTCAGTCAAACATGCTTGGTTCGGCATTCATGAAATCATCAGCGGACGGGCTCAGATGTTTGGACAGCACAAGTCGAGTTGTTTGGCTATGGAAGAAATGGATTGATTTTTGTTTTTTGCTAGCGATGCAAAAAGAACAGGCTGCACTATTGCTGCATAGCTGTGAGAGGCAAACGGAAAGATAGAAAGCATCGAGGTAGGCCTGGAGCGGCTGGAGGATGGGAGCAAGGAAGGGAGAGGGAGAATCATACAGAGCGAGAGAAGGGTGAAACCGAATCTTGTTTCAGTTCATGTTCGGGGACGAGCGAGCATCGGGAGCATCCATGGGTCCTTTGGGAAACAGGTACGGAGAAAGGCAGAGAGAGAGAACAGCACCAGAGCGGCCTCGCGCAGGCTCCGAACCTGCTTGGGGACGTTAAGCTGTTTTTTCACCCTCTTTGCGCGCTGCGGTGTGTGTTTTTGGATGCCCGGGTGCCGGCGGGATTGCCCGGGATCCCGGCGGAACACCCGGGATTCCGGCGGGATAAGCCAGGACGACCACCCAAGCACCACAGAGCATCGCATGGCACCCTTCTCGCCCAGACGTTTTGACAAAGAAAAGACATAGATCCTGACAATGACAGTTTGAGCGGTGCATCTAGAACTATGACAGACCCCCATAACCACATACTTATCTCCAAAGCCTAGCACGGATCCCCAGACCGTACACCTTGAGGTCTTTGCTCTGAAGCCAGAATTCCCGGATCTGCTCTGAGCCACAAAGGATCGAACTTACAGGCCTGTCGCTTGAAATCCACCAAAACCCCAACACCCGAACTAACAACCGCAATCACTCGACGCCTGAACGAGCCTGAGCTCAGTGGTGACTTTCGGAGTTAGGATTGTTAACTAGTTGAAACAGCCCAACCCTTCAAACCTCAACCCATCAGCCCGTCCCCTGTACGAGTAGCTAGATATTCTTGTTCGACGAATTGGCCGAGTGCATCACACCAAACAAATCCGACCACCACAGCATTCAACAGATTCATGACGTCGCGGTTCCGCTGCAGGATTTACGCGTTGCGTTGAACGGAGTGCGAGTCTTGTGTTTTAGTCGAATGAGTTTTTTGTCTTTGTCGGCGTTTTTTCTTCATTTGCCGGCGCTTTTGTTGGTTGCCGCCTTTTCTGGATATTGCCGCCTGAAATATTTACCGTTTTCCTTGGCCTTGGCGGCAAAAATTATGGCCGCCGGATTCTCTAGGTATACATATATACACATGTATTTGCTCCATTTTTATATGTATTTATAGCTGTATTTCTGCGTCGCAGTGCCGAAGCTCCGCGGCAAAGCCAGCGTGCACTTAGTGGAACAACAAAGCGAAATAGAAGCCGTAAACTTGAAAACCAGGTCTGGGACGTAAAACCTCCATCCCGGATCCTTCAAGTCTCCTCCTCCCGAAGCCCTGAGTGTAACACCGAATCCTCATCCCAAAGCCCTCAAGGCCTGCGGGAAATGACCGCGGACGGATCGTCGAGCTCCGGGATGGGACGCGGCTTGCAAAGGTTGAACCTACGCATGCAGAAAAACCGTAGGCGCTGTTACTCTTATCGATTATGTTTGCCACAATGGCGCTTGTACTATTGCTGCAGCTGCTGCCACTATCACCAACACCCCGACTACTGACAACTGCTGCTGCGACTACAACGACGACTACTAAAACACCTCCTGCTGCCACTGCTGCAGCAGCAGCAGCAGCAACAACAACAGAACAAACACAAGATTAAATATAACAAGAAGAATGACAAAAATAATAACTACGAGCAAAAAGAATA
Organism: Symbiodinium sp. CCMP2592; assembly: GCA_905221615.1. Classification (NCBI taxonomy): domain Eukaryota; class Dinophyceae; order Suessiales; family Symbiodiniaceae; genus Symbiodinium; species Symbiodinium sp. CCMP2592. Next base: position 84,585 of record CAJNDT010005933.1, read on the forward strand.
ATAACAAAAATAGTAATAATACAACAATAACAAGAACACCAAGAATAGTAACAAGAAACAACAAACAACAACCATAATAATAACCGTAATAACAACAAGAAGAACAACAACAACAGTAACAACAACAACAACAACAGGGTACACATAAAAAACTGCAGCCCCGTCAACCCATATATCTGCGTTTCGTCTGTACATTAGATAGAGACAAAAACAGGAGCCCCGTCATGTTGTTTCCCCCAACAACAACAACAACACAGTGCCTATGGTGTATAGGGTTCGAATGGTTTTGAAGAAGGTGGTTTAATCGATTCAGCTTATGTTCATGGATTTTGCGTGCGTCTGCAAGGAGTTTGTGTGTATTTGCAAGGAGTTTGTGTGTATTTGCAAGGATTTGGTTGAGTTTGTGTGCATTTGCAACGATTTCGTGCGTATTTGCAAGGATTTCGTGTTATTTCTTGGATTTGTAAGAATTTCCAAGGACTTGTTGCACATATCCGTTGATTTTGTGTGTATTTGCACGTTTTTTTGTGTGGATTTTGATGGTTTGTCCATGGATTTTGTGTCGTTTTGAAAAGACTTTGTGTGCGCATGCCCAAAGCATCAGACGTGGATCAAGCCCTTCAACTCAACATCACATAAAATCCGTCAATCTACCCTCAAATCCTTTCTGAGCCGTTCGATGACTAATTCAAACCCGTCAAAATTCCAGACAAGCCCTTTCAAAGCCCATGAGAACCTTTCTGGATTTCGTAGATTCCCACACCTGTGGTGGAAATGTGGTGTAATGTGGGTGGTTGTTGTAAAGGGGGGGTTCAAAACAACAGACGAGGCTCCCAGTTTTTGTCTCTACCACAGGGTAGAGACAAAGGCCCCATTGAAACCAGGACTTTGTCTCTACCCTCCGGTAGAGACAACAACTGGAGCCCCGTCTGTTGATTTGATCCCCCCTTTACAACAACCACCCAGCCTACACCGCATTTCTATCATGGGGCAGTTGCTCTGTAAACCATGGCTCGCATGCCCCAAACCTCTACAGGCACCCTGTGTGGTCGCCGGAAGCATTCCCAATTGCTTCAATTAACAACAATTGCGGGCTGCTGTTTTTGTCTGTACCAACAGCAACAGCAGCAACAACAACGGCAACAGCAACAGCAACAGCAACAGCAGCAGCAGCAGCAACAACAGCAACAGCCACCACAGCAACACCAACAACAACGACCACTACAACTACAACTACTACTGCTGCTGCTACTGCTGCTGCGACTTCTACTGCTGCTGCTGCTACTGCTACTGCTACTGCCACTGCTGCTGCTGCTTCTACTACTGCTACTGCTACTACTGCTGCTGCTGCTGCTACTACTACTACTACTACTACTACTACTACTACTACTACTACTACTATTGCTAAACTGCCACTACGACAACAACAAAACTACGACAACAACAACAACTACTACTGCTGCTACTACTACTACGACTACTACGACTACTACTACTACTACGACGACGACTACGACTACGACTACGACGACCTACTGCTACTTCTACTAGTGCTAGTGCTGGTGGTAGTGCTGGTGCTAGTGATACTGGTAGTGCTAGTGCTGCTGCTACTGCTGCTGCTACTGCCACTGCCACTACTTCTGATACTGATACTGATACTATTAACCACTACTTCTACTACTTCTACTACTGCTACTACTGCCACTACTGCTACTACTGCTACTACTGCTACTACTACTACACTACGACTACGACTGCAACTACTACTGCTACTGCTACTACTACTACCACTAAGACCCCGACTGCTACTGCTGCTACTGCTGCTCCTACTACTATTGCATTTTCTGCTACGACTCTTTGTGAACACTGGCTTTCGAGACGCTCAGGCGAGGTTTCAGGCACGACTACAAAGATTCCCTGGTGTGAGCAGGCGCATGCTGCACGACTTTGTTTTGTGCCTTCGGACGCCTGCTGGGCTACTGCTACTACTACTACTACTACTACTACTTCTACTACTGCTACTGCTACTGCTACTGCTACTGCTACTGCTACTGCTACTGCTACTGCTGCTACTGCTACTGCTACTGCTACTACTACTACTACTACTACTACTACTACTACTACTACTACTACTACTACTACTACTACTACTACTACTACTACTACTTACGACGACGATGGCGACAACGACTACCACTACCGGTACTGCCCCTATTACACACTGTCACTAGTACAGCGTGAGCTTGTGTGCAGTGCCCGCTGCTTGGCTGGCAGTCTGCAGTCGTCGACTACTGTACCTAGGATGCCCAGTAACCTAGGAGTAAGAAGGGCTCCCTTTTTGGTATTGGGTAACTTTATAAGGAACCCAGGACTACAGAAAGGGAATAAGGGTACTACTGGGCATCCTAGGTACCGATGCACTCTGCCTTGTCCAGCTACGTCACAGAGGTACTGCGCAACAAGAGGCTTTTCTTTTTCCTTTCTGGGTCATGCTGCGGGTAACTGTGCTCCTGGTACCGTTACGGTTGTAACTTGCAGGCTGCCGCACAGCATCTTCTCCTTGTCAGATTCTGGGTTGTCCGATCTACGACTCCAGCCCCACTATGTCACTGTCGTGGTCGCGTTGTTGCCAGCGACGGAGCAGCGCGGCCGGTATGGGCGGGTAACATGTGTATGCGTGTGTTACCGTGTGTACATGTATACACACATCGTTTGACCGAATCGGCTTGCGAATTGTTTTCCAAAGTATGAAATGGGAGGAAGACGGCGATACCTTCTGAGCCTCATACTCTTGCCCTGATGCTTACAACTTCGAGGGCGAAAGACTGGCCCTGCCTCACCGTGTCAGTCTCAGCAAATGCCAAGTGATGGGTCCTGAGTGCTGCACAGAAGTTGCCATGCATGTCTCTGAGCTTGTTTCCAGAATTCCTCACCGTCCTAATCAAAAGTCTTGGTAAGCAGCTATACTTTGCAATTTTAAGCGCCAGCCCTGAGTTGAATAGTCTACTACACAATTATGGCATCCTCGTCGCTCACCCTGCAAAAACTGAGCAGCAACAACACGGAAAGCCTCTGGTCGTATGGAGTAGCCGTGACCCGGCTCGGGCCCAAAGCGTACACCCTGAACCCCAAAACCCCGGAGCTAAAACCTAAAAACTCGGACAAACAACCGACAATCACCTCCCGGTACTATAGAAGCCTGAATAACTACCGATACTATTCGTTTGGGCCCCTTCATACAGTTACACCATTTAAGGGCTCGGCTCCCGCAGATGTTTCTCCAAGTCGGCCTTCGTGGCAAAACCTTCGAAACACCTCGTCGGTTTGATCTAGGACGGGTTTAGCATGCGTAGGGTTCATTTAGGGCTTAGGATCTTGGGTATACTCACGTATAATGTTTGGGATTTGGTTGCGCGGAAGGTTTGTGGAGCACTCTGACACATTTTTAGCTGTGGCTCTGCTACGCGCAGTGTGCATCGGAGAAGCAGCGAAAACTGGTCGCTTAAGAACGAACGTTTTCGGAGCTACGGACATCAACCAAACTGCGGAGAGGGTGGGCCGTGGTCTCTAATTCCTTCGGAAATATGGTTCAGGGTTTAGGGCCAGGGAGCTTCTTGCCGTTTTGGCCTAGCACTTATGTCCATCAAGCTTGCGGGAGCAAAGCCACAATCGAACTCGTCTGCTCACACGTGGAACATCCCAAAATGAGGCCTTTGCGAGAGTAGCGACCACTTGTTACTGGCAACAAAGGATGGGAGAGACAAAACGTAGAGATGATGTAATCAGACTATTCGGTAAGTCACGATTCGACACATAGAGAGTACCTGACGCGACAGCGTCTGACTCGTTGCTCGGCAACTTTTTCACAACCACCAGAACCAAGCTGTCTGCGCAAGTACACGGGCAATTGACAAGCTGCTGTAACTACTGCTACTGCTGCTGCTACTACTATTAAGTTACTACTACTCTACTACTGCTACTTCTGCTGCTGCTGCTATTACCGCTACTACTGCTGCTACTAGTACTAGTACTAGTAGCAGTACTACTACTACTACTACTACTACTACTACTACTACTACTACTACTACTACTACTACTACTACTACTACTACTACTACTACTACTACTCCTACTCCTACTCCTACTCCTACTCCTACTCCTACTCCTACTCCTACTCCTGCTGCTGCTTGCTGCTGCTGCTACTGCTACTGCTACTGCTACTGCTACTGCTGCGGCTACTGCTACTGCTACTTCTACTGCTGCGTACTACTACATCATCTTCGTCATAGTCATCGGCAAAGTGTCATCATCATCGTCGCAAAGTGACGAAAGCTGAGGGGAGCGGCTCTAAGCAACGCCATCGAACTGGCTTTGTCAGCTGCTTTTTGGCCTCATGTCACTTGAAGTTTGGTATGAGCTGGAGAGTTAAGTGTTCTGGTGGCTCGGGGCTTTCGGAATTAAGTGCTGCTAGCTGGTAGTTGGAAACGGCGACCCCGGAAAACTGGATTTCGGGCCTAATTTATATCGCCTCTCTTTGGGCATCTGAGACTTTAGAAGGTCGCAGCCTTGCTTACCACGACAATCAAGTGGGAGTTTCCGAAAATAAGGGACCCTGATATAGCACCCTAAATAGTAGGATCCTTATGATGAGGACCCCAAAATAAGGTGCCCCTAATTTTCGGAAACTCCCAAACCCTAAACCCTTCATAGAGCCCTTATAGATCCCTTTAAGGAGCCCGTAGGGATCCCTAATGGCAAAACCTAGAGCCTTTGTAATGGCAATAGTGGTAGCGCCAGCAGAAGCAACGTCAATAGCACAAACTTTCGCAATTGTAAGTGAGCCGTCAACAGTAACGCTAAATCATGATGGACACACTACAGGTAAATCACAAGTGCTGACTGGTAGTAGTAGCAGTAGCAGTAGCAGTAGCAGTAGCAGTAGCAGTAGCAGTAGCAGTAATAGGAGCAGCAAGCAGCAGCAGGAGTAGTAGTAGTAGTAGTAGTAGTAGTAGTAGTTGTAGTTGTTGTTGTTGTTGTTGTTGTGCAGCAGCAGTAGCAGCAGCAGTAGTAACAGTAGTACCAGTAGTAACGGTAGTAGAAGTGAAGTAGTAGAAGTGGCAGAAGTAGTAGAAGTAGTGGTGGTAGTAGTAGTAGTAGTAGCAGTAGTAGTAGTGAAGTAGTACTTCAGTACTCGTGGCAGTAGTAGCAGTAGCAGTAGCAGAAGCAGCAGCAGCGGCAAGCCGTAGCCGTACCCGTGGCCGTAACCGTTGCTGCAGCCGCAGGAGTAGGACCAGTAGGAGTAGGACAAGTAGGAGTAGAAGCAGGAGTAGAAGCAGTAGTAGGAAGTAGTAGGAAGTAGTAGTAAGTTGTCGTAAATAGTAGTCGTCGCAATAGCATTACTAGTCTAATAGTGGTGGAAGTCGCAGCACCTTAGTCGTCGTAGATGCCCAAGTCGCCATAGCCATAGTTGTTGTGAAGAAGCAACAAGAAGCATTACATGTAAACGTACATGTCAAAGTCGCAGTCATAAAAGTAGTAGACAACGAAAGTAAAAGGCACTCGCCACCGTAATCGTTATAGCAACAGCGAATAGCAAGAGTGACAATGTCTTGAATGCAATGTGCAAACATGTAGGGCATCGACCACGGTCTCCGCTTCCGGTGTCGACACCTCCGCCGGTGCTGCCAATCAATGCCCGAAAGCTCCAATATACTATATACCCTCATACAACTTCAGGCTCTTGCGGACGAAGGCAAGAAATGACACGAAGGGTTTACGAGGTTCCTTTGCACCGGCTCCTCAAACACGGCTATTGGAGCCAAACCTTCGCCGTTGCAAACTACATTTGCAGCTCGGGCTTAGTCGCCGGTTTCAGCCGGTGTGGGCTGGGGAGTTCAGTCTGTACTTATTAGCATGTCGCATGTTCACGTGAAGCAGAATCTCATGGCAAGTGTCATCCAAAACCACCCCTCACTTCATCAGCTGCATCTCCTGCCTACTGCTTCCGAACAGACGTGGTATACTCTGAAAACTAGCAGTTGTAATGCTAATCGTCGTGGCGGCAGCGAAGCGCTTGTTGTCTTGCTGCCATTGTTTTTCATCGCTTTTGTTGGTGCTGCTGTTGCTACTGTCTGGAGAAAGGGAAAGCCGTGGGCATTGGCCATGCTCATAAGCATCGCTGCAAACAGACGTCGAAATGATCTCCCCTTCACGTATATAACAGCACAAACACTACTTCTCCAAGTGCTTCAAAACAAAAAAACCGACGCTCACAAAGTAAGTGAGGATCCGCCAGGCTAGGAAGTTTAAGAGTTTAAGGAGTATGTTGCAGAGCAGCGAAACTTGGCAGTCCTTCCAAAGTCAAGAATGTCATAGCATAAGTCCGCTCCAACATGCAAACATCAAAACGCTCCAAAAACCCAAACCGCCACTTATCTAGGTTTACCAATCGAAAACGTCAGCCAGTTTCACGTTGGCATCAGAGCTTCGGGAACTTAGGCCAGACCCAACTTGGGGATCTAAATGACGCAAAGCAGGTACTGGTCACGGACGTAAAACCCGGGAGTGGCCAGCGAGCCCTAAGCCGGCCCCATGAACCCTCCTACTTGGGAGAGCTCCAGGCCCCCGGCATCGAGATGGCCCGTGTTCACCTGCGCGAGTTCTGTCCCAAAGAAAGGGTTGAACGGACTCCAGCCTTTGCAATGGGACTGGTGGTAAGCTTGCGCGGCACATCTTACAGCGAGCATAACTCGAACCACAGCAGCAAGCACCACCAATGCCAACACCGACACGGGTACCAATTCCCAGGCCAAGGCCAAGACTGAGACCAAGACCAGCACCACTGCCACTACCACCACCGCCACCAGGAACATCCAGGAACACTCACAACAAACAGCAACAACACCTCCCTCTTTTTCGCCTGCTGCTGCACCTGCTGCTCTTGTTTCCCCTCCCGCTCCTTCTCCTGATCCCGCTGCTGCAACTTCTAGTTAGACTTCTACGGCTTCTATGGCTTCTACGACTACGACGACCACTACCACACGCAACTTGCACCCGCAAGCAACACTACACTCGTAGTTTGTCAGAGTGAGGGAGTGAGAGAGAAAGAGGGAAACAAAAAGAGAGAGAGAGAGAGAGAGAGAGAGAGAGAAAGAGTCTTCGAGCGTGATTGTGAAAGTGGGTGAGCGAGAGGAGGCAAGGCGCGCGTACCAGCCAGCAAGGCAACAACCAAGGAGAACTTTGCACTGAGCTGATGGCTAGATGCTCCCGGCAAGCATCCCAGTCCTCGACACGACTGCTCAAAGGACTGGCGCCTATCACATCCTTCTTTCAAGCACCATCTCGACACGAAACTTGCAATTGCTTTGAGGGACCTGAAGCTTCACGCGATTCCCCTGAAGTGCAGATGTCGGATTGGAGGTTGACCCTGGGAAGCCGAGAAAGCTGCAGATTCCATGGGGTTGGAAGGAAGAGGTTTTTGTAGACGACTTAAGCGAATCCAGGTATTGTAAGTGCTGAGAGTATCCTTTGTGATACGATCCACTGAGATTCCATGCAAGGTAATCTTCACCTGACAAGACCTGATAAACTTCGACAACAACAAAACCTTTGCGCAGTGCCTTCCCGATTCCATGAACCCTTGAAACCTCGCCCAGTCCTGAAAACGATCAGCACAGTCTGGGCATTCGAAGCTGTGGGCTATCCTAGGCACCAAGAGTTCTGTCCGTAGAGTCTGTAGAGGCTTGCCAGACTCGGCAAGGACTAGGTCTCAGGAGACTCTGGGGGTCAGGGTCTAAGTTCAAAGTCGACGATTACGACGGCTTCAACTTCAGTTCTCTACACGTGAAAGATCTCTAAGCGAGGTAGCAAGACAACTAGGTGGAACTCTCAAGCAAACACTGCCAAACTCGATGCGAAGTGCTCCGTCGGTGCCTTCCACAGCTCCCTGCATCCTCCCCATGTCTCGAACAACTCGAACGGTTCCGGCCAAGCTGGTCAGACATTGACAAGGTTGACCCTGGCACTAACAACAACACGAACTAGCACCAATCATGGTAGGCAACTGCTGTTTCTACTACTAGCGGCCACGGGGACGGCAAACTACCAAACAATCGTCCTCATCTCGTTCTAGTTCAAGCATGCGGCATTAATCATAGTGGACCCTGAGTGTCAAGGCACGAGATCCGATTCGTACTCTTCGGTCTGGAGCAAGTTCAGAGTATACCACAGGAACTGTTACATTCGAACTTCTGCCTATGGCCATGAAGGGTTGGGTTTCAAGACTCTCAGATGCTATCGTGCCGCTATAGGGTGCTAATCTCCCCTAGGTGGGGCTTTTAAAGCCTTTGAAAAATATTAGTAAGTAAGAGCCAATAAGGGAAAATATAAAATGTCCCAAAGCCCTACCGGGTCCCGGTAAGCTCTGCCGGATACCTCAGGATGGAGCACTGGGCTGCTCTCAGCCGTCTTCTTGGCGACCTCACCGGACAGAACTCCATATAGTAAAAATAGTAATGATAAAAATAAAATTAAGAATAATAATAGTACTAATAAGTACTAAAAAATAATAATACTAATAGTGATAATAGTAGTAGTAGTAGTAGTAGTAGTAGTAGTAGTAGTAGTAGTAGTAGTAGTAGTAGTAGTAATAATAGTAATAATAATAATTACTCAGAACTACAAACCCTGAGGGCCAGCCAGTTTCTCAGTTTCCCCAGGCGGCTTTGAAGCGGGAGTCTGAGAAACCAAGCATCCCGTGACGTCCGAAGTCAGAAGATCCGCCGACACACGCATGCACGATTTCGACCTGCGCCTCTGCTTGCCACCCTGAATCCTGGACTCTTGAATGCAACACACACTCGGTGGCCTGGGTTTCGAGACCGGGAAAGAGAAGAATCGGCTGCAACGCACGGACGTCGGCATCCTGTAGCAAAGGCCCGTTGAGGATTCATCCCCGTTCTGTGTTCAATTCCATTGCGGCACTCTTGCATAACTAAACCGAAATCAAGCGGCTTGCCTGACCTTCTGCCCAGCATTAACTTTAACTGGACAAAGCCTCACCAAACAAAGCGAACTCGCGCCTGCACATTCAGTAGGCATCAGCTATATCTCTGCCAGACCAAGCTTAACATCTCTTGCCAATCCAACCGGATTCGGACTCTCACTGCCCCATGCGATCCAGGAGGGTACTATAGTATAGGGGCCTTAATAATTACCTATACTATTTGGGGGGTTCCTTTTTTATAGTTATAGTATAATGGGCCGTGCTCTGGCATGTTTGTTCCAGTTTGCTTCAGGTTAGGATCATGGGCAGCTGCTCGGCATGACCATCATCATGCACTACTCCCTTCTGCCGGTGATCCCCGTGCAGTGCAAGCACCGACACGAAGTGCAACATGCACACACATAGCAGCCAAGATATAACAAAACCCACATGGTCATACACTAATGGGCACCGCAAAGAATCCCAGACATGAAAAGAAATGAACAAACAGCAATGAACATTCAAGCAACTGCAGATATAGAATGGCCTCTGTACCAATCTATCCATTTTATGTATATAAGGCAGTTTACTAGTTAATTTATTAAGTATTTACTTAATCAATACATTAACTAATTCATTCATTGACTTCGTGGTTGGTTGATTGATTAAGTTGTGCATAGGAACATAGGTCCATGTAGTGCATGCACATATCTCTAGTTGCGTGTATACTCCTTATGCACTTGTCCGTCTCTTTGTCTTTACATACATGCTTTCTTGGCACCTCCGCATCCTCATCAGCATCCTCAACCTTGCTGCATGTGCCCCAAAGGTTTCGGCTCCAGGGTTTCGGGTGGCGAGTGCAGGCTGAGGGCTACGGTTGATGATATAATTCCTGCATTACTCATAATAAGGAGTATGCCATAATTCTCATGGTTTAGGGTCCTTGAGGTAATGCAGGATTCATATTATCAACCATATGAACGCTTGATAGAAGGCCCTGAGCCGACGAGTGTGGCCGCCATTGAAGAACGTTCGAACATCTACTGCACCAAAGCGTGGCCCTGCCTCGACTTCTGCATCCGAGTGTCCATTGGAGGGAGCAAACCCAAAGACTAACTCCAAAGCAAGTTGATGGATTTTCCATAACACAAACGGACTCCGAAGGGCGGGGATGTCCCTGGTCGCATCTAGAGTCTGGAGCCTGTAGACTTGCATAAGCCAGTTCGTCCCACCATGTGGGTAGTTGTCAAAATTATGGCCTCTTTTTGGGTACCCTAGATAATAGGTGCCGTATTATATTAGGTACCCGAAAAGGGATCCTAATTTTGACAACCACCCATGTGAACCTTGTTTTGAACGTGTCTTTGAAGGAGAGACTGGTCCTGATCCAGCTTCTGCATCTCTTCTACAGCCCTTAGATAGGAAGGGTGGGGACTTACCTGCATGATCAGATCTTCCCACGCGAAAACCGTGCACTGCTCTTTCTATCCACTATCCATGAGCAGTAAGAGAGCTGATTGCCTCGCCGAAAACCTTCGCTCCCCTGGCTCGCCTCGTCATCCGCATCTTCCTCGCCTGACTCCTGGTGCTCTCGCTCTCGCTCTCGCCTTCCCACCAAGCCGCATGACAGCTATGACTACCATCATCGTCATCAGCAGCAGCATCATGGCCACCAAACCCTCACCATCGTCACGACTGCAGTCCCGAGCTTCGGTACTGGTATCAAGGCATCTGAAGGGTCCTCCTCCTGCTTCTCACCTCGGAAGTCATACACTGCACGAACCTTGTCTTGCACAGACGCAGTGACACAACGATGATCGGTGCCAGCGAAGGATCTCAAAGTTTCGCGAAAAAAGTGTTAGATTCACACAACCGCTTAGCAAGAGCTGCTTGGGTCGACCAAGTATGCTGCAACTTAGACGAAAACAGTGGCCACGAGAAGCCATGACAACAACAAAACGCACAGGCACTGGTCAGAAGAACCAGCTGAAGAGAAAGTCAACATAGAATCAGCACTCACAGGCACCAACAGTTGTAGCCCCCAGTAGTCCCACCATGTTCAGCGGAAGCAGAGAAACCGCACCCGCAACAACTGCCACAACAAGAAGCGAGTTCCGACTTTGTTTCAAGGGGTAATCCAGGAGTGAACGGCCAGGGCATTGCGAGAATCCTGTGTGTCAGAGGCGCAGAGCCGAATGGCAAGCTTGGCATGCGTTGTATATGAAGTTACGCGATTCGTGAAGTCGTTGCGACACTCAACCACCCTAGCATTCCAGAGTGGACTCATTTAGGAGTTTCGGTTTTAGACTTAGGGTTTATAGGGTTTCATACAGCAAGCCCGGATGTATAAAACAGAGTCTAACGGCTTCGGCACTTATATACTCGTTGAGGATTTCTTCGCAGGGGCCGGTGAAGTTTCTCTACCCGTAGGAGTTGCCAAGACATTTTCATGTTGAGTATCTAAGCCATAGCTGCACGACCCAGGGAGGGTATCAGCAGCAACAATAGCAGCACCAGTAGTGGCAGTGGTAGGAGAGGCTGTTCAATAACGAGCGGGCCTGCAAGACAAAACCCCGCAAAGGCAGCAGCAGTCCTTGCCGTCCACCATATGAGAATGCTGTAACAAAGCTTCAGCGATGAAGCCTCTCGAATCCTCTGTCACGTGTGTCGGCCCATTTTTGGTACATCTCCGCAACCAATCTCAGCGACTAGAAGCAACGCTGCGAAATCCCGCCCGCAGGAGTTGCTGTCCACGATGGCCCCAGCATCGAGCTGCAGGGTTTCTGCTACTGTATATAATTGTCTGGAGGATGCTACAGCCTTACAGCGGTCCCATTTCAAACAAACAGCTTGAAAAAAGGACTCCGTTCGGGGCCTGCTTTGCTGGCCTTCAACTTACATCACACTCCCGCGCGGATTTGAACCGCGATCGCTGGATTCCGAGAAGCAGCTGCCACTTTTGATCATGTGTTTTTTAGACGGAAGGTGCGGTTTGCCTATTCCTGGCGGTTCCAGTTAGAACCGGCAATGTAGCAGCAGTATGGCTTCGACAACTTATGAACTTCATGACCTGATGGCTCGAGCCTGTGGCAGAGAGCCCTGAACATGGAGGCCCGGCAGGAATTGCTCCTTTTTTTGTGGCATTGCTTGTTGCAGGACTCCGTCGCAACATCCCAGAGCTCCCCGACAGGCCACATCCCCGGGCAAGCGCTCCAAGGATAGAAGCTTGCTTCAACTCACTTTCTGCTGCAAGCCCAGTACTATAGGGGCCTTAATGATTAGAATAGGGTTTTGGGTGGGTAATATACTATAACTATAATAAGGAACCCCCAAAATAGTATAGGTAATAATTAAGGCCCCTATGTTAGTCGGGCTTGCTCCGCTCGTCGGCCGGCAAATCAAGAGTACTTGTAGCCTTTCATCACCTGGTAGACCTGACCGTTCGGACCCAAAGGTCTTCAATCTTATGACATGCCTGGCTTCAACTCAATGGGGGTTTTCCGAGACTAGGGGATAGGATACCGCCCAATAAGGTACCCCAATAGGGTTTGCATGGGTTAGGTTTGCTGATACCCACATGCTAAGCCGCCTGTGTTTTACCGATATCCTCTGCATGCCTTGCCGCACTTCCAAGGCTTGAAATTGGCTGATGTGGAAAGACGGTTGTGAATTGGCTGGAGATTTACAAAATAGGGGCCTTAGTCATTAATTAGAATAAGGTTTTCGGCTATTTTATACCATAATTGGGGTCTGTCCTGGAACGTGGATGTCCGCTGTTCGGAATCTTCGGGACATGGCCGACTGTGGCTCGCTTAGACGTTTCAGCAACCGTATCATCGGGGCCTTAATAATTGCCAATACTACATACTGTTTTGGGGTTCCTTCTTACAATCATAGTACAATGGGCCCCAAAACCCTATTCTAATCATTGAGTCCCTTGTCTGCGTGCGAGGTCCCAGATGTTTCGGGCTTAGCTAAAACGTGGCATCGGAATGGTTTCCTTCTTGGTCTGCGGCTACTGACTAGAAGCTCTTCTTCCAGGCATCTGTGAAGCTTGCGCAAGGCCTCGATGATGCCGGTGGAATATCCGACGAGGACGTAGCTGGCATCAGTGGTGAACCTCCACCGAGATCTAGGAGTTTCCGAAAATACGGGACCCTAATACAGTACCCTAAATAGTAGGATCCTTATTAGAAGGGCCCCAAAATAAGGGTACCCTACTTTTCGGAAACTCCCATATAGGTCTTTGAGCCAAGGGCAGGGTGCGACACATAGAGATCTCTGCAGCATTCAAAGTTGGTTGCAGACTACCGGGTCTTGGAGCTACTTTGCATGCGTGAGTCTCCCACATAGGATACCACGATTGAAGCAAAGATGCACTCTGCTGCAATCCGTCGTAGTCGGACTTGGCCACTGGACTTGTCAACTCGAAGATTTGAGCAAGAATACTTTGCCGCAAGCTCCAAAACATAAAATGCACACGTACATCGCAAGCCCTCTTCTGAGATTCCTCCACCCCTCCCTGACGCTACCATGATGTGGTTCCGTCCCCGTGCAGCCTCAGTTCCCATGCCACGAAGATCAAACTTTCCCCGATCTTCTACGACGATATTCGCTTTACGAGATTTCAGCCCTGAAAGTGCGCTGGAGCTTCCCGGTCCTGTAGGCTTGTGGACCTCATTCCACTTTTCCCACCTAAGCCCCCCGAATTTCGCCTCAGAGCCGTGGCGACGCCGCCTCCAGACGAGACCACCTTCGCAATCCTCTGAGTTTCGGGGGTCTGAGCGATGAGAAATGTCGTGGGCCCAAAAGGCCAGAAGCAGGCTCTTGCAGGCAGTTGAAACAAAAGGCAGCGTGCAGCCGCACACAAAGGTTCTTGCAAGCATCCGTCTACCCTAACGCACCCCCAGAACCCCGGGAGGATCCAAAAAGTAGATCCCTTAATGAGGGTTCCTATAAAGTACCCTTAGCAGTATAGGGTCGCAAATTAGGGGATCCACTTTCTAGATCCTCCCGGGGGTCTGGGCCTCCCTGGCTAAGCGCAACCAAGGCTCCGCTCCTTAACCTCCAGATCCCACACCTTGGGGGTTTAAGGTAAAAGCCAGAAAGTTGGAATATGATTATCCTAACCCTTCTATGGTAAATTATAGGTCATCCTACCCTGAAACCGTATTCCAACTTTCTGGAGTTCCCTGTAGGGCATCAAGATCCATTGCCACATTGCCGGCATTCGCAACAGCAGCGCTTGGTGTCTATGATCTGCAAACGAGAGGACAGGCAAACTAGTCACACCTTGCGCTACGAAAGTGCGGCCCTCGGCGAAACGAATTCAGTAGCTTTGTTGGTGCAAAATGGCCTGAAGAAGCATCGAGAGAGCGCCTGAATAAAACTATGTTTAAAAAGAACATGCTCGCTGAAGTTACATGACAAGCTAGGCCTGGACTCGCAACCCCGGGGCGCGCATGTTGGAATCTGTCATCACGCGAAACGATTTATGTGCTAGCTTGGGATCTCTCACGCCTGTCTCATGCCTTATGTTCAGTCCAGGCCCTTTGATAAAGAGCGCCAACTAAGATTCAAGCCATGATGCCCTTTAAACCCAAACACGAACACTTCAAGCATCAACCCAAGAACCCTTGAAGAACCCGAAGAACCCTTCCGAAACTTAAACGTGAGAAAAGGCCAGGAACAGCCCGCAAAAACAGCCCCGGGGCTTCGATCCCATCGTCCGTTGCCATACAAACCCAGTAGTCCAGGGGGCTGAAAGCCTGGGCTTTTAGGGTTAAGGGTTTCTGCTTTAAGGATCATGGCACTTAGTAGGTACGTTATAATTGGGGTTATAGGTCCCCAAAGTGGGGTTGTCCTAATTATAACCTACTTATAACCCTACTTACTAAGTCCTGTGAGCCTTTAAGTAGGTTCCTGGGTAGCCCCTTTACAATGAGGGGTTTTAGTATGGTTTAGGGGCCTGGGCCGCAGTGTTGATATCACGCGACTGCTTGGCGTCTGCAGCTTTGCAACTGAACTTGGTTGGATTCATTGCAATCTGCAAGGGGGATAGGTGTACATAGGGCTAATAGGGCTTAGTTTGGGGTTGGTACGGATCTTTGCTTGTGGTGATCTTGTCACACTCGCGGAGCCGGGCAAGAAGTGCGACATGCCGTATCTGCCGTGCTCCCGTCCAGGTGTGTTTAAAGGAAGGATGCCCAGGTGGAGGGCTGGGAGGGCCTGGAGCTTTCTGACGACTACTGAAACGAAACGTAACAGCCCCCGTAGCCTCACTTTATATATATATATATATATAGTATATAGTATACTATAATATAAAAAATATATATGTAAATATACATATGTACTTTGCAGCTGGACCTAGACCCTCCGGATTTGAAGATGCTGAGTGGCCAAGGAGTTGATGCAATGTGTACATTGGAGGCAAACCAGCAGCTTGCCCTCCTGAGCTGATACAGCTTTGAGCGGACATCTCTGCGGGATTTAGGTTCAAAAATGGCCTGGTGTATGAAAGCATTTGGCGACCTTGAAGACCGAAGCGAAAGCCGGATACACTGCACAGCGTAGCAACAGCACAGCAGAAGCGATCGCAGGACAAAGAACCGCCCGCTCCTGTGCTCCCCAAGCCCTAAACCTTCATTCGCCGCGAAACCCAAGCGCCGAGAACGACACCCGGGGGGGTGGGCGGGCGGGGTAGACGCACGGACCGAAGGCCATTTGAGAAAGGGGAAGCATGACCTAGTCTTGCGAGTATTCGTTCCGTGTCATTGCTGCAAGCAGTCACGTGACGTTGCATCGTTCTGTGTACATTCATGCTGTGATGTCCCGGGACAGTTCTTCCAAGAGGATCCTGCGTCCGTCTGGCTTCGTCAGGCGAAGTGACTTTCAAGTCACAAGCTTCCTCCCGGCAAGAAACTATCCTGCGCCGCCATGTTTTGCAAGGAGGCACTGCATAGTCGCACACTTGGCCATGAACGAGGGGAATGCTGCCAAGGAGAGAGGCATACATGAAGATCACCTAACTACATTCAACCAAAACAAACAAAATAACTAGTAGCAGCAGTAGTAGTAGTAGTAGTAGTAGTAGTAGTAGTAGTAGTAGTAGTAGTAGTAGTAGTAGTAGTACTAGTACCAGTACCAGTACCAGTACTAGTACTAGTACTATTACTGTTACTATTACTACTACTATTACTATTACTATTACTATTACTATTACTGGTAATAGTAATGGTAATAGCAATAGCAATAGTGATAGTGATAGGAATAGTAATAGTTATATTAATAGTAATAGTAATAGCAATAGTCATAGTAATAGTAATATAGTAATATAGTAATAGTAATAGTAGTGGTCGTAGTAGTAGTAGTAGTAGTAGTAGTAGTAGTCGTCGTCGTCGTAATAGTGGTAGCGTAAAAGTTTCCGCTTCGGCACATTCCTGCGTTTGTTTGATCCAAGCCTCTTCCACATCCCACAGCAGGGCGGCGCAGTCTCGCCCACCGGATGCCAGCCTCGAAGGGATTAATAAGTCGGAAAACTGGCAGGAGGTGCGAACTACCATCAAGGAGCGATTTTTCGACATGCGATGGTTTCAACAGCTGCCGAATGACAACGGCAGCAGACCGTACAAGCTTTGAATTCCTAGCAAAAGCAACATGTCCGTGCCATCCGACCGGATCTTCCAGGTTGCTGAAGCAGCACAGAGCTACAAAGGCGTGAGCTAACGGCGTATCATGAAATGGCAGGCACATGCTCCTAATTGTGTCTTGGAAACCCTAGCTGCTGCCTGCGATGATCTTCTGATGACCAAATATAAGCTTTACCTCGTTAGTTTGCACTCTCTCTCCCTTCCTGTCGGAGCACTAGAAGTGGCAACAACAGTATCAAGAGGTCTCAAACAGCAGCGACCGAAGAACAAGCTGGCATCCGGTGAAATCTCGAGCGCGTGGATGGCTGCACTGTGATAGCACCTCAGCAAAAAGCGCCAGAGGCCTGCATTAAAGACTGCCTGCAAGTCCTGGTTCTCGAAAGCAAAGCAATTTCCGCAAAACTCTGGCACTTTCATTGTGGCTAGCACCATCATGCGGAGCAAACCTTTGACTCCAGAACGACTCAAAGGTATGGCAGCGATGCATGAAGGGGCGTGCGGTGTGTGTTGTTTCCGTCGCATGGGTGTCTTCGACTAAATTCATGTCACTCTGTCTAGAGCAAAACTGCTAGACGTCCACCCAAAGGTTGTGCCTATGGTGGAACAAGGTTATGTCAAGCATTGCCGTCATGAATATGGTGGAAGTTGCAGGACCACTCACGAGGCACCCTATGAGCTGTGGCTGGACAGCACGCCATCGATATCGGAATGTCTCAAAGGTCCGCGAGCAAACTTGGCGAGGCTTCAACGGGCTATCCATGGCCGTCTACTTAAAGGATCAGGGGACTTAGTAGCTAGGGTTATTATTGGGGTAACTATACTTTAATTGCTTACAACCCCAAGTAAGGGACTTATAACTGTATTTACTAAGTCCCATGATACTCCAAGTACTGCCAGAGTCTGCAGCTCAGCAAGGCTTTGCATTTTGCAGCGGCAAACCCGTTGATTTTTGCTGGACCCGAGGTAGATGAAACGCTGATGTGCAGAGGCTCCGTGGCGGCATTCTAGCAAAACCTTCCTGTTAGCCTAGCATGTGACCTTCTGCCATGAATTGTAAACATCAGCTCCGAACCAAAAGTCCCAGTGTCTCAAGCTTCTCGACCACGGAACCCATCAGTCTAGCCAAGCATCGGTAGGGTATGTAGAACCTGTCGTGTGCCAGAATCCCAAACCTTGGGCAAAACTTGCCGGGTGTATTCAAAGCATTCCGGGGAAGCAGAGGAGTCCCAGTGAGTGCTGCAACGAACCCGACATAACGTAGGTTCCTTAACAATTAGAATAGGTGGGTTTTGGGATGCATTATACCATAATTATGACAGGGAACCCCTGAAATAGTATTGGTAATTTTTTCGGCCCCTAGAGCAGGACAGCAGTGGCCGCAAGCCCGTTCCTGACTGCAAAGCTGTCTTTCTTCGCAGATGTTGCATTGGCCCGTCTAAGTCGGTTTCTGGCGAAATCCCACCCCCAACCTCCCTTTACCCTAAGCCCTATTTGTGGCTTGGCCTAAAGAGGGCGGGCCTCCGAGCACAGAGTTCCAAAAAGGGTGCAAGCCGGATCAAAAAGAACAAGCACAGAACTTACCTTTGGCTAGTAGGGAATGGAAGAATGGTAGTAATGGTAGTTATAATTGTACCCCATTCCTCCATGCCCTACTAACCAAAGGTAAGAGAACGGGTGCAAACAGCTCCAAATCTGCAGCCGCGCAGCCCGGATTTGCTTGTCCCAACCACAGGTCGCTGCCTTGGCCTTCTTGGTACATGACGGGGCATGCACCTCAGGATGCTACTACTACTGCTACTACTACTACTACTGCTACTACTACTGCTACTACTGCTACTACTGCTACTACTACCACTACCACTACTACTACTACTCCTACTACTACTACTACTACTGCTACTACTGCTACTACTGCTACTACTACTAATACTAATACTACTAATACTAGTTACTTCTACTGCTTCTACTACTACTACTACTACTACTACTACTACTACTACTACTACTACTACTACTAATTACTTCTACTGCTTCTACTACTACTACTACTACTACTACTGCTACTGCTACTGCTGCTGCTACTACTACTAATACTAATACTACTAATACTAACTACTTCTACTGCTTCTACTACTACTACTACTGCTACTACTACTACTACCACTACTACTACTACTACTACTACTACTACTACTACTACTACTACTACTGCTACTACTACTACTGATACTAATACTACTTCTACTGCTTCTACTACTACTACTACTACTACTACTACTACGACAACAACTACTACGTCAAGTACTACCACTGTACTACTACTACTACTACTACTACTACTACTACTACTACTACTACTACCACTACCACTACCACTACCACTACCACTACCACTACCACTACCACTACTACTACTACTACTACTACTACTACTACTACTACTACTACTACTACTACTACTACTACTACTACTACTACTACCTGTACTACTACTACTACTACTACTACTGCTGCTACTACTACTACTACTACTACTACTACTAATACTAATACTACTAATACTAATTACTTCTACTGCTTCTACTACTACTACTACTACTACTACTACGACAACAACTACTACTTCAACTACTACCACTGTACTACTACTACTACTACTACTACTACAACTACTACTACTACTACTACTACTACTACTACTACCACTACCACTATCACTACCACTACCACTACCACTACCACTACCACTACTACTACTACTACTACTACTACTACTACCTGTACTACTACTACCTGTACTACTACTACTACTACTACTACTACTACTACTACTACTACTACTACTACTACTACTACTGCAAGCTGGCGGCGTGAGACTGTCATCACCATACAAAAGAACATCTAGCACCCATTCCAGTGCCCTTGTCAGTGCCATGCGAGATCACACTCACTGGGCTCTTCGTTTCGTCTGAAGCTGCGGTGTAGTTACCGTGCCTCGACTGTTACAACGAATGTGCTGTCTCAACACTGAGCAGAATCCCTTGAGCTAGTCGCCTCAAATCCACAGCGATCTGCCTGATAATAGACAAAGCAGGCGCCTCCAAGCAATCCGGAAATCTGCAGAAGCTAAGCGGCCAATGCTGTGACCCAATCGTCATGGCAGCGGCGCGATGAGCCGCCGACTTCCTGGCAGGTTGATTTCGCAGGATTTCATGTTGTAGCATAGGAGCCTTAACCGTTGAATAGGGTTTGGGAGGCCCATTATACTATGATTATAACAAGGAACCCTAAGGAAGAATATTGGTAATTATTTTGACTTCCATAGTAACTGGTTTCGAATCAACTCCAGGATATGGCGTTTAGTTCGCTAAGGCCCGTAGAGTTACATTTCCCCGAATTCAGAGAAAACCATCGTGGCGTGGACCAGCTCCGCAGTGTCTCTATGGGGGTTTCCGAAAATAGAGGACCCTAATATAGTACCCCAAACAGTAGGATCCTTATTATAAGGACCCCAAAATAATGTACCCCTCATTTTCGGAAACCCCCCGATGCCAATGAGAATCGATGCTCGCACTCTTGCATCGTGCCACTTGCAGACCTGCGGCCACTCGAAGCCCAAGCCCTTGGGCCTATGTGCCCCAAAGACTGGCCCAAACAATGTAGACAACTGGCAAACCGAGCAGTTGCATTGTTACACGACAAGACGCACAGTTAAGCCGATATTTTTGGCGAGTCAGCATGAGATTGCGGAAGGAGGGCGGGCCTCTTGGAGGACTCACAG